>VWZU01014206.1:385809-427883 GCA_013397095.1 Sterrhoptilus dennistouni | reverse complement strand
AGGAAAAAATGTGGGTGAAATTGTGCCCTGCTATTCTAGTCACTCATCTCACTATCCCTGTCATTAACATACTGAGTTCTGTCTCATAAGTGACAAGTTTTGTGTCTCCTCTCAGTCCCAACAAGCTGTTCCTGAACATCTTAACTGATTATTAAGAACTTTCAGAGCTATTGTACTTTTCTGCAAAGTCTGCCATTTTCAATAATTAACATTTAGGGATCTTAAATTACAGAAGCCCAAATTAACAGGACATCAGAAACATCACTCTTTTTTCTTTAATTGTGGTAATGTGGCTAGAATAACAGAATTATGTTTTGGCAAAAAGATGGAAAAATGAGGACAAATGTCACGTAACTGTTCCATGATGAGAATCTGAATGTGACAAGTCAAATTTTTCTTTCTTTATAACATGTGTTACAGTCTATTTTATATAGAGATGTCTGCAGATTTGGAGCTCCAAATGGTACTTACGCAGCCCAGGAATCCAGATCAAGAGTTTCAGCCTTAACTTCTTAGCCACTGTTTCAATATGATCTTTTGAACTAGATGTAAATAGGTAGTAGCTAAGCAGTAAATAGAACTAACTAGAAGTAAATACTTTTCTCCAATCCATTTTAGGGCAGTTGAATTGCATGTTGGCTTTTGGGTTACTTTTCCCCTCAATAATCTGTTACCTAGCACCTCAATAATCTGTTGAAGTATACATTACCAGCCCTCTATAACATGTAATAGATAACAGTTAGCAACTGCATTTATTTTTTCTTGCTAACTACACTTATACCTAAAAATACTTCTTTGATATTAACAACTTTGATATTAACTTTTTTATATTAACTTTGATACTAAGCCGTCAGGTAACATCTTAGCATCCTTAGCTGAATTTAAAAAGTCACATTCTTTAGCCTTCTGTCAAGCTTCTGAGTGTCTTCCTTGGCCTTCCTGTGTTTTCTCCACTCTGAGTTCTCTTTTCATGATCATGAGTAAAAAGAGTTGTACATGCACTCTGCAAGAAGACTAAGCTGGCATAAATTTACAGTGAGATCAATATCTTCCTGCCTCCACTGGAAATCTCTGTTCTGCTTTACTAAGTTTTTTGGGTTTTTTTCTTTTTCACAGCTACATCAAGTTAGCAGCTGGAAATTATTCTGTAATCAACAGGCAGCACTAAAGTCCTGTCATCTGTTTTTCTATAGATAAGTTCTTAGACTGATGTCACAGAAGTTTATCTTATTAAACCTGGAGCATATAATCCTGCATGTTTACCAATTGCATTGCATCTTAAAATTCCTGTCATCTCGATGGTTAGTTCCTCCTGTATATGTTAATTATTTTTTTGTAGACAACATTTTCCAAATTTATTTCATCATAAATTCTCTGAGGCAAATCGTGGCCTTTTTGTTTTAGGTAAAAATACTAAAAAATCTGTCCTAAAAATTATTCTTGAGAAATACCACTGAACTGATCATTCAAAATCCTTTGTCATCTTCTTTTCAGGTTGTTTTTCCTTTGCTTTTTAAAGTATAATCCAATCTTCACTGTTTTTTTCCATAAAAAATTGAAATATATGATCTCCTCCAGTCCAAATACGAAAAGTACTGCAGATCTCATCTATCAAAAAGAAAAAAAAATAACACCCCAGAAAACCATAATAATTTATGATAAAATATGTTATGATTGATAAACCAAGATTACATATTTCATTTTGTATTTGCTAAGCCTTTACATATTAATTATTTGTTGTGAGACTATTCAAACTTGAGAAGTCAGAAAGCTTCTGACTAGATCTCTTATTCTCAGATGGAAAAATCCAAATTTCTTTACTAAGCTGAACTAAGTAATATTATTTCTGCTTCACCTGAGTTTCCATTAGTTAATTCACTTTTTCTCTTATATTCAATATCTTCCTCTTTTTTGAATGCAAAGACCAAACACTCTTTTAATATGCATCTACATCCTAAATTTGAAGAAACTTCATGATTCTTCCAGTTTTAATTGCACAAGCTAAAGCTTTCAACTGATTTGATTTGCTGGTCTTACTAATAATTAGAGATCACGTTTTTAAAAATGCATTTCACACACAGCTAGTTGATTTTATTTTTCTAGCTGAATTCAAGTTATTTATGAAACTTACAATTTTTCTGTCCATTTTTTATTGCTCAGTCATGTGTCTTAGGAACCTGTGGAAGGCAGGTTTATGCCACTGAGCTTTGAGACTCATCTGCAACATAAAATTTCCCTAATTGAGATATATTTTTGAAAGATAATTAAGCCCAGATTCTTCAGTAGAAACTTGGCTACCTGTTAACTGAGAATGTATTGTCTGGATTTTTGATTGCTAGAGGAAAATAGTTATGAATAAATTTGTCTCTGGATGTCTCAATTTCCACTTCAACACATCAGAAAGATTGTAAATGGAAATTTAGGCAGAGTCATTGGAATGCTTGTAAAACAACCCTGCACAAATGAATCTGACATCTGTTAACTTGAGTACATATCTGGCTCTGTACTCAAAAGCAGAAGAATCTACCAGAACACTCTTTAAACCACAATTTGTTAAACTTTTTCATGAGTAAATGTTCCTTTTAGAGCTAGCAACCTGACTGTTGTGAATAAATTTCATTCGAGCTGTTTTTAAGACTGTTAAATTAGTTAGTCAGACATATGTGTTTTCTGATGTATCTGTCCCACAAGACCTTCAGGATAGGAAACCATTTTACATTTTAGACCGAGGATCAATATTTAGGCAAGATTTTTGGGAAGGAATTATTTTAGTTCACATTCTTTATAATAAAAGAAAACAAACACATGTAAGTGCACAGTGCATATTCAACACCTTCATTAACAATGTACTATTGCAATCTACTTAAGCTTAATATGACATAGAATTATGAACTGAAATTTGAGCCAGTTCTGGGTACCTATAAGATTAAATAAAAACACAGTATGTGGTGTTATAAATATTTTAAAAATAGTTTCCACACATCAACTCTATGAATAATGTGATGTAAAATATCAATATTTAGTTTTCATTTCCCAGGAATGTGAATCCCTTACACACATTTAATAACAGCAGACTGTTCTTTATTACTGCAAGATGTAGCCTAAGCATCAAGCAAAGAAGTGTTATGGTTTAATCCCATCCAACAGCCAGGCCCCATGCAGTGGTTCGTTCATTTCCACAACAGTCAGATGGGGGAGAAAATTAGAGTAAAATCCAGAAAATTTTTCATTGAGATATAGACAGTTTAACAGGAAAAGCAAAGTCTACACACACAAACAAAACAAAACAAGGAATTCTTTCACTACTTCCCAAGGGCAGGCAGGGGTTCAGCCTTCTCCAGGAGAGTGGGGCCCCATCATGTATGACACTAATTTGGAAGGAAAATGCCATCACTCCAAATACCCTCCCCTTCCTGTTTTTCTCCATTTTATGTACTGAGCATGGTGCCATACGGTCTGGAATATCCCTTTGGTCAGCTGGGGTACCCTGTCACAGTTGTGTCTCCTTCCAGCTTCCCATGCACTCCCAAATTTTGTGCCACTGTGGCTGCACAAAAAGCAGAAATGACCTTGGCTCTGTGTAAGCCCTGCTCAGCAATAACGTCTCTATGTTATCGACCCTGTTCAGGGTGTTTAAATCAAAACATAACCCCATGCAAGCCACTGTGAAGAAAATGTATTCATTTACCAAAAACCAACACAAGAAAATAAACTTTTCTTGATTTTAATTTTAAAGTTCCTTTAAACAAACTATTTCTCAAAGAAATAACTGGCAGATATTTTCAATAAGGAGAAAACATGGAGTGTATGCTGAGGCAAATTTTTAATAATGACTTAATTTTTTTCAGTTTTTCATGGTTATCAAGCAGTTTGTTTAGTAATTAATTAATGATGTTGTGAAAGTAATATTATTTATTTTCTGGACCACATAGTCTGTAATGTGTTTTTCAACGAGAAAAATCACTTCCTAAACTATAACAACTTTTCTTTAGAGAAGAGTATCATGCTATTTTAGGAACTGTATGTGAAAGACAGCCTTTTGCTATTAGTGTTCATTATAATACAAAATTTTCTCACACTATCCCAAGTGGTGTAATCAGTTCTACTGAAATGTAACCATTTATGATACTCTTATAGTTGGCTCTTCTTGTGAATGACCAACATTTTTTTCTATACTCAGTATAGGAAAAGAATTTTGGGGAACAAAACTCTTATCAATACAAGGAGTGACTTAATTACAACAGGTTGCACTAATTTTTTATGTTGTCCCACACCAATTTATTTTTTTTTAAAGCTTTTCCTGCTCACTTCAAAGGTCCATTCTCCAATGAGAGCCATTTTTGCAGCCCCTTTACATTGTGGGAAATGGCAGATGACACTGTGATGTTTTCTAATTGTTTTCCCACATTTTGCACATTGAAACAATATTCTCCCATGGTATCTTTTTAAATGATCCATTAGCCCTAGCACTCGGCGTGTCTGGTTTCCACAGCATGGGCATGATGGACTTTTGTCCAGCACCTTCCCTGCTGGTGTCCTCTGATGCCAGGTCTGTGCTGTGTTCACCAGAGTAGGGGAGGTAGAAAACAGAGAATGTTCCTGTTCTTCTTTGCTACTCTCTCTCACCATGGCTGATGTTTCTTCCTATGGCACATTTAGAGGTGGGAACCTCATGTACCTTGGGACACCTGACCAAGCCCTCCCACCAGATGGAAGGTTGAGTATCTCTCCAGAGCAACATCCACAGTGTTATAGAACTCCAATTTCATCAAAACTATTTTGTCTTCCACCAGTTCATTGTGGATTGTGGTCATGTGTAGCCAGAATGCCATTCCAGTCTGAAGGACTGGTCTGTGTGGCCCTCAATGTGTACATTAGCTTGTCAATTGGGCCATTTTGTCAACTTTGGTCAAATCAGTCAGTCAGTGTGAGGGTAGTATAAGCCAACAGTGTAACTTCAGTAACTGTTGAGCTGTGCCCAACTAAAAACCCGTGGGCCAGGCTCTGAGAAACAAATACATTAAAATTGTTATGATAAATTTGTTTCATCTTATTTAGTGCCACCGCTGATGAGTCCAAGCAAAAGGGAGAGATTAATTACAATCTCTATGTATAATCTGACACTACCTATCACTGGGACAGAGATTGACTCAGTTACCCCTGGGGGTATTTGGTGGGACTACAGGGGGTGTGACCTCTGCAACTGAGCCCAGTTACAACCACAATCCTGTCTTAAGGGAGTCATAGTTATTCCTGCTATCAAATGGGGTCTACATGTAGTCTACAGACCTCCCAAACCACTTCTCTGTATATGTTCCTCTATCACATCACTTCATGTTTACATTTACATAGGGCCTGAACTCACTAATTAGATGAACTCAGCTTTTGCTGGAGATCTGACGTAGAACAGCTGTACAGCGCCAAAGAATCTGTCAACTGATGCATGTTACATTAATCTTATGGGACTCCACTGCCTCCTCATTTAAGGAAGTCCCCAGTGTTAGGGATCCAGGTGAAAGATGATTATACAACATCCCATTTGTTGTAGGATTATTCCCTTGTTTCATTCATGGTTTTTTTTTTTTTTTTTTTTGGAAGGCGAGTAGGCTCAGACAGATAGATAGACATCACTTCTTTACTTATTTTTTCAGCTTCAGTAGACACAGCTTCAGCAACTCATGCTATTCTACCATATGTTATGACCTATATCTAGGTCATACCTCTGGAGAGTCCAGCTCTGAGTGATTTTCTAAAGAACCCTGATTACAAGTTTAAAATGTTTTGGTATTTTTTATAAAATAAAATCGAGTGAGGACTGCTTTAGGAACGATCTTAAGATGAATAAGTCAGACAGAAAGGGATCCCAAGGCCTGCAGTAGAGTAAATATCTTTGTACCTTTGGTAGAGAGTCATCCAGAAATAATATCAGGTTTAGTATAATGGACTTCACTGTCAAAGGCTTTTAGAAAAGGAATTATGTGTTGGTCTAATTTAAAACATTTTACTAGTGAGTGAGAAGTTTCCGCAGGTTCTAGAAATGAGATGTTTAAATGCACATTTATGCAATCAGCACACTCTGCTATAGGCTTCTAAGGAAGCAGTGGTGCTTTTAGAACATCAGTAATAATAATGGGTATTTTTTTCCTCTGTTTTCAACGCGGTTGGGTGTCTGTCCTTCCCCCTCTCCTCCTTGGTAAATAAAATATTTTTTAATAACACTGTGATATGCTTTTTTGTTGGGAAAAAAAACCCAAATAAAACAAACTGCCCATCCCCTAAAAAAACCCTCAGAAATAACCAAAACCAAAACAAAGATTAAAAAGTCCAAAAACCACATTGAAAAACCCATATCCTGTTGAACCTTTGACTAGTTTGAGTCTTTTTTTCCAGAGGAATATAAGTCACAGAAGCAAAGGAAAAAGACTAGATTACAGCAAATTTTACTAGAGATATTGGCTAAATGTTGAGAAGAGACACACTAATGCCCACAGACAACACTGAAAAGACAGTGTCTTTTGAGAATCCACATAGAACCTCAGTATAAAGAAACAAAACCTACAGTAATCTCAGTATTGTTGGTTCCACTACTGACAGAAAGAGCCATTTTGCAAAGCCTCTACATATGTAGAACAGAAGATCAGAAGGTTAAAAATGTAGATGTTGAGAAAATAAAGCACAATGTGATCTTTCACTATTTTTGGTTTTTTTATCCTTACTAGATTTTCTTCTCATACACTTGACTATTTATATTTAATTTGAAATAAAGATTTGAGTGGATTTTTTGACAGCCAGTCTCTTTAACACCAGAATGAAACAATTTACAGTTGAGAGATTGAGGCTGATGTGCTAAGCTTGAAGAGTTCCACCATTGTAACTATATACAGATTATTACAAGAGAGGCTCAAAACACAGAAGTATTGTCATGCTCTGTACAGAGAAACCATCCTGTCAATTCGGATAAACTTTTTTTGTGTATTATCCACGACAGGCTAAATACTTCCCTGCTTGCTGTTCTTAGAAGGAGAGGTGACTTTATTGAGGTAGCATTGTTTTTCACATTTTCTGATGCATTGAAAATTATCTAATGCTATCCAAGTGTTAAAAAATCAATCTACTTTATACCTCGTTGTGTAGAGTCCTCTTCTTTTAAATCTCTGTTCATTCCATGAAAAGTAACAGAATGTCAACTCATTCTTAACACATTTGAAGCAGAAATAAAAATTGTTTATTTTGCACTCAGAATAATTTCATTTTATATTTTATCCATTTTACTTTACACCGCAGTAGATTAGATATGGTAGTTAGAGAAATGACATTTTCACTGAGAAATAACTTCTTAAGCTGTTCTCCAATGGTGACCTATAAATATCCAAATATCTCTTAATGTTTATTGCCATAGCTTATTAGAAACCTGATACTTTGTAATAGAGATTTATTTTTATCCTGTAGAAAATTTGGTCATGTATTAGATGTTTTCATGTATATATTTTCCAGTCTACCCGCATATCAAATAGATAAATTATGCCTAGTCAAAAGAGCATGTCAGCATATGGTTAATTTTGTGTTTAAGAATATCCAGCAGTAGCTTCAAAACAAATTATGTAAAGTTATGTATTTTACTTCAAAAAGATATTTAATTTAAATTTTCAAATGTCTGGAAAACTTGATTTTAAAGATATTTTGCAGCTCAGAAAGTACTTCATAATTCATTGCTTATTTGATTATACTATCTTACTTTTCTCAAAATTTATTTGTTGTTTTCCAAAAGATCAATATTTCTTAAAAATTCTTTGGAAATAATATCTTGGAGAATTAATGGCTTTTGATTGGTATTTGACTTTCCCTTCATGCAAATACACGTGACACTGTTTCTAATCTATAATAAATTAAGCTTTATCGAGAAAAAACACATTGAGAATTCATTGCTCATTAGTCAAAAAGGGCAAAGCTTCAAACTGTTCTGTCTGTGAGGATTCAGAACATTGAAATCAAGTCACACGAATATTGGTGAGTGTCTTGGCTGGTGATAGGACACTCTGAAGCTGCATATGCTTCACACAGTTTCCATCAGCAGGCAGAGCAGGGAATGCCAGGTGGGTGCCATGAGCTCCATTTTCAGCAGGCATCTGTTTTTTCTTTCTTGCATTTGTTCTGGCTCCTTTTGACTGACCCTGTAGATGGAAAGTGGACATTTTTAACAGGATTAATCTGACCAATGCAGAGCCTAAAATAGAGGCAGCTGTGTCTAAAACTGACATCTGAAGTTCCTTTATAGTCAATAAGAACAGGAAAACACTTTAGAATTAAATTAATGTGATGTCATTGGAATGTACTCATCTATCAGATGACACCTTAAAAGAGCCTGTTCTCTTCCGTGACTTTGTAGGGTGTCAGAAGTGACTTTTTTGGATGTAGACATTTTCTAAATTTAGATGACTTAAAGCGTCTATTTGAAAATGGGCAACAAGAGGAAAAAATATTTTTATAATGGCTGAAAATTGTTTAATTCTCCTAAACCAGCTACTACATAGCAGTCTGTAACAATATACAGCATATTCCATATGTCACATGGGAAAGGCTATACTTCAAACCCCGATGGAATAAAATAACTCACACTGTAAGAACTTTATTGAAAAGAAAGAAAGGAATAGAAATTCCATTCTTCTTTTTCCTCAACAGACAAATATACACAAGTCTTTCATATAACAAGAGTGCCGACTCACATTCACTAATGAATTGTTGATTTTAGAACAACATGCTGTCACAGATTCTTGTTCTCCCAGACCAATAAATTGCAAACAGTCCTAGTTAGCATGTTATTGTATAGTTCAGTAGGAGAGGGAACACAAGAGGGTTTTTTGCCATTAAAGAAGTTACATTTTACTATAAACTGTAATTCAGGTTCTCAGTATGAAAGGCTTCAGACAAGGACACATTTTGAAGCGTTTCTTACTGTGTATTTAGTGAACTGCTATAGGCCTACCTATCCTTCTGTTATTTCAGCTTTTAAAGTTCTGAAATGGAAATGATTTTCTGTCATGAAGTGCTAGATGCTATTTAAAGTCAACAAAATATGCCCAAGGACATTGAGCGTGATGTGTTCCTCTGTCATCTGTTTTACTCATGCGGCAGAGTCTATTTGACTAGCCTGCTGGATGGGAAAAGCAGAAATAAAATAGAAGAAAATTGAAGCCAATATTATTCTTTTTTACTTTGAGGACAAGGTGCTTTCAAAGTTATGGAGAACTTTGTGATTCTGACACATACACATAATACAGAGTTAAGACTAAGCAAATAAAAACGATTTTATAGCCTAGTTTGAGGAAGCTGTGGTCACCAGCCTTTTTCATGTTAAGGATCTAGAAATCATTTTATCCAATAGATAAATCTTCCTCTATCACTAAAAATTGATTTTAGAAATAAACAGGTATTTACTTACCCAGGAAAAGCACAACTGCACTTCAACTATTGTCGGGATTCTAACTTAATTTATATTAGTTAAAATAAGCTGAAGTCCCTGATGCTCCACAGCGTGAATCCGAGGAGAGGCATTATGTATATAACTATAGGAACTTACTTTATATTCTGTCCAATACATAATGAGCACAGCATGCTATTGCTTGAAGAAATAGTGTAGCTGTAAGATTTTGGCAGTCTATAGACCAAATGAATGCTGTCTGTACTTTAATGTACTTTACCCTTAAATGTCACATTTGGAATTAGTTGCTGCTGAGGTACCTCAGACTATTTTCAATGTTTTGACAATGGTTTTATGTATTGTGTGCATATACATACACTATAGCACAAACAAAACAAAACAAAGCAAAAATGAAGTTCAGTTGTATATACAGAATTCATATCAATCTATATATATTTATGACCCTATATAATTATATACATAAATGTAATAACGTTTTTCCCCCTAAAAGAAAAACAATTCAGGCCGGCCATAATCAACACTGGTATGTTTGTGACTCTATATGTCAATGATATGTACATATGTGTGTGCCTCTGTGTGTGTGTGTGTGCATGTGTGCCACTTGTTTTAGAAGCACTTTAAAGGCCTTGGATGAATAATAATATTAGGAAAAGTCAAGCAAAAGTGATATAGTCAAATTTAGATGCCTCTTTTTTAGGATCAAACAAACCAAACTCTGGAGGTACTGTTCTCACTCTTCTAAATGTAAAGCATTTGTAGGGTGACTTGTTTAGCCTTGAATATCTCCCCACACAACTTTGGGAGAGTATCCAAAACCAATCAATGAATTCCCCACTTATATGTAAATATCAACAGATAGAGATAATAAACTAAAATAGAGAGAAACAGATTCTACAGTAGCTAGAGATATAGAAAAGATAAACTTTTAGCTATAGATATAGATAGATATAGATGTATCAACATAACCACCATTGTAATATGTTCTGGGAATGGAAATTTTTGACTATAACTGTAACAATACTTAGAAAAAAATGTCATGCTTACTTACAGCATTTGAATTGCTGCCTAATGGTCAAAGCACTTAAAACTAAGATGCTACCTCTTCAAACTAAGACCTGTCTAGAACTTACCTGTTTATGACTTCTGAAAATCCTGGTCTGAACAGCAAGCACCTTGACAAAACCTTTTTAAATCTAAAAACACCGTTATTCCTTGTATGGGTGATTTATCATGCCTTTTCTGCCCTTTCCTAGCAAAAGCCATGGCCGAAAGTTCAGCACAAAGCACAGGGCATGTGGCTGATTTTGTCAAGCTGGATGAAAGATCTGGACATGTTGGACAACAGTCTTTGGTTTAGTGCTCCCTTTGAGGAAGGAAGTGATGAAAAAAGGAAGTGATAAAAAAATAGGCACAGAAAGGATTCAAAACTAGATTTCCTAAGATGGTGATCTTGTCTAATACTTTCACTGAGGAAGATTGATCCTTTAGTATTGAGGCTATAATTTTGGAATAAAGATACTATTCCATGATCATTGAATATATCTATTTTCAAAAATATTAAAAATATTAAATATTGCAAGACCAGGGAATTGAAGTCATGTTGCCAGTGTATGCTTGAACAGTAAGTTCCTAGAATCTAGACCTTCCTTTTTTGTTCTCTTATAGTCCTTTTTTATAGAGTGCCATATACAGGACCTATACAGACAGCCTATTCTCTTTTATTTCTATCTAGAATACTGCAGAACATACTGTAATTACTGTTCTGGAACGCAGTTCAGGATTAATTTGAAAAACCCAAATTTCCCATTTCTTGGATGATACATTAAAAAAGTTATCACTATCATTATTATGCTCCATTCAAAAAGATATTTATTCTCCAAAGATATTTCAGTGCTCTGCATAGTAGGTGGCCTGAGATTCAGTAATCAAAACTCAAATGAGGGTAGAATTTGAGATGTTGCTGCACCTGATATTCCCTATTTGTTACTGATGTGCTGGTTTTCCATATTTCCTTTCAAGTACTTTGAAATCTCTTGCTGCTTTGACGATTTTTTGTGTGAAATCTGTTTTACACTGACATCCAGGTTATCCCCAAAACAGATTTTTTTAAACCTTTTGCTGTACTTCATACAGAACTCTAAACAAAACAGCTAATATGAATCTGTGAAAATGCAAACCATACTGAAAATATCAAATGAGAAATTATTAGAGAGGACCTGTAGATCTGTATGGACAGGTATTACCAGCAACTAAACCCTCCTTTCAGTTATGATAAGCATGCCTGTTACTAAGTTTTTCCCAAACAATGCAAATATCTGTCAAGATATGAAAGCCTGAACCTGGAACATAATCAATATTGCAATATTGCTATCGTAGTCATAGAATCATAAACCATACAGGTTGGAAGAGACCTTTACAGATCTAGTTCAACCCCCAAATGTTTTTAAAAGTTATGAAATGTAATTTATATGGCAGTCAAAACTGGATCATTTTTATTTACTTACACTTTGATATAGTCTTCTCTTATATGGTCACATTTTTTCCCACATATTTTCCCACCTAGCCTCTCATACAATTAACGTCATAGAAAGCTGTATTTTATTAATACTAGGTTTTTAAGACTAGAGATTTTTCTGTTGCCCAGTATCCAAACTATGATTTGAAGAAAGAATAAGAATTTCATTATGCACTTTTTATGGCACTCATCCCTTGCTGGCATCCTAAAGTTTTTTAAAGGCATCCATTTTTATGACACTACTTTTCCATTATCTCTCCAGTAGGTAAACTGAGATAGATGCTAGAATAAACAGTGTAATGTTCTGACCTTATTTAAACAAGTTATGCATGGTTTTTTGCACCTTCCTTTTCTTTAAATACAATGCATAACTTAAAAACATTGACAGAATTTTTGTCAGGATTTCTGCTACAAATACCCAGGTTTTTAAGGCACTCATAAGCAGCATATAGATTGTAAGGACTCAGAAAAATTCAAGTAACTATTTTACCCAGCATACCATGGAGCTTAATGGCACAGTAAGTATAGGTCATTGTTCAACTCCCCAAACTCCGTTCTTCAATTCTTCGTCTTGCTTACTAGAAAAACCACTAGAACCTCTTTTACTGCAACCTTATTCTGCCAGAATTTGTTGAGATCAAACTTGCAGAGAAACGTGATATTTCCATGAGACCTGCTAACAAGACAAATCAGTTTTGAAGTTCACCTTCCCATCTGTTTTTTACTAGCTCACTTGTCCTTCTTTTCGCTTGTTAGTTTTTGGCTTGTTCACACCCTCTTCTCACGAGTAGGATCACAAAATCCTCCATCCTTGAGTTCCCAAAGACCTTTATTTTTCAGCTGCCTCATCCCAGGCACCCTAGGAGATGGGATTTTCCAAAATCTGTTGTCTCCATTTCCAAAACCATATTACTAACAGTTTTCCCCACATATTCACCAGGATCCTTAGATCCTTAATAGATCCTTAGCTCACCACCAGTTTAATTACATACAGGTGAAATCTTACAAGTGTTAGTCTCAGACCAACAAGTTTGTTGCCTTGGGCATGAAATTCAGCCAGTGGGGCTCTACTCCCTTCCTGTTCCCAATTGCTGGCACCCTCTGCAGTGGGCATGTGGCAGCCTCTGCTGTGCTCTGGGTGCCAGTAAGCCTCTGCATGCTGTCAGGTATGCCAGCTCCTGGAACAGGTGTCTGAGGGCAGCAGGGACGACCTCCAGCTCCAGGGAGCTCAGCCAGGAGGGTTGGTCTCCAGGGGCAGTCCCAGCTCAGCACACAAACTGACGTGCTGTCTTTGTGCTCCCTGGCCAGCAGCCACACAGACAGCCAAGAGGCTTGTGTAAATAAGGTGCAGAAAGCATGGAAGCAACCATTTGTTCATGTTCATCTCAAGATTATCAAAGATTTGTGCATGAACAAGCAAAAAAGACAAGTATTGCACTATATAGACACTTATCACACTTCCTGAGAGGCATTTCCTCTTTCTTGATGCAATGTAAGTTATCACCTGCAGGTATTCATTTGACACTGGTTTGAAATCTCTTTCCCTGGAACTGCAGTAGAAAGGTAATTTATTAGCATAAAAACTTTAAACAGCCTATTAATATGCTATCAAAATATTATTACTGTATCACTTTTTTTACTTTTTCAAAGTATTTCCTGGAATTTTTTATAGAAATAGGATACCGAAGGAAATGTTTTAATAATAAATTTGTGAAAGGCTACTCATTTTTCTAATCAGCATTTTGTTAATTATCTCTTAATGTCACTAATATTGAGTTTTTACTCAAAAAATTGCAACTAACTTATAAATGTTCTGTCTTTGATTTATTACTATTTCAAAAGTCACTTATACCTGCAATAAGTGAATGTGAAACTGATATATATGTATTTGCAGTATCTCATTTTGCTCTTGGTTTTGGTTTGGGGTTTCATATTTGCCTAATTTCTTTCTTTCCTCCTGTTTATTTTTCAGAGCTTCCATTTTATTAATGCATTTATTTACTTGTTTGTTTATTTGCTTTTAGTTAATGGCTCTACTTCTTTTCATTTGGTTGAAGTCTGAGTTACTCAGCTTAGCCACAAAAACAGCTTACAAGATGTAGAAAAAGACAGCCAGTGATACCTTATAAATAGGAATTTTAAATGCTGGGAAGCATTTAAATGGAAAGCGAGGGAAATTAAATTTCCATGAACACTTGCACCTGAAGAACATTCACAAAAGGCATTGATTGATACAGAAAAGACAACATGATGTGTCATATGGATTAGTGCATTTATTTACTCTATTATTTCAGTCTTGAAATCTCTGTGTAAGAGTGTCCACTGGGAGATCTTGGTATTAAGATACAGAGAATAATAGATAAGTGGCATTTGTGCTTATATTCAGAACCAGAACATGGGCAATCTTAGAGGTCATGTCACCACCCTCTGTATATTCTTCACAATGTAGGGCTAAAAAACATGGTTTTGATTTGAATTATTAAAATCCAATAATTTTTCAGTGTATTTTATTAGGGGAAAAAAAGTATTTTCTGAACAAAAAAAAATGTTTTGTCTGTCTCTCTCAACTTCTATTGCCACCTATAGAAAGACAAAAAAAAGTTGCAAGTACGTTTACCTATAGCAAATCGAGAGAACTCAGAAATATCAGGTGCAAAGTAGATTCTCTACACTGGTAATATTTCCCATAACAGAAGTAGAGCTGTGTGACATTGCTTTTTTCTATCCTATTCATATACTTCTGCTGCTAAATCAGCTATATTACATTGTGAAGTTCTAGTCCTTCAAATCAAGAAGCATGATTTATAGAAGACTAGTGGACTGAATTAGAGCTTCTGAAATGCAAAAATACCCTTCAATAATTTCTGTTCGTTTGCTGAAATGGGGGTATTTACTTAAGTTGTATATTTAGGATTTTGCCCACACAGCAAAGTATTCTCAAGTCAAACTTACTTGAATAAAAAAATAACAGCAATTATTTATACTTTCTTGCTTTTTCATTCTTTCACTCCCAATGCATATATTTATATATACACACACAGATATATGAACTTGAAGTTGTTAATTTTTAAAAAAATTATCTTTTTTATAATATTTTAGAACACTCTGAACTCAAGGATGTATTACAATAAATTACTTGGTTAAATGCTCTACACTTTTTCATGACTCAGCAGAATACAGACATGTTAGGAAAAATTACTTTCTAATCATATGTCCCAGTGAGCAGTGGAACCTAGTGCTTCCCTAAAATGCATTGGGAAAATTCAGTGCCCTGTAATCCTCTGAATCTCTAACTACAGTTCTTGGTCAGAGCACCTGCCTATTAGTGAGAAAATGGTGCAAAGGGAAGAAATGCTGATATATACTACTTCTTCATTATTTTTTTATTAAGTATTTCATTTAACCTTAAATGTAAAACATATAAACTCGTTTTTATCAAGAATGAGTTGCACTAGGACATTTTTTCTTTCCTTTTTTTGTGTTGAAACCATTGGTCCACATAGAAACCAAGTTGCTTGATTTGACTAGCTTTTATACTGAGAGAAAAAGTGTGGAATTAACTGGTGTCTAACATAAATGACATTTCTGTATCTTTCAGATCCTCATACACAACCAGCTGGAAAAATGGAAGACAAATATTGGGAATACTGGATAAAAACAGTAGTTGATGATCTGTCACAAAATCATTTCCTTTCCTCAATAAAATGTTCTTTAGTAGGCGATATAAGGAAATTAAGATGATGGTTCATGTTACTGTCACACTCTGAACAGTACTGGTATTTCACTGGTCATATGTGTAAGGACGAAAATTACCTGGAACTTCATCTGTTTTTGTCTCTGCAGTTTTGATACATTTTGTTAAGGCCCAACACAAAAAATATTAACATAAATTAAAGCATCCATGCACAATAATAATTCTGATTCTTTCTTATCTTTCATATCACATCAGAACAGTGCTGACTGAACACTTTAAACAACTTCTCAATATAAACAAATGGACAAGTAAAGATCCTGCTTCAGAATTATTTGCTACACAGAGAAACATCTCTTTCTTATGAAGGTCCTTCTCTTTTTCCATTTTTCTTTATCTGTGAAAAAACTACTTTTTTTATATTTTAACATTTTTGATAAAGTGTATTCTTTAATGACTTGGGTGATGTGATGGGGTGCTCTCTCAGTGAGACTGCAAACTTGACTGGGTGGAGTGGTTTCTGTGCTGTAAGTTCAGAATGGCTTCACCAAGCTGGAGAAATTGGTTGACAGAAAATTCGTTAAATTCTACAGAGGCAAGTGCATGTGTGATGAAATTACCACATGAACAGTAGAAACTGGATAGAAAGTAGTGCCAAGGAAAATGAGATGACGTACATGTTGAATGAGTTGAACTCTTCTAGTGAAGAAGCCAAGTTGTTGCCAGTAGCTCCAGGGAGGTGAGCCTTTCCATATGTTCAACCCTTGTGAGACACTATCTGGAGAATTGTGTCCAGTTGTGGTCTCTCCCACACAAGAAATACATTATCATATTGGAACAAGCCCAATGGAAAGCCAAGATGATTGAAGGTTCATTACTTGGAAGGAAAGGATGAGAGAACTGAATTTATTCAATCTTAAGAAAAAAAGAGAACCACTGAGGGGTGAAGAGAAGACAGAGCCAGGCTCTCTGCTCCAAGGTGCACAGGGACAGGGAGAGAGGCACTGGATAAAAATTGAAGCAAAGAAATTCTGACTGAATACAAAAGAAAACTTTTTTCAATGAGGATGGTCAAACACTGGAACAGGTTGCCCAAAGTTGTGGCATCTCAATCACTGAATTAAAAACTGGTCTGTACATGTGCATGAGCAACCTGATGTAATTGAAACTGCTGTGAGGGGAGGCTCAGACTAGGAGATCTCTGGACATCTCTGTAACATAAAATAGTCTATGACTTTGAAAAAGGAATCCGTTCCTTTTCCTTTAAAAGAAAACAACTTATTGTTTACCTGTGGTAACAGTTAATATCTTTTTACATTTCTGCTTCCTTTTGGTGCTTCCTTACAACTTTTTTACTTCTGCAACATATATTTTTTCCTCTATCATTCCATCAGAGTTGCTATATAGTGTGTAAATACTATATAGTTGCTATATAATATGTAAATTTTCATTGCTAGTCTTTAATTAGCATGGAACTCTTCCCTTTTCCTTATATTGTATCACTGTCTCCAAGCCTTCTGTGCTGCTAAATAATGGAAATGGAAGAGACAAAAATTATAACATGACAGAAATATGAGATCTCTGAACCCTGTTGACTGTAAATGTGTATCTCTAGGAAAACTGAAATCTTAGACACTAGCCACTGAAATCCTCTGAAACGTGAAATCCATTCTTTTTACATTTTAATAGACAAATTTGATTTGTGAAATCACATTGCACTGTCTCTTTACAACGTAGCATCACATACACTGTCCACTTTATTAGTGCCCTTATAGACAATCAGGCCTTTGAAAGTTTTTAGATAAGGATCCAGAAACCTCATTAGAATTAATAGGTTTTGATCTTGCCGGTATTGTAGCATCACTGGTTAATTACCTCTAAACTGCTACAGTTGTCTCCTATTGGACTCATTATGTACATGGATATCAATGTTAGACATGCCTGCTGATGCACTTTTCTGTTCTTTGTATGACTGGACTTGATGGATTTCAGTCGCTAGGTGACTGCTTTTGACTGTGCAGTGCAAATATGAGCAGTCGTTATAGAGAGACGAATGCATGAACACCAAGGACTGTGGTCTCAACTCCCATTAGATACAATGGGAATTTATCATTCTAAAGCAAGAAAATTTGTTTCAGAACTAGGTCCTTAGAGTCCTAAGCATCTGACAAAATGCTTTTCGTCTCATGAAAACTGACAGAATTTCTCCTCAAGCAGACAAAACCTGCAAATTATGATTAACAGTAGCTGGACAGAGATATAATGAAGCCATTCCATCTGATGTTACAAGGAGCAGAAAAATAAAAGGTAGGATAACACTTTTGCTGTGTTGCTGGTGCCCTATGGGAGAGTAATAGTGAATAATAATAGTGTACTGATAGGACTAATTAACCAGGGCTATCAAGCTGCTGAATGATGTAAAGGAAAAAAAAATGAAGAGAAATAGAAATGAGGAAGCACAATAGGGTAGAAAAAGAGCCTAGGACGCAGGCAGAACTGACATGGAACAAATTATTTTTCAGGGACAAGAGCGCTTGAAAAAATTGATCATCTTGAAGGGGAAAATAAACCATTGATTCAAAAGCAAAATAACATGGTAGCAAAATTAGATTGAACATATGTATCCTCATAGAGATGAATGGGAGCAAGATGAAAAGTGTGAGAAGAAATAAAAAAATTGTCATCTTCAAATTTCCAACTCTGCAGTGATACAGGGACACATAGAAATGGTACAATAATTGTCTCTCTTTTTTTTTTTTCCTTTTGTTTTTTTTCCCAGACATACTAAAATAACTGCAAACCTGGACAGATTTTAACAGCAAAGGCAGAAAACCTGGGAATCAATGGATGGCAGCTCATGCAGTTTTAACTAGGTTCAGCCATGTAAATGGCAGTTCCCTACAGATATGGTTTAGCCTTGTCTGTACCTGTGGGTGTCTAAGCCAAAAGTTGTATTATAAAATCATATACTGGTTAAACGTAAAGGTTTTGAAGGAACTTTATAAAACTCATCTACTTCCATTTCCTGCAAAGGGAAGAGACACATCTCACTTGACCAGGTTGCTCAAGTCCTTGTCCAAACTGGCCTTGAACACTTCCAGGGTTGAGGCATTCACAACCTCCCTGGGCAACCTGTTCCAGTGTCATATCACCCTCACAGTGAAAAATTTCATCCGAATAGCCAGCCTGAATTTCCCCTCTTTCCATTCATACCCATTATGCCTTGTCCTATTATCTACAGTGCACAATTATCCTGTTTTGTAATATTCTTTCCAATTGGTAGTCAAGCTGTATTAAATTTTATTTTATTGTGAGAGTTTAATGAGACTAACCATAGTCACATGTATGTCATTAGCTTTTCTCTTACCATTGTTATGATGCTAAAGTCAGAACAACTTGAAGTGGAAAGACTGAAACATAGGGAGATGGAAAGATTTTCTTTCTGACATTGTAATTGAATTACCGGGATAGGCAGGCTCAAATAATACATTATTTTTGTTGCAAAACAATATGTACTCCTGGGGTTTTATCAGTTTTAGTTTGGCTCCTGTTAAAGGTCAAGGTATGTTTCTCTGAATAGAAAACAGCTGAGGATCCTCAGAATGACACAGCATATTTTTCATAGATCATTTTACAATACTATACATACTCATATTGCTAAGATCTAAAAAGGCTATGGCTGAATTAGAACATGTCCATTTTTAGAAATAATCTTATAAAAAGTGAAAACATGCAAAGTAACAATAATTTTCAATTATCTCTTTTTTAGGTATTTTCTTGTATGGTCCCTCAATAACAGACTCAATAGTAAAAATAAATACATAGCACACTGGTAGATAGAAAATTGTTTTGTGAAGCACAGCAGCTCAAATTGATACATTACTGTTTCAGTACTTTGTTTGCTTCACATAGAAATCACAAGTGAAATAATGCAATCTGAATATAAATTATTTTAGATATATGTTAGCTCAAAAACATGGATATGAGAATATGATTTGTGGAAAACATTAAGTGCAGGGCAAATCACGCAGAGTCTTGGAAGGGTGGTGGACATGCCTGTGTTGGAACTGGTCGCACTTCACAGGGGATAGTCCAGAAGCAAGTCTGGCATGTAAGCAGTATATGTTTAATGAGCAATATTCATTAACTGAGAAAATCACTTCTTACTTAGGCTGGAGTTTTAAAAATAACTTGGCAACCAAATAGTCTTTGAAGTAGATTATGTGTTTTGATTAACAAGTTCCTCAGAAACTCTAGTATCACTCAGGCTGTGTTTTCTGGGGTTCCAATCCTCTCAAAATAATTAGAGAAGGAAATGGAGTTAGAAACATCAGATTATCCATTTATTAAAGTATGGGGTTTGCTCATTTCCCATCGAGATCAGGTCTGGTTCAAAGATTGGTGACTTCTTTTGGGTGTTTCACAGTCCAAAAAATAATTATCTGTTACCAGTTTTTCATATAGAAGATATATAATATTTCATCTCAGATTTTTAATATAAATTTTAATATATAATACTAAGATACTTAATATCTCTCTCATAATTTTGGTAGGAACAGTTTAGGTCTGCTGTTGCTTCATGGTTGATCCTAGTGAACACTGGAGGCAGTACCTTGTGCTAGTACCAATGATTAAAGTGTTCTTTCAGAATGCTATGACCACTCAGTTTGCTTGAAACACCAATATTTATATCATTGTCTTCTGCAATACAGAGAAATACATTTCAATTATACTTTTCTTTTACTTATGCTTAATTCCCTGAAAGACTGTATGACCATTGCAAGTATGAAGTATTACCATTTTCCACTTAATCTGTTTTTTTCTAAGAAATGCAGTAGTGAAGAAAAGAAAGGGGGTGAAGAATTAAAGTTCAATCAATCTCTCATTATCGTTGATCACTATCTTGCATATGTCTGCTCTATTGCAGAGGCATATGTGTGCATATATGTGTATACAGATTATTTGTGATAGAAGAAAAATTTTATTTATAATGGCAATTCTATGCCATTATCAAATAGCACCTCCCCATCTTAAAAACATATTACCAAATGTATCAAAATACTGTCTTATGTATTTAAGACACAGTTTAGTGATGGACTCTCTAGTGTTATGTTAATGATTGAACTCAATGACTTTAAGGGTATTTTCTATTTGCGTGATTCTCTGATTCTATTTCAGTATGTTCCTGAGAGGGCAGTTGAGAGAAGCATTACATGATTTCTCAATGAAAGCATAAATGACTAATTTACAGTAGCAAAGTCTTGCACAAGCATTTCATAAGCAGCAGGAGCTGTATTTCACGAAGAGTGAGTTTCATCAAGTTAGCGATTTCAGGTTTCAGGTTTTATTATTATTCTCAATTGAATTTTGTGGACACGATAATGATATATATCAAATTAATATCCTTGCAGCAAAATCTATTTCTTGTTCTTAGGAACTTATTAATCCTTGAAATTGTCTTTAGTATTATAAAGTGGTTTTTTTAGAGATTTGTATTTTTCAACGAATTTTTTTAGTTTACAGCCTTGAAAAACATATGTACAGAGGATGGTTCTTTTAATAATGAATAAGTAACATTTTCTTATTGATATATGTTGATTATATCTTTGCAATATCTGAGTTTTACTTCCCTCCTTGTCTATAGTATTTAATAAATCCCTCTAGTTTTATTAAATCAATGAAGTTAATCAGTTATAGAGTAGGATTCCATTCCAGTAAACAAATATAAAATGCAGGGAAGTATTAATCTATTGGAATATGTATTGATCTAGCTACTATAGAGCATCATCCATCTGATTCAGTTCTATGGTATCAATCACCTTGTAGTGTATAAAAACTGGAGCAAAAACACATGATCAACTTCTAAAAATTCTTGATTTCTTTATCGAGTTGTAGTGTAAAAGATCACACTATATATAATTAGGTAGAAAAATAGAGTGTATGCAGGTGAAAAAGACAATGTTCTTTGTCTGGCAAAGAGAACAGAAGAATTGCTGCAGATAAATAGTGGCATTGATGAGGCATAGCATCCTTAAACCAGAGACCATGCTAGAGGTATTTATATTTCCTCTCCTTTTTACATTCATCATTTGTTCCCTCACCATTTAACTTCCATGTTATTACCTTTGTTTTGACACCATGTGGGGTAATTTACATTTGCTGCATGTATTTTTTGTTGTTCTCTTCATTACTCTATAAACCAGCTCTGCCCGGCTTTCAAGACTGCTTTCCTCTAGTGATCCGATATTGACTGTTTCTGATTTGCAGCTACGTGTCCAGAACCCCAGGTTCCTCTGTGCCTGTATTCTCAAAGCATTTGTTGTTTTCTTGTGCTCATGCAGTTTGGGTACAACCTGTACCCAAGGTTGTATGTTACAGCCTCTGTATCTATCTTGATAAAAAGATAGGCTGCACTTCTGTTTTTGTGAAGTTGCAATTATTGTGGTGTTTTGCCAGTGTTCATTTCGTATTCTACCATTCCCTGCTCTCACAAGAACTTCTGGGTGTAAAACTGAGGCTTGAGAAAAATAAATCATTAAAAGAGAAATGCTCTGTGGGTTTTGAGTGAGTAGGAGTATAAAACGAGCTGATCTGCAGCATGTTGAAACAATAAAAGCCTGGAGTGTTTGCTGTGGGTATCCTCAGACTACAGAGAAGGCATGCAGATCAGAATTCCCCTGGAATACTCTGAAGATGCATCAGCCTCTTCCTGCTTATGATTTTCCTTTAGCAAAGAACTGTTTACTGCCATGGAGCTGGCACATATTAGTGGATCCAAGTCCACATCCATGATCACAAGCCAGAAAATACTGCTCTGTCTCACTGCATATACAGAGAGTGACTGAGCAGTTGTACTGTCCCAAATTCTGGACTGATTAGAACTCTCTCAGAGAACGAAGATGATTGTATGGTAAATAAAATGCAGAAAACCTTCCCCAGGAGTTCAAAAATCCCTATTTTAATGGAGGTTCTGGAGCTATTTCACCACTGACCTGTGTTACACACTTCAGGAGAGTGCACCAGAACCTACTAATGAACGGATACTGATGTTGTAATAGTCCTGTCCACATAAATCTGTAAAATCACCATGGCTTTTTATATGATGGAAACTGAACTGTTAGAAAAGAACTTAAAACATGATTACTTTTCTGGATGTTTTATATCTGCAGGAAAGACATCAATCTCACTTTGCCTCACTTTCTTATACTTTTGCAAATTTTGTTAAACAGCAAAATATTAGGTCCAGAAATCACACTGTCTAAAAATCAATTCGGTGTCAATACGGAGAGGTTAAAAAAAATGCCACAATCCATGTAGAGTTCCAAAAAGTACTTTGGCATTGGTATTGAACATTACAACATATAATTTACTGGCAGGTGGTTTGTAGAGCAGGGTTCACAGCTCACAGATGTCCTCAGGAAGTGTTGACTGCATAAACACCGGACAGGAAATGACTGGCTTGGTTAATAGTTCTTCAGAAAATATTTTAGCTCATGAGTCAACAGTATCATGCTGTTGAGAAATAAAAAAAGCATCACACAAGTGTATATGAACAGGGAAAAAGATATTTTAAAAAAGAATAAATAAATGAGAAAAAAGAGAAATAGAGGAAAGAGAAAGAGAGAGAGAGAGAAAGAAGGAAAGAAAGAAAAGAAAGAAAGAAAAGAAAGAAAGAAAAGAAAGAAAAGAAAGAAAGAAAGAAAGAAAGAAAAGAAAGAAAGAAAGAAAAGAAAGAAAGAAAGAAAAGAAAGAAAAGAAAGAAAAGAAAGAAAGAAAGAAAGAAAGAAAGAAAGAAAGAAAGAAAGAAAGAAAGAAAGAAAGAAAGAAAGAAAGAAAGAAAGAAAGACTTTATGCAATACACAGAGAGATGACTTCCAACCCTGAGGATGCTCCAATTTCAAGAACAGGAAATGCTTTCAAAAAGTAATAGAATAATCTCTCATGGCAGATGGGAAGTAAAAAACATCTTAAATTGCAGTGAGACAATTCAATTCTTGCTAATAATAAGGGTGGTAAACATTAAACAGACTCTCTGCAAAGTTATACCTTTGTCACTGAAAATCTGATGGAACAAATTTATAGCTGAGGAGAAAAAAAAAAGCCTGAAAAATATATGGAAAAAGAAATTGAAATTAGAGACTCAAAGAGGCTTTTAGAACATATTAATTTTTGTAAATAAACATCTGAATTTTGTTCCAACTTCAAATATGTATATTTCAATACTGTACTCAGTAACACTATAGCCAATGATCATTTCCCGAAGAACATATCACTCTCTGTATTTAGCATTAAACAAAAAGTTTCATGATTTCTAAAATAATGTCCCAAGTATGATAATAGAAAATAATTTATTTTATGTCTATTTCATCTCTTTGGTCAAATGAATCCTTAAAGGTGTTTGCTTAAATAGTGTGTTCTGTGTATTTCCTCTCTATAGCCCCAAATCTAGTTGTTAGAGTATTCATATGGAGGACAGAGTTTTCATCTTCCTCCTTCTGGCAGAGGAAGATACCATATATGGTCTCCTGGTATCTGAAGTTTGATGTATACTTTAGATCAGTTTGAGATATTGAGTTATGCAAGTCCCAATTCTTTTATCTTTACTTTCCCATTAATTTATCCTGCTGTTTCAAACACACACACACATAAAAATTAACACTAAAAATCTGATTAAAGTACTGCTATTTTCAATGACATTTGATGATTTTACATTGACATAGTCAGTTTACAACTCCTATTAACAGTTGCTGAAGTTATAGATTTGTCACTCAAAATGATTTGATGTCATTGTCAATAACTATTTTCACAGATGGTTGAAATTAAAATGCCATTTTAAAAAGTAAAAATTTCAATATTAATTTCCATGAAATGCTGATGTTTAAACAGAATGCTATTTTCAAGAATAACCTTCAACTCAGCTTTGAAAAGAGAAAATCTTTCCTGTTTTCTGTGACAAATGTGAAGAGTTGATGCTTGGGAAGTGCTGAGATAAATGCTTATTGATGACTCAGTTAACATCTTGGAGTGAGAGGAGTATAAACAGGCAAAATATATCCTCTTTTTTTATAGCTCAACGAGCGAGGGAATGCAGTCATAAAAAAAGGAAATGTAATGAAATGAAATCAAAACAAACAAAAGACAAACTCTCAGACTGCGGTGCTGATGACTCATTTTCAGCCTCCTTTTCAAACTGCCACTGTATTTTCTAGATTGGGCTCCTCACCTGCCACTGTGACATTTATAAATAAAAATTTGAGACTTAATTGAGTAAACACTCCTAACGTTTCGTGTGCATCTTCCATGTGTTGATTCCATCTTTGGGTGCGGGAGATGAGCAGCTCCCGGCCGGGTGAGGAGCGCGGCGCTCAGTCCGGGGCAGGCGGGGCGCTCGCCGTGCCCGGGGGACGCGCCTGTCGGGAACTGGCTCCGCTTGGACACGGGCTGAGACTCTCGGGAGCTGCCAGACCTGTGAGTGAAGGGGACGATCAGCTCCACGGCAGCCCAGCGGCAGCTGGCACTGCAGCGGAATTTCAATTAGTCAGGCGACAATCAGCTGCAGTCCCCAAGGAGACGGATACCACCTCTTCTGCACAGTGCTCTGTCACTGCCACTAAAAACTCAGTTGTGACACCACTTACAACATCAGGTGTAAAAGTAGCTACTTGGAGGCACTTGTCCTCTCTGCATGGTTTAATTTAAAAACTGAGATCTGTGTTTGAATATGAATGAGTCAGTCGTAAACAAAGAACAAAAATAGATGAGTCTGTCCTGGAGAGGTAGCTGAGTCATTCTATAAACCCCGTCCTTTAAATGTAAATGGCAGAGGTTTTCTTTTTTGACACAATAATTGCTATTTTAGCTCAATAAGCTATGAGGCTTTTGCAGTAGAATGGCTCCTGAAAGTTATTGTCCCAGTCAGGGCCTCTATTTTTAAACTTTTCTATCCATGATTTTACTTCTTGACCACTGTGAAAAGAAACTCAAAATATTTTCTTCTGGAGCTTTCTTTTCATTTTAGCTATTTATTTTAATAAACAGGTTTTAAATTGTTTATAAAAACTACCAACTACCATTTAGAAGGGGGACACAGTCAAATGTCGGTATTAAATCTTTAGAGTTTTGATTCAGAGGAAGAGGTTAGCACAGAAGAGGATTGTTTCGAGTTTGGATGAAAAAGCTAAAAGAGTACTAGAAAACATTACAGGTTTCAGCAAATACATCCACTGTTTGAATGACAAAAGCTTTCCACAAAACATGAAATAAAATTTCTTTTCCTTCCTCACTACAACTTTGAAAAGACACTATATCAATAAAGCAAAACAGAAACTGATAAAATTTATATTTTAACTTATATACTATATTGTACATACGCTTTAAAATTAAAGAAAAAAACCCTATTTTCTTAAAATACCATACCTAGATAGGTTTACTGCTTTAAAAGGCTGAAGAAATTGTAATGTCATCTAATGAATACCTGGGAAAAAATTAATACTGTTTTGGATGCATATTTCCACTAAAAAAATTTATTGCAAGCAAAATTAAAATCTAAATCACAACATGTTCCTCCTGTTACCCCTTGATAACACTAGTAGTAGCCACATAAGACAGGATGCTTAAAATCAGCAGAGAATCGGATTTTCCAGAGTAACAGGTTGCAGAATTAGTTGGCAAACATTAATCTTGGGTCCACAAGTAGAAATGTTGAGAAGAAAACAGTGATTTTACTGCATTCAGAGCTGATAATCCTTGGCTTTTCAAATGTGGGGCAAGTTCAAAGGAATGGTTCAAATAAAGAGTTTCTCAGGGAGAGCAGAAGGCTGTTCAAAGGTCTGGAAAAATCAAGCACGGAAAGGAAGATGAAAGCTTTAAGTATATTTAGACTAAGAAAAGGAAAAGACAGTAACAGTGTTCATATATATGAAACATAGCTTTTAAGGAGTTTATTCTCTTCTCAAAACTCATTTCAGATCAGACATTAACAGAAGATAAGGTCTGTGTTGGGATGTGCAGCAGTGAGGACTCTGCACTACTATAGCTCTTTCTTGAGAGGCTGTGGCAACTCCCTCAGATCCTCTTCCTCAGAGCAGGTTGTACAGGTGTTTGTTCAGAAATGGCACAGATATAGCTGACCCAACATTTGCAAAGGAGGTGGGAGTAAAAACTCTTCTAATTTTGTTCAGTCCCAATTTCTGCTATTTTGATGATTTTATTATCCAGCTTCATTATATATGTTACTATGCAGAAAATAAAATCATGGAGTAATTAATTCAGAAAGTTGAACTCAAAGCAAAATTTTTCAAAAAACTGAAACACAGAGCTATGTTCTGGAAATTAACAACACTTTCATTTAAAATTTACAGCAAGTATTTTCAGATTGAATTAATATTTTTTCTTCAAAAGTTCTAAATTTCCCCTAATTATTATATTACTCTATATAATTATTTCATTGCTTGCACACTGGCTTTTTAAACATCATATGTGTAAATACCAGTATTAGAGATTAACAACAATGTTGATAAAAGTAATTTCATGGTGTCAGCTTGGGTTAGGGATGTGTTTAGAAATTTCATGCCAATCCAACTGAATACTACAAAATATAGTTGTGAATTCTGTTTCTTTTTTCCGTCTCCTTAAATATTTTACACTGCTCAATGCAGATGAGACAAATTATAAGTTAATTTTAAGAATTAAAATGGATGGCAATTACACCTATATTATTTCATATTTTCATTATTCTAATTATTCTTAGAATAGACGTTCTACTTCATTGTTCTCATGACAGTTTGCCAGAGAAGTGCTGTATCAGAATGCTAATAACTTGCCACATCCCCTCTTTGACAGCTGATAGTAAACCTCAATTATGTAATTTTAGTGATGTTCAGTATTTTTGTTCAATGGGTTCGTATTACTTTAAAGTGATAGTAACCCACATGGAAGAACTAAGAATGAAATAGATATCAAAACACAGAAAAGACTAGGCCATGCTTTTAAAATGACATATACTTTTTTTTTAAATACTAATTATTGCAATTAAAACTATAAGGTTAAAGATATACTAGCTCGTTTTTTAATATAACATTCTCAGCTATATTTTATCTAGGAAATTTATGTGTGACCACTGAGGTCCCATTTATTTAATCTGAAAAATATTCTTTTCTATTATTCAACCAGATAAACATCTCATCTGCTTTTAATCAAAATAGATTCATCCTCTGTCAGAAAGGTGCTCCATCCCACTAATCAGCTTGGTGGCCTTCCTCTGGACTTGCTACAACAGTTCAATGTCCTTCCCCTGCTGGGGACCCCAGAAATGGATACAGCTCTGGACTACATACATGTATATAGTGATATTAAACAAACCAATTATATTTTACTGCAATACCATATTTCTAAACAGAATTTAGCCAAAGAAAATCTTCTTGATTATTGAGGAAATACATGGCAAGACAAAGACTAAGAGAATTGGATGGTTCAGCCTGTAGAAGAGAAAGCTCCAGGGGGACCTAATTGTGTCCTTCTTGTACCTGAAGAGAGCCTACAAGAAAATTTGCTACAAGAGCATATAGAAACAGGATAAGGGGGAATGGCTTCAAACTGAGAGTAGGCTGAGATTCAATATCAGAAAGAAATTCTTCGCTATGAGAGTGGTGAGGCATTGGCTGCCCAGAGAAGTTTTGGATGCCCCATCTCTGAAAGTGTTCAAGGTCAGGTTGGATGAGGCTCTGAGTAACCTGGTCTAGTGGAAGGTGTCCCTGCTATGTCAGGAGGGTTGGTCCCAGATGACCTTTAGAGGTCTCTCCCAACCCAAATCATTCTATGATTCTATGGTATCAATTGCCCAAAATTGAATTTTGCATATTCATTTAAGCATACACATAAATGAAGCTGGTGGATAATCATCCCACTCTCTAAAATATAAATATTCATTTGATTTTAAGTTCACTATCTTAGACATTCTGGCTTTCTTAAATGTGAGGTGTTTAAGTGCTATGCAGTGATGGGGTCCAAAGTATTTAATGAGTCATTTATTCAGTGTGAAAGATAAAATAAGAATCATGTTGCTAATCATCTAACCTTAATTTCTATGATTCTCCAAACTCCCAAGTTCATGAGAAACAAGCTTAACTTTGGAACCAGACTGGAATTAATTGTTGTGGACCAAAAATCGATTCTGTCTTTGGATGAGAATTAATTAACTGATCTTTATAGAGTGGATTACTATGGTTAAAAAGAAAACAGCTGAAGGAAAGGACAAAAAGAAGGATTCAATTCATCTTGGATTTGACAGAAGTTACTGAAACAATAGAATTGGCACAATAAATAAAACTTCTTTGCTACTTTATCAGCATCTTTCTTTAGTGAAAATTTCAGCATTTCTTATGGGTTTACTAGTACCATAAAACAGAGGAGTTGCATAGCAGGGCTGTGCTGAAGAATTTGAGACAAGATCAAGAGGTTAATCTACTTAACTCAGCTCAAGATATTGTTTTTGATGGAGACATCTTATCTGGCTAAATATTTGGTGCAAACATTTAATTTTATCAATAACACAAAATGTGTTATCTGACAACAGGAAGTAGTTCGGGGCAAAAGAGGAGATATTTACACTTTTACAGATCTGGATCAGAAGCCTGTTGACCTTCTGTTTCGTGTTCTAGCATGATATACACTAGAATATAACTCAATAGTACTAAATTCATCCTATTGAAGCACTTCCGTCTGTTGAATCCTCGATATCAGATGAAGCCAAATGTCACAGGAGTACGAATTAGTCATGTTTCTCCACTCATGATCATTATGAACCTGGACCTCTTTGAAGCAAAAGTAGTGAAATAATTCATCTCCCTGGTCTCTTTGTCAGTTAATTCAAATGTCAATGGACAATTAGAGCTTCTGCACTCCAAAGTTCTTCACTATATCAATCTTCATGGCTCTTCAACAGCCTCACCTGACTGAGACTCCAAAAACAGGCATTTTGTGAATTCTTAATAAAAGAAATTGCCCAAATAATGAGATATTTCACATAACAAGGTTGCATATCAGCCTAACTAAAAGACTATATTTTATAGTCAGTTACCAGATCCATCCTTTTTCTTGAACAATAATGTTAAATCATCTGTCTTCAAAAGTCTATGAAAACATCAGGACACTGTCACCTAGGAAGTTTAACTCTGTATGTAAAGCTCCTTGGATCTCAATGATTATCTTTCAGTTTGTTCTTTCACTCTTCTGCATGTATGGTGATATACTTAATAATTTGGAGTAAAACACAGTCCAAATCAAAATATTCAAGATTTTCTAAATTTTATTTCTGCTATGTATCTGTCTGTATAGGTAAGGTGTCTTTGTATATTCTGAAAATGCAGAAAAGCTGAGACACTCATGCTACCAAGCTTAATATCTGTGGTCCAACAAAGTCAAAAAGAAATACCTAAACCTCAGAATAAAAAAGCATTAATGATCTCTTGCTTAGATTTGGTTTTGTAAATATCACTTTTTTCCTAAGGTCCTACTTTTAAAATTCATTTGGGAACTTAGCTCAGAGTTTTCTGGAGTTAGAAATTTTATGTAAAATTGTCCCAAACAGTCTGCAAAATATTTTTTTCTGAAGGTGTTAATGAGTGATGAGTTATTATTATGCATGACAACAGCATTAAAATCAAAGGAAAGTGCAAGCACTGTTTATACATGACTTGATTCTCTAAAACCCAAAAATAAATTGTGCGAGAGTTCAAGCAACAGTAACTGAAAGTTGCAACACTAAATGCAGATTCCTCTGCCAAAAATCCCTTTAATAGTTTCAAAAATATATAATGATATTCTAATATTTCAATATTTTAGATTCAACTTCAGTGCTACCATTTAGACAGCCCAGTGTAAATGTGATTTTTTGTATAAATTTCTAGAGAAAAGAGAAGATAGACACACTATACAGTCCTACTCTAAGCGTCATTTTTCATTGTTTTATGCTTCATTTCACATAATATGCCAAAGAAAAAATATGCATAGACTGTTATCAGTGGTGCTATTTTCTTTGTTCTGTTTCTGTGTATTTTTGTTCTGTTTCTCCTTTGCAAAACTGACATAACTCTTACTGTAATTATGATTTTTAAAAGATTTCTGAGTATTTTAATTGAATAGTCAGAGTATTCTTACAACCCTACTCATCTTTGTATTATTGATTACTTAATCCACGAGATGCTTTAGGCCATTTATACAAAAAGTCAATTCAGCTATTCTAATGCCTGGATCAAAGGGAGAAATACATTGTTTTACATTGTTATTGAAGAAAGTCCTCACATGCATATTCCCATTTTAATTATGAAGGGCACATGCATTCCATTTTACGTTCTATATAGTAGAAAAATGTGAGCAGTAAGAGTGGCGAGTCTAGCCAGCAAAAGAAAGTAGGAAACTTTCAATATTTAAGTTAAATATTTTCTTCAGAGTTAGAAGGCTTAAGTGACTCTGATCAGGCAGCCGTTTTCACTCCTTGTTATGGCTTCAAGTCTTTAATCCTTATCTGTACAGATCAACACACATTTGGCAATGCTTGTTGTTTTATCTTCGTGTCTAGATATCCTAAGATATACATTAAGGAAAAAATCTCCCCTCAGAATATGCTGCAAAGCCTTCCTGCAGGGCCAATCACTACACAAAACATAATAATCAGTCAGAAAAAAATCTTTAGTGAATTTCAAGGAGACACTTTTGAGGTAAGATCTAACTAGAGCTTAGGAAGCCGGCAATTACTAATGGCATGCTGCAATTGAAGGTAATGCTGAACAGCACAGCTCACTGTGCTATGGCACGATTCCTCTCTGCCATTAAGTAAGCTATGCATATTACACAAAAAAACCTCTTCTGCAGTATCTACTAATAGTTTAATTAAGGGCAGTGAGAGAATGTTATGAGCACTTATCTGTACACAGTAATTGCAGTAGAACTGGATTTTATCCTGATAGCCTGTCCAAAAGTTACTACCTCAGCTGAGAGGCAGACCTTCATTGTTTAGAGCATGATCACAAATCACACTGGATAATGATCATTTAATGCAAAGACAATTTGCATCACAACCTCTCTTTTCATCTGGAAAAATTTACTCAGAAAAGCTATTTTAACAAGGTTTTTAATTCTTCTAGAGTCAGAATCTTGTTCTTATCCTGTTCTCAAATCTCCTTTGTAGAGAAAAAAAGACTTTCAGTTTTCTAGAGATCTGAGACTGAATGCTGAGAAGACATAAATAATGACCATTAGTGCCTCTTGTGGAGTGCAAAGAAATTTATAAATACAATTAATTGGCTTTTATTCCAATCATTTGTGTATTCCTAGGAGGCTTATATTTTTTTCAGAATATCACCTTTCTATTCTGGCTGTACAAACAAGAGTAATCACAAGCATTTAGACTAAAAGACATGACTGATTAATAACACATTTTTACTATAATATTCTCCTGACTTTAAAAATGTTTTTATTTTATTGAATAAAAAGCCTAATTTTTATTCAATAGAAGCTTCCCTCCTAAGTAATCCCACCAGCAAATTCCTTTAGCACAGCTCTTCTACTAATCACATACCCACAAACCTTGATTTTCAGGAAAGAAAATTTATTAACCTGATTCCAGTTTTCTCTACTTTCTTGGATTTTATTTATTTCTTCTGAAAAGATGTAAAACTCTTGATCCATATTTCCCAGTATACCTGCACCCTACAGCAGTAAACTGCTCTGCCTGAACAAACTGTGCTATAGCTGCACTTTTGAAAGGTACAAGTAACAGAGTGCTAAACTGAAAAAGAAGAAAAAGAAATGCTGACATCTATGAATCACAGTTCATCCAAGAGCAAACATGACAAATTGTTCACAGGAAATAAAGTGGTACTGAGATTCTGTGTGAGATGGCACAGATGAATCATCGCCAAATAGAGACCTTCTGTGCATGTCTGTTCAGCAGAAGGGACAGCTGAGTAGAGCACTCTATGAATGTAAGGCAATGACATATAGACCTACACGTGGAAAAATGAGCTTTGCAATCAAGGTTTAAAGCTCTCTTTGGTGCTTTAAAAGAGCTCTTATTTAGCTTTCTTGTGTTATCTTTAAGTGTTGTATTACAAAATCTATTTTTTTTGTTTGTTTTGGAAGATCACCTACATGATAAGCTCTCAATTATGAAGGACATCATTTATTCAGTTGGTCTTTTCTGATTCTCTGGTATATTTCATATATGTTAAGTTTTTGAGACAGGCAGGTTGCCAAAGTATATTTTCCTCAGTAGTTTCACTTTTATAGTGGCAGCTGGAAACCACAGAAATGTTTTATTCTTTGCTCAGTGTATAACACAGGTGTTATTATATCAACAACATTTCCTACTCACTTGAGAGACCTGTTGAAAAGAATATGTTGAAAAGAACATTGACTGAGTAGGAAATGTAATGCGATAGAACTAGCTCCAAGCAGAAAATATAGAGATTTTTCTTTAGTGATTTATGCTTTGAAAAAGAGGGCAGATCAAAAATGTATGGGTTTTTACAAGGACAAATTATACCCAATATACACATATGACTGTCCTTGCAGCAGTTTGGGCTCTCTTGTAACTTTGCTGGTTAACTGGAAATATTTTTGGATTAAAGAATAGATTTTATGTTCCATATGCTTATTACCAAGTATATAGCCTCCCAACAAAAATGGTAAAACATTTTTCTTTCAAAATAATAATTGAAAAGTCTCACTTTAGACACACCCAAGTTTGTGATTCTTCCCCATATTTTTTTACCCAAACATTGACCAACTCAATGTGGGTGTAGAGATCACTTCAATAAACCAGATCTTTCCATTCTAAAGGACAAAATTGGTAGATAAGGCCTTTTTCAGCAGATTATAATAGTTGCCACGTGTCTGCCTTGCTATTAAAACACTTTTGAAGTCTATGCAACTGAAGTTCTCTGCAAGAGCTACATAAGAAATTTCAAAAGAATTAATGATAAAAATACAATTTAGGAATTTAATAGCATAAATTTTTTAAAATATATTTGTGGAGGAAGGAAAATTTTATATATATAAATTTATAATTTATACAAATTTATAAATAAAATTTTATTTATTGTCATTAAAGGGATTTGTTTGTTACTGAATGTTCAAGCATGATGATTGAAAAGAGTTGATTGTGGGGGTGCTAGAATTGTTTTTAGGTTTTTAGTTACAAGTTTGATGTGATTTGGACTTTAACCCTAGCCAGGTAAAGCTCCTGTCCTGGAATGTTCTTATCAGAAGTGGATAAGAGTTTCCAAGACAACCTAATCCTCTGCCTGGAGTTCGGTCATCCCATTGTCTTTTTCCCACATCCCAATGCATCTCCCCCCCTTGTCCATCAATTTCCCAGGCCTGAGACCTTCTGAGAGGTGTCGGACAGTGGTTGGTGGATCTCCCAGGACCCCACCCCAATTTACCTGATTTGTTGATGTTGTGTATTGCATTTGGCATTAGCCACCTTGCTTTGTTTCATTGGTTTTGCAACTTGTACCCAACCCTGAGACTTCTGGTGAACAAAAACCCCCTGCAAACTGGGCCCTGGGTAACTCTCCTGAGGCACAGGCCTGGGACCAGGGACTGCCCCTGTGATCCCCAAATAAAACCTTTCTTCCTGAGCCTCTGAGTGTTCCCTCTTTCGAACCACGGCCGTGACAACGAAGGCAAAGGTGCTGCGGAGCCAAGACCCACGCAAAAGTACTGTTGAAGCGTATCAGGGCTAGCAGGGTGGTCCAGCCAACGCTGGGCTGGCCTGAGAGACAGATACGCGAAGCAACAGTTGATGATTATGAGAACTCTCAGCTTTCCAAAAGAGTAAAGAATTTTTCCAATTTTGTTTACCCTCTGAAATGAACTCCTGAAATTTTCATTCAATCTCTAAATAAGAAAAAAACCAATGTGACAAGCAGTATTGCACAGTGTAACTTTACAATTTCCAAACAGATAACAGACTGAAAATAGTTTGTCTGGATTATGAAATCAATGGATGTGAATACTGAGTATACTCATATGGAACATCATGGCATTACATATTTGTAACAGTATTAGATATTCATGGACTCAAAATTACAAGTTCTAATAAATCTATTTTACTGTTTTTACTTTTAAAATCCACATATAGGCAATGCAAGTTTTACAGTCAACATTAATCCATGGGATTTAGCATCACAATGCACCCAGTAATCAAAGTCTACAAAAGCTGGTAAAAAGGATTCTTGCTTTCCAGAAAGTCTTAAATCTAACTCTGTAGAAGAAGCAACACGTTCATGCATGATAGAAACTGAAACTCTTGAAAATTTAAAAAATGCTCCAAATGTAGTTATTTTATTTTTTCCCTTTCTCAGGTTTATAAATCTACAGCAAATGTTAGTTTTCTAAAATACTTCTTAAGTGTCTATGTTATGATATTTATTGTTGGATGGTCTCTGGGATCGACTGTAGATAAGTTACTCTAATAAATGATCAGTCTTTAAGTAAAAAACAGATTCAGTTATTAAAACTGAATTCTTGATTTGGTTAAACATTTTTATATTTAATATTATTTATATTATTATTCTCTCTCAGATGTTTGTGTTCTTGGCTTTTATTCCCAGAAGCTACTCTTCATGAGCTTGTAAATGTTTATATTCTTACATCAGCCCAAAAGTTTTTCATACTGCCAAATGTTATAGATTAAATGTGCAAACCTAACATTGTAATTTTATAATCGAGTGTGAACTTCAATAAAAACATATTACATAGATTTAAAAAGAGCAAAAATGTCTCTAATATGTTTTTACTTTACAAGCAAATGTAGGTGATTTCTTTTTCCAGCTTATTTTTAAATTGATCTATGATATGCTTCCTTTGACAGGCTTCTTACTGTCTGTTTTCTGAAGCTGTTTTAAAACAACTCCTGTGTCAGGGATTTTGAACCTTTATCAGAAGTGAACACCATATATATCCTTTCATTTTTGACATGTCTCATTAAAGGAGTTAAAAGAATTTTTGTGCAAACAGTTCTGTCTTTGGAAGCTGAAAGCAAATTTTCATCATCTTGAGACCTGAAAATCCAAAAGTTGCTCTTTGGATGCTTCCTGAATAAGGACTGATACTACCAGCAAAGGCTACCAGCATGTCACAATGTGTTTAATAATCAAAATAAGTTTAAAATAAGTAAGAGGAACAATCAAACTGCTGCACAATATATTTTGGAAGGGCTTGGCATCATCTATTGAAAAAAAAGAAAAATCCTGCTTTTCTTTCCTAACTGTCATTTGAAAAGAGAAAGTCAAACAGTTTTTCATGTTTATACATTGTCAGCTAAATGCACCTAAGAAGTCTGAGAAAACATCTTGAAATAGGAATTTACAAACTGAGACAGAAAGAAGTAAAAAAATTAATAAGCCACAAAAAATAAAAATCTCCAAATAAAAAGTTAGTTCTTTAGGTTTCACCCGAGACATTCATGATAGAGTGAAAATAAATGGAGAATAGATATCTGTATTGGCAAACTTTGCATCACAAAGACATTCCAGGTAGTGACTCAGGATAGAGAGCAATATCACTGTAAACAAATGCATCCATTATTGTAGGTAACTGCCTTCATGGAGAGGAATTCAAGCGGATGGTGGGGTAGCAGCAAGCCGTTCAATTTCAGTGAAACACCTTTTAAGAGAAATAAGCTTTCAGAGCAGTCATTTTCCTAAGACAGGCTCAGAAACAGAAAATCATTCTCTGTCTTCAGTCCCTCTGTGGGTTGCTCTAGCAGTTGCAAATTGCAAAGAAGTGCAGAGATTATAATGATGCATCAGTCCTGCATTATATGTTAAATCCAAAAAGAAGTGACATTATTCTGAACTTATGAAAAACCCTGGATGCTATTCATCAATGAAGTTGTTGTTAACATTCTTGTTAAACTGTTTTTAGCCCATATAATTGCAAAGATAGAAAAGCAAGAAATATACGTTATCAACTAGACTGTTCTGCTTGTCCAAGAAAAAAAGTCCAGAGGAAGATGGCTAAAAATTACTAGAAAGAGATAACTAAAAACGTTGTATCTTGCAAACAATTAAAACGCAAGAGCAGTTCTGTGATGATGAGAGAGTTGGGCTTCTTCAGCCTGGAGAAGAGAAAGCTCTGAAAGACCTCATTGTGGTCTTCCAGTACTTAAAGTGGGCTCTTAAGGAAACAGAGGAGTGATTTTTACATGGGCAGATAGGGGCAGCACAAGGGGCAATGGTATTAAACTATAAGAGGCTTGGATTATATGTTAGGACAGATTAATTACTCAGAGGGTAGTGAGGCACAGAAACAGATTGCCCAGAAAACTTGTAGAAGGCTCATCCATTGAAGTGTTCAAGGACAGGCCAGATGGGCCCTGTCCTTGATTTAGTCTGTCCTGGATTTAGTGGGTGGCATCCCTGTCCATGGCAGGGAATTGGAACTAAATGATCTTTAAGGTCCCTTTCAAATCCAGCCTTTCTATAATTCTATGATTCTGTGATTCTCTGAAGCTATTTTTTAACCTCAAAGTACGAACAACTTGGTTTTTACTTCCTTCTGGTATCACAACAGGATTGTCTTCCCACATTTACAAATGACATTTAATTTCTCTGCAGATCTTCCTACACTTACATGCTTTCACATTATCTTCTATTTACTTTGGAAATAAAGCAATGCAAAACTTCTTATATATGATATGTATTATCATGATTATTTTCACTAAGTTGTTTTCTTTTATTTAATCGTGTAATTACAACGCTAATTGGACCACTTGAGGATTAAGATATTCTCAAGGTATTTTTTAACAGTATCTTCTATTTAAATAGGATACTGAATGTCCCTCTGTGGAAATACTTGCTAGTTATTGGGTTATGTGGCAATTTTTCAAATTCAGAATGTGATGATAAGTTTTTTACTAACGAAGTCACTTTGGATACTGTATTTGAAAAACATCTCAATAATTTTTAGTATTTCACATGGTAGGAGATATTTAAATATGTGTTTCTTTGAATGAGCCAATTTATCAACATTTTAAATATTTTAATCTCTTACTCCTCTTACTTTAGTGTATAAAAAAAAAATTAAAACAGTCCATTGTAGACCTAATGCATTTATTCTCCATTTAGCTTTGTACCAGTTCTCATTGTTAAATTTCCTTCACCCATAAAAACTGATCTTAAAGAAAATTTTAATAATCTTTATATAAAACGGCTCAAGAAGCATTTCATAGAACAGAATAGTATATTTATTTACAAAAGTCATAAATGGACTAGCAAAGGGTGGTAATAACAAATTTATAAAGTTTAATAATGGTCATGAGAAGCTGTAGAAAGATTTCCTAATAATTATCACTCTAATGCAGATGACATTCAGTGCCGATAAATTACAAATAAAGTGTATGAGTGTGTTAGTTTAGCGCAGACGGTGAGGAGCAATTGGTGATTTCCTTTGAACTGACAACCAAAATAGCCAATTGCATGCAGGGATACACCTCTGGGACACACAGCCTCAAAAGTTAGAAGGAAGCTGGGATTGCTCTTCTTCCTTCCACCTTCACAGTAGGTAAGGCAGTCCTGGCTCTCTCCTTTGGAGGGGGCCAGGACAGGCCCACCCGGGTCTTCACGGGAGTCCCCCCGGGCTCAGTGACTCCCAGGCTGGGACAGGGGATGATGTGCCCCCATCCCATCAGAGAAAGTGTACTCTGAACTAGATGTTGGCTCTTTAGGAAAACCAAAAGAGAAAAGTTATAATAATTCTTTGGAGACTGTTCAGTATCAATAGAAACCCAAAAAAGTAAGCAAAAACCCCAAATATTGTGCAGTTAATACAGCAAGATAGAGAATAAAATATGAAGCATCATTATGCCAGTAAATAAATTAATAATAAATAAATATTGGATAGTTAATCTCTTAAAGTAAAGAATACTATTAGAAAGGTATAACTCTGGTGGGTTTAACTGGAAGGAAATGGGATCACTTCAGCTATGGTGTGAGTCTTATGCAAATAGAGGTCATACAGATTCTTTGGCCTTGTTTGTCAAAAACAGAATGTATCAAAGTCTGATTTGCACAGAGAAGGAGAGAAATTACTTATTCCCAGTTTCTCAAAAAGTAGGCAAGAACCAAACTGTATTTTCCATGACAGGTTGGAAATGAAAGGTGAAATCTAGAGTTCACTATAACAAGACATGTTAAACATGAAAAATTTACATGTGTTCAAAAACTCTGTACAGATTCATTGAGTAGTTTCAGAGAAACCTTTGTCTCAAGCACCTCAGACACAAATTTTAAAAAGTTGCATCAGAAAAATTGTAACTGTCTGCTTGCCTTGTCCTGCACTTTTTCCTAGACATTCACTTATGACTCAGTGTCAGAAATATTGGACACAGTCCGTGATAGAAAAAGTGAAGAAACCTCTTGATACCAGAAATATGTTCTATTTTTATTTGTCTAGCCGTGAATCATCTGCACTGTGATAACTGTTGAGAACTGGCCTTGTGGGCTCTTTTAGACACTACTCAGGATATAAACTTACCTGTTACTTGAGTAAGCACGAACCAGCAGCTGCAGGAGGACAGGTCAAACCCAGCTTGTCCTGTGTCCCCATAAGGATCGCAGTCCCACAGGGTATGGGCACAACAGGCAATGCCAGATGTTGGCAACTGGTCCATCAACAGATGCAAATATGGCAAGTGAGGACGCAGGTCCAGAGGACATCCAAATCCAGAGCAAAGTAGATGAGGTCTGGGGCATAAAAGTGAGGTAATGTGACTCAATGTGACTTAGGGAAAGAACTTCATGCAATGTCAATTTATCTTCCAGTTCAGGTGTGATAGGTGACAACCCATAGCATGGCCTCAAATGCTGAGTCTAGATGTTAGCTCAGCCCTTTGCTTGCAAACTTGTGTGTCTCACTCTGCTTTCTGCAGAGGCCATAAAAGAACAAAAGGCTGGATTTCAGTCTTGCAATGTGCATATGCTAAGTATTTATCTGAACACCATAAGCATATAGAAGTGCAAAACCAAAGTAGCTTTTGGCATTGATATACGTTTACTCTAAATTTAAAAATTAATCAAAAAACTTATTCTGCAACACATGGAGGTATTAGTAAAACTGACACTTCAAAGACTACTGACAGCTAAAATTTAATTTAGTTTCTATAATGTCAAGAATGAGTTGCCTTACATCTAAATAGACCATAAGAAATGATCTTAAACTTGAAGGAAGCCATAGGTAATCTTTTTGAGAAGAGGAAATGAAAATCAAATTCTCTGTTCTAGTTCAATTGAAACATCCCAGGCAAAGGTGACAGAATAGATAAAACATTTATATTAAAAAATGCCATGTTGCCTGGAGCTTATTGATAAATGCTGCTTTATTAGACTCAGCTATTCCTGAAGATAAACGCATACAACTTTCATTGATTTCCTTCAGCTTATATTTTGATAATCATTCAGAGTACCAGTATAACGTGACATTTCATGCGACTGAGTCAAATTGGTCTTACTGAATGGTCATAAAAACTGTAGAATCACTGAATCATTCATACTGGAAGAAGCCTTGACAAGTCACCCAATCCACCTTCCTTCTCTAAACAACAGACAACTTTAAATTCAGATTTAGAACTTTTTTTTAGAAGACCCTTAGTTGCTCAAAGAACTCAGATTTTATGGGCAACATATACAAAAGCTTATTAAATCTGATAGTGATTTGGTTTTGTTTCAGTTTTCTTAGTTTGGTTTGTTTTTTCCTAGCTAGGCTCTTAGAACCTCCTCTGTTTCAATTCACGTCCCCTTTCTCTCATTCTTTCATCCCTTAGTAGAAAGCTTGCCTCTATCTCTTTGGCTACCTACTAATAGGTGTCACAAGGCTGCTATTTACTCACCCTCTACATTTTTTTACTTCTTCAGACAAAAAAAACCTGATCAATTCCAAGTAAGGCAGAACCACATTTTTTTAATTTTACCTATTGACAAGTCCTGCTAGCTCAGGAGCTGTTGGGCACCTTCTTTGCCAAGGCACTACTGCCTCCTGCTTATCTTGCAGCCCACAAGCACACCCAGGTTTTCATAACAGTGGTGCAGCCAGCCTGCTGATGTTAAAGTAGCCATTAACATTATTTGTGATTATTGTTACACTTATTAAGTATAATAAAATGTGCTCCTCACAGGAAGAAGGGCAAAAAAAGACTGTTAAGATTGTTGCTTAAAATATCAAGGCATCAGGGAAAAAATTTCCCCAAAATCTCTTGATGAAATGTTATTTTTAGTCAGGAAAATGGTAAAACTCCTATTAACTCTGATGATAGTCGTGATTCCACATCATCCCACCACATAAGGTTTGTGTCAACTCTTTGGCAGAGTAAAATATTTTCTTGGGAAGCAGCCAGTAGAGAGTTTTCTTCTGCCTCATGCAGAAGGACTCAATAATCTAAGCTAAACAATGTCCTCACAAAATGAGGAGCAGCTGGACCTTATAAAAAGGTGACTATACTTCAAAAGCAGCCTTCCTTAATGCAGAAGTCCCTGTACCTGTCCTGAATATGTCTTCTGACAACAGCCAGAACTAAAAGCTCAAGAGAAGGATGAAAAATTTTCAGTTTAAAAAAAGAAACTTGACTTCCAGGAAATGACACTAGTTTAAGGTCAAAATTTCCATGTAAAATTTATTTATTTTTGTTGACATATTTTAAAGTATTTTTACAAATATACTTTATTATTACAGGCTTTGGGCATATGTATTTGTTTATATAGATAAAGACATCCATATTAATGCTAGGAGAGGGGAAAATATTAAACTCAAAAGAAAAAAAATTAAAAAGTTCAGAGAAGTTCAAGATATAAATCAAACATTTCCCTGTGATGTTTTACCAGATAAGAGGCAGAATTGTAACTTCACTTCCCATTTGGCATCCATATTTCCTGTTAAGCATCTAACCACTTTCACATAACCTCAGAGGTTCATCATTCTTTATGAGTCCTTTTCTCTTTGTCAGCAGTTACCTATTATTGCTGCTACAATCTATATAACTAAAGAGACTCTGATGACACAGCTGCTGCATAAAAAGGTGGCTGCAGTGATTATGTTAATGAGATCACTAATTTCCTGCATAAATATGCCTTAAAACTGTTGTACTGGCATGTGTCACTAGCTGGATTGATGAAATATCTTCAACAAAATATAAAAATGTTGTTAACTCAGTTGTTATTTATTTGTATTTCAGTAGCACCTACAAGCCATAGTAAGCTGAGACCTCTGCTAAAAATATCCTGTTTCCCTACTAAAACCAGTATAATCAGAAAAGAGGGCTTTAGTCCCTCCCTCTATGTGCTCTTCTACCCCTCTACTCCACTCCTATAAAACCCCAGCTGGAATATTGCTTCCATCTAAAGTCCCCAGTCAGGGGAAAAAAAAAAAAAAAA
>VWZU01014206.1:251316-385804 GCA_013397095.1 Sterrhoptilus dennistouni | reverse complement strand
GATTTTTTCTCTACAAAAGAACCCACCAGAGAGAAAAAAAAAAAAAAAAAAAAAAAAAAAAAAAAAAAAAAAAAGTATACCTGTTGGAATGGGTTCAGAGGACAGCCAGAAAATTATCAGCAGGCTAGGGCACCTCTCATGTGAAGAAAGGCTGAGAGAGTTGGCATTGTTCATCTTGGAGAAGAGAAAGTTGCATAGAGAGAATTTTGTGAGCTTTCAATATATGAAGGGAATTATAAAAATGCACAAGAAAGACTTTTTATAAGGACCTATAGTGATAGAGCAAAGTACAATGGATTTGTTCTGAAGGAGGTAGATTAAATATAAGGAAGACATTTTTTACAATACCAATGGTGATATGCTGGAACAGGTTGCCCAGAGAAGCTACTCCATCTTTGAAATTGTTTAATATGAGGTTTGACACTACTCTGAACAACCTGGTCTAGTGGAAGGTGTCCCTGTTCATGGCAGGCAGGTTGGAACTAAATGAACTTTAGGGTCCCTTTCAAACCAAAGAGTTCTATGATTCTATGATGCTATGAAAGAGAGATAAGAAACCATGAAATATAGAGATATAATGATCTTATGTACCTAAATACACCATTTAATAGACCATCAATAAAATGTTGGAAGACTCTTCACTCCTAAATTTATCAAGTAACAGGGCAAAAAAATTGTCTCAACATTAACAAAAAGAAAAATACATTTCAGAATGTAAGGGGGTCAGTTTTCCTGACTGTAAAAGCTTAATTCCTCAGCCCATGAGATATTTACCATCTGTTCCATCAATCAAGATGCAGGAGAGGTCTAGGATTAGTTCATACATATCCTGACTCTGGGAGTTAACAATATCTTTTTTCATTTCTGCAGATAATATCAACTTTTGTGTTTAATTACCTCCCACAGACAAGGACTCAGGGTTGCCTACCAATCCGTGGGACCACTGGAAATATATACATAGGCTTGTGATGTAACTCCTACTTTAAAGACTTTTTTGAGCTAGCCACATAAAGACATAGTTTGCATATTCCTGAGGTACATCTTTTTTGATGACAAGAGTTTATCAGGATTTTTGCCATTGACTGTAAATAGAAGCTCAGTTTGAACTGTTGAAATGTTCCTAAAGCTAGGTGAGATGATATGCATATCTGCATTTTAACACAAGAGTGTTAGGTTTTTGATAAGCTCACTTACCTGTTAGTATTGTTGATATATTCACATTCAAAACACAGACTTAATCTAAGTTCCTTGGAAGATGACAGCAGTTACAGAAACAGACTAAAAAACTTATCGACCTCATCTGTAGACAAGACTTCCAAATCTTTAGAACTTTTGCAGTAATATTCCTTCCAAATTAGCTCTCCAAAAAATGGACAGGAAGCCAGGATGGTTCAGCCACAGCCTGCCCTCAGCTAGAAATATAACAGGTAGACAGCACTCATGGTGGGTCTTTTGCATATTTTGAAAATGTACACTGTGATGTATTTGGAGAGAACATCAGAAACTTGAGCAAGTGTGACAAGCACTTCAGTGTAATTGAAGGCAACGTACATATCCAAAGAGGAGCCCAAACAGAGATGAAAAATCTTTACTCTGGCAACTGCTGATTCTTGCACTTCCAAAAGTTTTTAGGCTTACACTATAAAATGTACAAACATAAGCATGTGTACAGAGATAATCTAGGGGGTACCATGATCAAAGAATCTCCTCTAATAGTGACTGTTTTCTATGTGCTATCTGCACTTACACTTCGGCTTTTAAATACTTCAGTCTGCCTCTTAAGAGATAAGATATGGTATTTTCATTGTGTACACTGCCACAAAATTTGTGTAGCAGTTTGTAGCACCAGTTAAGTGAGGAAGACATAAAGATAATACCCAGTCTCAAAGTAAATATGGAAAAATGAGAAGAAAATTAACAACCTAGTGTGATCTCAAACAGCTGAAAAATATTTTTGTAAAGAAAAAAAAAACACTGTAAATTAAAAGAATAAGCAAATTAAAAGATTTAGTTTATTTTTAAATTAGTTTTTTTCAAGACTGAGGTTGTTCAGAAGTACGCTAGGTACTTCTAAATAAAGTGTTTGAGTGTTGAAGAGTATCTGTTCTCCATGGAGTTTTTCTAGTTATTTTACCCAATTTCTCATTGATCCCCATGGGAATACTACCACAGTATTAGTCAACACCCAAACTGTAAGTAGTTTACAGCTAGGCCAGGCTGTTCTTTTTTTACTATGTACTGGTCTGTGATGATGTCTTTCCTTATGCATTTAATAATTAATTTCTTGGCTACCTTCAGCATTTCAACCATTAGTGAGCCTCCTGGAACTAACTAAATGTTAGTATCTCCATCCATGTTGCACTCTTCTTTCGAATTTACCTCAAAATGTTTCAAAATCAATATGCTGAATTGTTTTCAAGCTCCTTTTAGACACAGCTTCTCCAATCTGAAGGACTATTAGCTCCGACTTTACACTGTCTGAGAGTACCCATACAGCCTGCTTGAATAAGCATTTCCATTGTATTATGAGAATGAAGCAATATTTTTCTGTAAAGTTATTTCTGTAAAGAAATACAAGTTGAATGACAGAATCTCCCACTGGTAAGAAAGCAACTCTGCAATATTTCAGTACTTAACTGAACATTTAGTCCTCACAAGGTACTAACCTTTCACCCAACTGCTCATTTGCTTTTAGGTTATTCAACCCTTGCAGTGAATTCACATCCACAATTCCAAAGCACTCCTATAATGTGAATTGAAAATTACACAGTAGAGATGCAAATATATTCTCATAAAATTACACCATTTACTTCTGGAAGCATCTAAAATATAGACCTATAACAAAATATTTAATAGTGGCATATTATTATTATTATTATTATTCACTGACTTCAGTAGTTCTGGTTTTGTGAGGCCAGAAAGAAAGGCAGACAGGCTGAAACATAAGTTCTTCAAGTAAAACAACAGTTTGCTTCTTTTACATAAGCCTATTTCTTTTCAACTTACTGGAAATTATATTCTTTTTGGTTACAGCAGCAGCAGAGCCGACTTTGCAGTGGCAAGGCAATGCGATTTACGAATTTGATGGTGTTGCAGTTGGCTGGTTCATGTTTTCCGAAAGTTGTCTTAATAGCCCAGATCGGTCATTAAAATCAAAAATTGAAACAAGAAGAGCTAGAGAAATTTCATCTCAATGTGGAAATAAACTGATATGTCCTACAGGTTAAACCATTAAATACTTTGATTACCTCTAAAAAGAAAATAGAAATTTTTGTTTTGGGCTTATATCTCTGAAAATTCCATTAAAAAAACTCCAAATAAACAAACATGGAAAGGCCCATGATTTCTTTAGTGAATCCTTTTGTGCTATGGACCACAGATCCTATGCTCCTACTGGGTGTAGTGGATTGACACTGACTGGCTGCCAGGTGCTCACCAAACCCTGTCTACCACTGATTTCCACAGCTGGACAAGTGAGACAAAATCTAGGAAAAGACTCATTGGTCAAGATAAGGACATGGAGGTCATTCACCAGTTACTGTCATGGGCACCTCTCACAGGAGACAATCCTCCATGGAGTTCCCCAGTGTAGGCCCCTTTCTCTGGCTCCATTTCCTCATGAACTGCTCCAGTGTGGGTCTCCTGCAGGCTCATAAGTCCAGCCAGAAAACACACTCACTGTGGTCTCCTCTCTCCATGCATCCACAGGTTCTGCAGCAGCCTGCTCCAGTGTGAGCTTCCCACAGGGTCACAGTCTCCTTTGGGCATCCACCTGCTCTCACCTCTGTGCAGGTGGATCTCTGCTCCCCTGGGGACCTCCCTGGGTTGAATGGTCCATCATGGACCTCCACAGGCTGCAGAGGGATAGCCTGCCTCGCCATGGTTTTCATCACAGATTGCAGCATCTGGAGAACCTCCCCCTCCATCTTAATATTTGGCATTTGTACTTTTATTATTTTAGCTAGAGAGACATGTTTCTTTCAATTTTTTTTTTATTTTTCCACTGACATTTTGTCTTGTTAAAGTTTCTAACAAGATCTGTGCAACAAAACATTCAGAGGACTCATTGGGCATCTGGATAGAACCTGCTGCTGTTGTGCCTGAAATAGCCTAAGTTTTGATGCAATGCAAGGTGACATAAAAAAAACTGCCAGAGCAGAATTCCTTTCTAAGGAAAGCTCAGTGGTTGAGCATCTGAATCTATTATATCTGAATCTATTATATCTGTCTAAATGTAGTTCAGGAAACACTAACTGTTATTGGGACATTTTAAATACTGTTAATTATACTCAGTAGTTAATTTTCAAACTTCTCTATGTTTTCCAGAATTGTTGGAATTGTCTGAAGTCTATTTGTACAATCTCCTCTGGAAGCTCTGTCTGCTTCTTTCAGCTCAAGTCAAAATCTTTTTTTCTGGCTGGGTTCCACTGGAACACCAGATATGAAACTTGATTCTTCTCTACTTTCACTAAAGGAACATAGTTTATGTTTTCTCTTCTTTTGACAGAGGACAAGAGAGGCACTTTATCACAAGGCTCTTGACTTCAGCAGACCCTAACTCACTTTGATATGAAATTCCCTTTTATTTATGCAATTTATAATACTGGCAATTTTCTGACGAAAGCACAGTTAGGAACAGCAATTCAGCAAGCTACAACTATAATTTCTATTTTTACCTATGTATAAAATTCTTTCATATTTTACATTTTAAAATGAGTGGATTGGTAAATTTTTTCACCTTAGACAAATAAACATGAGTTTGATACATATAAAGCTGCCAGCCAACTTGGCCTGCTTTAGAAAATCACATATCAGTCTCAATTGCTTAAAACTAGAGTTTGAGTACTTCCTTCTCTTTATTCGGATTTGCCAATGCCTTCTTTTTTTGTCTACATTCATGAACAGAATTTATGTTTTACTGTACAAACATCCTGTTTCTATTTTAGGCACTCTTACAGAGATACACATATACTCATCTACAATTTATAGACACAAATCAATGAAGAATGTGAGATTATTGAAGCATACTTTCAATACATATATTTAGAGGTATTGAATGCAACACCTGATCTTAAACAATAGTATTTAAAAATAAGTTTCTGCTTACATTTCCTTCCTTCCTTTCTGCTACTTAAATTTGATTTGTGGGCCCTGAAGATTCTACAGTTTCAGAATCCCTACGGGTTTACATTCCCATGGGAGAGCTCAAGGTCTTTTCCTCTCCTTCCTTCCTCCTACTAGCTCAGTCCTGAGCTATATGAGTTTTTATTTAGAGGAAACCAAAATAAACAGATTCTGTAATTTAGGATCATAAAATTCCTATTTTGTCCAATCTCTAAAGATAGCTGAATTTAAAAAAAGCTTAAGTTCCAAAGCAATAACTTTACATCTAGACCACAATCTAGACTATTAATTAGCATGATTAGAAATTTTTCCAGCTGAGACTCTTTCCCTCCATATTAAATAATTGAACATTCAATGGGATTGAGAAAGAGGAGAAACTGCAAATCTGATTGTACAGCTTGTTGTTTGGTGTTCTCCTTTGGGATACAGAAAAGTCAGGTTACAAGTTTCTGCTTCAAAATCTGGTTTAATTATTTATACAAAGAGAAATAGGTTCAATTGTATACCGAGAGGAGTTCACACTAGGATATCCAATATCTTGATGATTAGGATACTCCCATGGGATACTGGAAACCTCTCTTTCCATTCCTATGCCACTGAATACTTAATAATTTATACAAAATAAAATTGCTTCAAGACAGGCTCACAAAAGATGATCCAGTGCTGCAAAGATTAGAATACTTATTTGCAATTAAAACAGACCTGATTTCAACCCTCTCATCAAATCAGAACCCCAAATCAGCAAGCACAAAGTCTTAGAAACAGATACTCTCTCCTAATGCTTTGAACTCTGGACTGCAGAGTAAAATAAAAAGTTTTTGTGGAGCAGAGGATTTATGAGACAGATGAACTGGAACTAGATGATTTTTTTCCTGAAGAGGATACTTTATTGTGAATATATAATACCAAGTGTTCTTGATGCTGTCTTAAAGTGCTTCCATATCTTGGCAGTCTCATTTTGTGAACAGCTGTTAGCTTTTTGTGAATCTTACTTGTAGACACTTTGTTTTCTATACTATGCATAAGAAGTTGGCCTTTAAATTTGGGAGCCAAGGTTATAGCGGATTGTAGTGCATTAATACATGGATCTAACCTAAAGGTTAGAAATGCTAAAATCCAAAACTAGTTGACTTCATTTCCATGCAGAGATGAGAAAATATTAATTTGTATCCAAACTCCTTATACATCTATATTGCAGAAGAAACAAGGCTTCTTCAAAATGTGTAGCAGCACAGATAAATTCCGGCTGGGTTCCAAAAGAGCATTTTACTTAAATCTATCCTCTTGATATGGAAATGTTTAGCAATTAAAATTTGTTAAAAGATTGTATAAAATAGAAATAACTTATAGAAAAACTATGCTTTCTCTGACTGATTATGGCTCACTTAATCCTTATAGCCTTTATAACATGGATTTATTTATATATTATTTGCATATTTTTATATGCATCGACACCTATTCATTAGCATATAAGGTGAATTAAAGCACCAATAACCTTGTTAAACACTGGAAAACAAAAAAAACCAAAAAATCTTTCCTCTTGACTAAAGGTGAAATACATTTCTTTCTCTAGAGAATATTAACTTCTAAGTATCAAATTCATATTATTCATGAGTCAACAGGAGTCAGGTAATTGTATAGTCAATAAATACGCTTATTCCCCTTGAATACTTATGTTACTTAAATATACATAAGGTCTATACATTTTTTTTATTATCTAAATGAAGCTATTCAATAAGCACTCAGAGCAAAACAGGAAAAGGAAAACTTTGAGCACTATCAGTGTGAAAAAATGACTACAATTTCATAGCGAAGACCTTGGATTTTACTTCACATTACTGTTACAGAAAAAAAATGGAATTGCACATCAAGCTATTATTCAAAATTATCACTATCAATATAATTGTAAATAAAAAGGAATTATAAATATAAAATGTGCATCATATTTTTTTTTATTTCTACTAGAGGTATCTGGATCTCCTAAGTGAAAGAGAAACTGCATAGAAGAAACTGCCAATTTTAATACCTCCCCTGAGCAATGAAATTATTTACTCAACAATAATAAAATTTGAAATTTATCACCATGAAACAAAATGTATAATCTACACAGTGAAGGAAAATAATTGTAGTAGTAATAATAGTAATAGTAGTAATAACATTGCCATCCATAAAATGTATTTTCCCCTTGCAACCACCAAAAAAACCCTGTAACACTCACTTATAGGGAACAAAGGTTCTTTAGTTTAACTTTTTTTCCCCTTTTACATGCCTTTTGTGTTATGTCATAGAAGTGTATAACTTGTTTTCTTTCCAACTGGTCTGTCACACCATTTTCAAACTGTACGTGTATCTCAGGCTTTGATCAGCATAAAGGTAAAAAATTAATTTGGAGTACACAAATAATTAAAGGTGGATATGATCCCGGTGCTCACTATTATCACATTAATTTTCAAAGGCTGTATCAGAACATATTTAGAGTGCTCTCATTTAAAGCTCTTACTATGTGACCTCCTCCACACCCAGGAGCTACTCATTTTATTGTCACCTGCCAGGCAAACATTAATGGAAAAACACTTGTTTATGCATCTGACCAATATGGTGTCCAGAACAGCCATCCAAGGTTTGTCTGAACTGAACACATTCAGTGTGAAACTGCCTAGAACTAATTGATAAAGGTGACAGTAAATATTGGCATATTATGGCATTTTATTAGAAGATCCAGGCAGCCAAGCCTATTGCTTTCTGCATTCTTAGGGATATGAAAAAATCCCCTGAAAATGTGTCAATATTTCTTTTAAACTTTTGAATAAAGCTTGAATAGAGTTAAAATATGGTCATTAATTCATTCTACCCTTACAAAACCCCTTAATCTTATACAAAACTTGAAGGGAGGTTTATATCAAGTAATTGTTAACTCTCTAAAACAAGAATGTACTCAGTATTAGTCAAAAAACTTTTACTAGGTAAGGTCTTAGTGATGCCTTTTGTACAGCTCAAGACTGATGTCAATTATTATTTTCAGGGAAGAAGGTGTTCAATAAGTGATTTGTGCCTTTAAAAAGAGATAAAGACTATACTAGATCAAAAAATTCAAATACCAAGTACCATAGTTTCAAATTAAAATTTGCCACAAACATTGATTTTCCTTTGCTTCTTCTTCCTGCCTTGATCCAATCCCATAATTCTTTAATGACAAAATTCTTTTTAATATGTTTCTACCTACTTGGGTCACCTGTCTCCATGAAAGTCTTGAAACTCTCTGAGATATGAGAGCTCACTGTGCCTGACAGATTTCCTCCAGAGTTTCTCAGTAAAGTTATGGCTATGGCTTACTTTGGTTGGGGAGCACTATTAAACAGCTGTTGAAAGCTTTCTTGGCCAAAGCAGGTTATAAAATCTTTAAGCTCAGTCAAGTTAGTTGTGGTGAGTGCTGTCTATGCAATCCTAACAGGCAGAATAGACAAGTAAAGAATAAGACCTAATGACAAACCTGGAAACATACACAGAACGTTTCAATAAAAAATATAAAAATCAAAACTATTGATTTTTCTTATGACAGAATATTCTGGGTTGAATATTTTGGCATTGGACAAGTAGCTTATATGGAATTCCATTTATCTGAAGCACAGTTTGGAAAATAAGCATCACTTGGAAATAAAAGCATCCTTCTCTGCTTGTGGCTAATGATGTGAAGCATGGGAAAAAAACAGTCCTGTACTTTCCCAGGTTAAGGAAAGGGCAGATCTTCATCAAGAAAAACTTGCTTAACTCTGTGGTTTGGCAGAGACAGGCTACTAATAGTGTTTAACAATCCTTATTGTGTTAATTCTTTAAACTGTCCAATAGAAAATGTACTTAACATCTTGAAGTAAAGTATATGGGAAGCTACTATTCAATAAGAATTGATGTCTGATGCACAGTTCAAAGAGCAGTTTGAGCTTGAGTTTGAGATTTTGATTTTTTACTTGGGAGAACTTTTTTTCCATCAGTAAATTGGTGAAGCCATTAATTTAAAAAGAAAATGAGAGGGGAAAATGGAAATTAAAAAAAAGAAAGCTCTGGTCTAAAAGGTAAGATTAAAAAAATAAGGAACCTATAGAGATTTTAGCAAAACTGCTTCCTGTTTTAAATGTTTTCTATATTATTTCCCTAAATAATTCCTCTAAAAATTGTAGAAATTGCACAGCATTGCACTCACACTATGATATATACACACAGACTGAAAGTTGCAAAGATATTGCAATGAAGAATCTTCAGTTCTATGATTCCTTTTATTATGAAATTATACAGGAAATTTATATGGACAGGAGGAATACTAAAGTTAGTGGCTTTTAACTTCAATGAATTATTTATTCATTGTGATATGAAAGTTAAGGAGACATCTTTGTTCCAAGAAAGCCTGCATGAAGACATGTTGAAAGATATTTTCAATTGTAATTTCAGAAATATTCTGAAATTCTTCTCATCATATGAATGTTTAACTGTTTCTATTGTGCAATCACTCTATTTAGAGATCAGCATACAAAATATCCTACCTTGTGTCTTAAGAGAAATATGATAATTGCAGCTGCTAAAACCCTTTATGCTATCCTGGCAATCTTAGCTGGTTTCCTTCACTATGCTTCAAAAGACCAAATGTTGAACCCGTGTAAACATTGCATGTTGATAAGTGAATGCCAACCACAGTTATGTAAGTGCTTAACAGTTAATTTTTTCACAAGAGCATCATGTATTTTGAAAAAGTAGAAGTTGGGCATTTTTTTAGACGTGATGGTAATTACTTGTAAATAAGACTGGCAGAATTCACACAAAAGATCTTCTGAGACATCTTTGCAAATGAGACACGATCATATTGCATCTACCTTGCAGATGGCTACACTGTGACGTGCTAAACCAATGTCTAACAAGGTTAGGACTAGACTACATATCACACAACATTTTATATTGCTGAATACATGTACTATAAGACACCAACTTAAAACTCCCTGTAGAATCAGTGAAGACAAAGAGAATAGGCAATCCTGTCTACTTCCTGCATTTAATTTAGAGTATAAACTACCCTGTAAATCTTCTTTGCTCTCCAGCAACCATTGACGAAGTTTCCACAACTGGATTAGATGGGATTTGCAATATTCAGCAGATAAAGTTGTTTCATGATGCCTATCACAGAGTTACAGAGTTTTTAAGTTCTTCTTTAATGCAGTAACTAAAATGTAGTACTAGTTTGGCAGAATATTGAAAGGAAAATTGTTTAGCACTTAGGATGAAATGAGATTGAAACTATGCATTTCTGTTTTATTTGATAATTCATCTCATGTGTCAGTAATATTTTGTTCTAATGATATTATATAGCTCTATATAAGATAAATTTCTGTAGCCTATTTTTTTGTCTCAATCATTTAAGAACCACTGTGAAGAAGGATAGTGGACTACAAAAATACATTTTCATAAGTGTGTTTTCTGTGTCAAATGAAGGTTTTTGGCGGGTCTCATGTGTCCAGTATAAGTGTTATTTCTCAGTGTGAGAACTGAATCAAAATCAGCAGGAAACAGAAAACTTGCAATAAGAAATGCTGTCAGGAACAAAGGACACCAATAACAATTGACCACTAGCTAATGAAAATGGATGGAAAAAAAGGAGAAGAAAGAATTGACAAAAGAAGATTGCTCATACTAAGGATAAATAATGAAGTAGCATTGTTTATCTTCATTTGGCTACCTATCTTAAAGGATAAACCCCCAATGCTGACACTGTAAAGAAAGAGAATATATGAATCCTTTTTAAACCTGCTCTGTATTCAACATTGCCTCCTGTCGTGGAATCTTCTACCCTCTCTCTTCTTTTTCCATGTTAAAAGTCATTTTTTCTGTATGTGTTACAGACACCTCCTCAAAGAAAACTCAAAAAAAAAAAAACCCAAAAAATGAAACCTGAAACAAAATAACTAAGTGAACATGAAGATTTTCTGGGTTTGTTTTGTATTTCGCAGTTTAAAAAACAAAAAGGTAGTTCAACTCACTAATAATTTGTAAATTTCCTTTTATCAATTCCATTTTTAAAATTCCTCACTTCTCTTAACTTTCTAAACTTCTTAATGATTATAATAAAGAAAAAATATGTTTTCTTTGTCTTCTAAGCTAAGCATATTCTTCCAAACATCTAATTTAGCAAATCTTTTGTTGCTTTGGGTGCCAGGATCCACAGAAAAATCTGAAATTTTGCTTTTCCGTCGTTTATAATTTTATGGCTGCCAAAGATCAGTAGAAAAGGCAAACAACTGAATCACATACTTTTATAATCTACCAGCTGCTATAGAATTACTGTAGTACCTTTTTGTTATTGCTGTGCTCTTGCTCTTTCCTGATTTTATATGACAATCTGTGATGACAAAAATTAAGACAGAAACACCATTTGAAATATGTCACCTGTTCCTCAAATATATATAAGGAGAAAAATTGCACTGTGAACTAATATTCCTGGAGAAACAAGGCATCTTCCTTTAATTACTATGAAAATGTAATCATTCTTGCAATGACACGAAAATGCCACTACCTAGGATTTATGATCCATATCTAAAGACCGGTTAAACAGATCTCAGTGGTTTATGCTAGGTAAAAAATTAGGACCAAAAAGTAGATTAATCATGACTTTTTCTCTAAAAAACTTAAGGATCTTGTCCCTTGTGCTGGTTTTGGGCTGGGATGGTGTTAATTCCCATCATAATAGCTACTGTGGTCTACCAGGGGGAATAAAGTGAATGTCTGGGTGTTTCATAGTTGTCAGCTGGGGTTAAACCATGACATTCTTGACAACTCAAGAATTGGTCGAGTTTGTCCACTGCCTGTTTTTGAGACCATAATAATCACTATGAAATGCTTCTGCTTAAATACAGGATAGATCTCTATTCCCAGTGGAAATCTGAAATCACAAAATCATTATTTTTGAAATACTGGGAATATGCTATCAGTTATTGTCAAATCTTGTTTAGAATCACTTTTAAAAAGTAAAAAATAAGCACCTTTTAAAATGACTACTCTTGAGGTATGATTCATCTCACCTTGACTGTGCTGTTAAATTCACACATTTTTTTGCTCCTAATGCCGCAATGTAGGTAATTCCAATCCCCCAAGAAGTTACTTTTAAAATATCATTCATCCTACCAAAGACACATAGGTTAGGAAAATATGACTCAAGATCTAGAAGTACCTGTACTGCTTTGTCTACTGTGGAAGGAAGACAGATAAGCAACTGACTCGACAATGTGATGGCTAAAGATGAGACATGAGTGCTATTCCAAGTGGCTGCTCTACCTTCCCATGGGAATCAGAATTTGAAGTGTCTAATATTTTAGATGATATACACATACATGGGACAACACTTGGAAATTGGTCTTGATTTTAAATCCACTCTGGATGGATCATTAGTTAATTTAAATTCAATTTATCATTTATGTTAATGCTTGCAGCTACCGACTTTTCAATACATAGATTTCTTCTTTTTAGATTCAAAAATATATGTCCTGATCATTCATGTGCAGTAGCCAATGATGGAATTTTGTCCCAGATTTAGGCTTCCAGGTTTAGTGTTTCATTCATTTCTTTATGACTTGCATCATGTTGTATGGTAACTGCTGCTGTTTTTTAAAATACTAATTATTTAAATCACATTACCTAGCATTATTTAAAGAAGATAATACTATTATTATGACAAGCAATAGTTTGCTAGCAGTAATTGAATAAAAACTGATTTCTTACATTATTTCTGAAAGATAACTCTAGGGTTTTTATTTATGATGATAAATCAAAACATTTCAAGAAATCCATGAAAAGATTGTACTGTAAAAATTTCATAAAACCCAGCACAAACAGTTTGCAGTTTTTCTAAGTCAATAAAATAGTTTTCTGGTTCTATTCTGATCTACTGTATCAAGACAATAAAATCTCACACAAGAATTCCCTCATTCAACCACTATCTTCTGCTTAGCTTTAGGGCATAGCTTTATGACATCCAGCTCAGATTTAATGTGGTCTGACTTACAACAAAACAAAACAAAGAAAATCCCCAAAGATACTTAACTTTAGAGTGAATTTTATGGATAAAATCATTAATTCAGTGGAATGAACTGGACTTTTTGCCACTGATGCCTTTTAGCTTAGTATATCTAGAGAGAAGATTTTGACATGCATAAAACCATGTCCCAAATCTGGGAATCAAATGATGAAACTGTTATGGTGGAATCAAATTGGTTCAAAGAGCTGCTTTCTATTTCCTTCTAATTTATATAGCAAAGACATACTGATAATTCTTCTGTAGTACCCTCCTAATCACTGAAATTTTATTATATAATGAAAATTAATAGTGGCTTTTAAAACTCTGCAGAACATCAGCTTTTACTAAATTTCACAAGAATTTACTATACTAGCTGACTTATACAGTGCTGTGTTTTCAGCTGCTAGTGAAACATACTCAGTATTTTTGAGCTAGATGCTTTGAGACAGATTTTTTCCTTTACCTTTCCTCTGCTTCATTTAGTGAATATTGATTTTCTACTACAGAGTTTCTAATGAACTGGAAGACAACTTATCTTCCTTTATTTACCTTCCTCTTCTATACATTAAGATAACATTCTCAAATTACATGTAGATATATGTAGTGCAAAATATTTTAATTGGATTCAGAAAGGTTTGGAAACCCTTTTTAGCTAAAAAAAAAAATACACTAACCCTTTTTTTACAGACTTATTCTAATCCTATATTGTTAAAATTGGAATGTTCTTGCCTTCCATCCTATTGCCTTTACAGTAAATCCTTTAGGATTTCGCCTTTTTATTCTGTACAGCAGCCAGCACTGAGGATATCTTTGAACTATACCACAAACAGTTCTGTAGTGCAGACATATGAGATTATATTGCTAACTCAGATATTATTAGCAAAACATCATAAGCAGTTTAGATCTCAGTGAGGCACAACTGATCAGACAAGCTACATGAGAAATGCTGAATCCTGAGCTGTCACAAAACATAGAGAGATGTATCCCAGCTCACTATTTTAGCTCTTGCTTTATATATTTACTTCAAACAAGCAACATGGCAAGGGCAAATGGGTATAAAGAGATAACAAGAAAGCAAATCTGCTTACTAGTGTAGGATCTGTATGAAAATACTTTGTTGTGTTACAGAATCTCAGTAGTATTTTCAGAAGTCAATGCTGTCAAGATAAACAAATTTTGCTTATTATTTAATGTGAAGAAAACACTGAAACTTCCAGAAAATGGAAATTCCAAAACAAATTAAAGTCAAGTCCTTAATGCATTCAAAATTTTATGTATTCACTGGCAGAACTTAATCCTAGCCTGAGAATATGGACAAACATTGCTACCTAGATTAATCTAATGGTAAATAAAATCAAAACACTAATAAATCTTAAATGGAGCAAAGAAGATTCAAGCAGTAATGGAAAACATATTTAAGACTAATCTGCAATTTAATTTTAATAAACTTCAGTATATTATTCATCGTAAAAAACCCAAAAAAGTGGAGATCGCAAAGGTAATTGTATATCTGTACTTTTTGTTTCAATATAAAAGAGAGAGAGAAACTTCAAAGTAGAAGAAAAATTCTTGGGGACAAACCCCCCCAAAAATGAAAAATATATTGCCAAAGGAAGTCAGAGCCCTGAAGAGAAGTACTGCTGTGTTTGTTTCATATGTACTTCAACTGTCACAACAGTACCTGATAGAGCATGTCAGTGTAGGAGATCTTCATATAATTGACACATAAAATTGTAATTTTTAAATAGAAAGTGGATGAAAAGCCCTGAATTTTGAAACAAAGGAAATAGATTTATTTAAGCTTTAGTTTTGGGTGGTTTTTCCTATTTTTCTCTGCTTTGGACAGTAACAGGAATATGAGAGACTGATATTTGAATATCTTGTGCACCTTTAATGCTATTAACTACTCACTTCAAGAAAACAAATGACCATGCTTACCTTACGTCTTTATCTAAAAATCATGTATCAAGAAATTTCAGAAAATGACTACTTGAACTTTTGTCCTAATGGGATGTCTTTCTACACTGAAAGAACCATTTGGTTTTAGACAAAAAAAAGGAGATTCCTATTATTGCTAGTGTGAAATCAGTGCTGTGCAAATCCAGAAGAAGAACCCTTTAGCACCCTGAGTATTTAAAATATCACCAATGTTGTGCAGTTTACACACTTCCACAGTTAGGCATTTTTTAAGGCAGCAGGCTTTGTCAAGATTACAGGATTAGCACTAGGTCCCTGAGGTCCCTCTACTTCTTTTGTCAGTCCTAATACTTGAAGAGTTAATTACTAAATTTCCTAAGGAAACAGGTTAAGATATTTAACTTGAATTTTAACTTTCAACTCATGCATGTAGTTTAGCTTACAGGTTTTCTACTTAATTAAAAAATCATCAGTATATAATTTTCATTGTGTTGTACTGAGATTTGTTCATCAAAGTTTCAATCAGTCATTTAAAAGTGAAGAGATTAGACAAAAATTCCAGCCTGAAATACATCTAGTGCCAGAAATTAAAAGTATGCCATTACTAGATCCAATGACAACTTTACAAGGCTAAAATCCATGAATCATACCCATAGCAGATATCCCATGTCTATCAGAATTTGTACATGGTAATAATAATTTGGATACGAATATCTAGTTATAACATTTTGAAAAGACAACAAAAAATATTGGAAATTCCCTTCCTAGAATTCATCAAAACACCTCATATGTGTTATATGAAGAATAATTCTTCAGAAAAATCACATATTTAATGTTAGTATTCATATTAGTAGTTCAAAGCTTATAACAACATAAAATTGCTTATACCATGAGATGAATAGCTAAGATACTTAGATGAACAACTGCTCTACACATGTATCCATTAATGTAGTTCCCATTGGGCTGTTGAGAAAATAATTAATTGGAATTGACATAAAATAAGAAAAAAAATGTTTTGTATGTCCATTTTCCAATTAAGAAAACAAGCACTCTTCAAACTTTCTTTTTTTGTTTGAAAATTATCCGAAATCCTTTGCCATGATCTTCTGTGATCTTAGTGATGGATGAAAAGGTATCAAAGATAAAAACAGGCAGAAAGAAACAGATTTGGAAGTCTCCCAATGGTGTTTTCATAGCAGTGTCCATGGGTTTTTTCCACAAAATGAATGAGAGCGGCTTGCAGTATTTCTAAAAGTTTTGCCAGAACAGAGTATAAATGTGCTTATGTTACAGTGAGGCAGACAAGAGGTGAGGTATAAAGAAAAGCCATATGTTTTCTAGGACAACATGATTTATTGACTTCTAGAAAAAAATGATAAAAATAAGAAGAGGGAGAAGCAAAAAAGAACAAAAACTCAGAAGCTTGTACAAATGTTCTTTTTTCTCCACTGATATAAGAAACTAGTGACTGTCTTGCTATGAAGAGCTTTCCTGTGTGTTTGGGTGAATAATCTGAAATAAATAGTCATTAGACTAACCATTAATAGTTGTTTGGATTTTTAAAAAATTAAATACAAACTTACACATTTTTTATTAGTTATTTGAAAATTTATCAACATCATGTCCATCTGGGAAATATCTCTGAAATCAGGACAAATTATTTACTCTGTTCTCTTCTTTCTTAACATTTTGTTTTGTGAAAAAATAGACATCACTCTCATAGTATCACAGACTACACAAACAGCATACCTTGTTCCTCTTCCATTATAACATTTGGTAGAATGTATTCTACTACTTTGATATTCAGAATTTCAATTCTAAAAACAATTGCTAACTGCTTTAAGTTCATTCTCTGAACATTATCCAGCAAATAAATAATTGGAAAATTTGTGACCAGAAACACAAAGCAGTTTAAAAATAACATAATAAAATTTATTAAATAATATAAATTATTTTTTGTAAGTATGCTCTTGCTTTATTATATTGTGTGCACAATGCATTTTGAGAACTACACAGCAGTTATAAGTCAACATTTATTAGCTTTTCTATTTTTTGATTGTTTCATTGGAAATTTTAGAGACTTTCTTGTGAAAAAAAAAGTCTTTGCTTAATTTTGGCATGTATGGTTCTTTTTCTAATACTCAGAAACTTCAACTACTAGTAACTAACACAAAAAATTATTATTCTTCTACACAGCAATGAGACCACTTCATTGAAAAGAATACTAGTATTGTGATTTTTTGCCCGTTTTGGGGACAAATTTAGCATTTGTTGTTAGTTTTCTAGTTAAGATTTATTGAATAGGATCCAATGCAAGAAGTTTTCAAACACTGAGGCATGAAATTATTGTATTCAACAATATTGAAACAGATGCAAGAAAAAAGGAAGTGGATTTACATAATCTCACAGGCTTCTAAGACTATTGGGTAAAATATCCTCCATAAGAAAACACATTTTTTTTACGCACGATCCTAGTTGTTCTGTTATTCCCAGAGAAGCTTTGTTAGGTCAGATGCCTTCAGCAATAACGGTTGCCTGTTTCAGTGTCAGCAAAGGCTGTTCAATTCCTGTGGCCATAAAGGCTTTACAGTATCGTAGTTAACAGGAAAGGTTAACCACAAGGTTTTAACAGTTTGCTATCTACCATTGTGTTTGCTGTTGTACATCATCGAATACCAAAGAGCTTTCTACCCAAGGCAGTGCTGTCAGCTGATTTGGGATGGCAGACAAGTGACTTAAAGAGTAAAAAATAACATCACTCAACATGAATGACCTATACACCAGAAATTTAAAATTTGTAAGACAAAAGTCTTTTGCTTCACTAGGCTTTGGATTCACTGAAGAACACAATGTAGAGGCTATTGTGGGAAAGCGAAATAGATACGTGCTGCCAATAGTGACACTAAACATTAAAATATTTACATATTTTTTAACTGCACTGATATGACACCTGAAAAATATTCAGCTGTCCTAAATATTTTTATTGAATATTTTATTCTCTTTATTGAATGTATCTGTGAAATTTAAAGTATAAATACTCAGTATTATTGCATATTTACATAAAAAATATTGCATAATTCTATATCAATTGATACATGTAATTAGTCTGGTTTAATCTTCATCTGTATTTTAATGTCTTACCTCATGAAGCATCAGACGGAAGTCTGCATGCTACTGACATATTCAGTTCAAGGGATCATGTTAGTCCTCTTTAACAGCAAGGAATGCTAATAGAATTAATCATTAACAGCTTTTTAATAGGGTCAACTGCAACTATGGAATGGAAATGAGAATATTAGCTTGTACTTAGGGGATATCACACTGCAATCAGCCACATATTAGAGCATCAGCAAGAGGCATTTGCAAAAGTGATTGAACAACAGAATTTTGCTGAAGTGTTCACAATTTCCTCTATGCAGAGGCTTTCTGACAAATCCTTAGATCCTTTGACCCTTGACACTTCTCACTTGAAACTGCAGTTTATAAGATGAATACTAAATATTTTTTTCTTATCACTTTGCATTTTTGACTTCAGTTGAAGGTGTATTAGTTTAACCCTTGAGATTCAGTATCACAGTGCTGGCTTTCATACACAGGCATGTACCTTTTAGGATATGCTCAGAGAATGGAAGGATTGTTTTAAAAGCATTTAAGACCTTGCATTTTTTCAGAGTTTAAATTTATATTCAAATTGATGACAATGGGAAGCCATAAAAGGAAGAATAAAAGAAAGGAAAAGTGATAATTCCAAAACTAAACTCAATTATTATTTTCACTTATTTTTTCTCTTTTTCCTTTCATCTTCTGAGAAAGAATGCATTAGCAAACATCTCCAGTGTGTCCTTAGTTTTGTGGAAAAGTTACTATAAATAGATTATACTTTGATGTTGTCCCTGCAGTTGAATTCATTGATCATTCTACTGTCTTGCAGGAGAGCAGTGTCTGCAATGACTCTTTTAAAGGCTGTAATGAAGAGTACAATGTCAGTGACGTGCCTTGGGATGTCCATAAGTGCAAAAGCTCAAATCTGCAAGATGTTGTGGAAGGAAGGACCTATTTGTACTGTAATAACACTCAGCACATGTCAAAGAGTACTCAGCACCTTGCTGGATTACCCCAATGGTTGGAAGATTAGATAGGGTAAAAAAAGGCATCATCTAGCATATACGCTGTCTGCAACAATAAGTACTACCCAGTTGCTACTACATAGAGATTTTTGCTCTTTTTTAAAAAGAATATATATATATTATTTTGAATTTTGATTCTTCAAACTGTCTGCTATGTTTCTTTGATAGAAATAAGGCATTAGCAGTGAAATTCTTCTAGCACTAGTAGCGCTGCAACAAACGCAGCAAAATTAATTGTCTGTTCTCTATTTTTTAATGACAGAAAAACTGAGTCTATTTTTGCTTCTATTTTATCCTCTGTCATCTAAAGTATTTGATAAACATCAAAAAATAATATGATAATTATATTTGGCTACCAGAATCTAGCAATCTATTTTGCAAATTCTGGATAGCCAGTGGCTGGTTAAATAAGGTTATTGAGTACTCCACTATATTCTTGGGAGACAGCTCTCAAGTTCTGATTTAAATGGTTGTCAGTAAATGTGTTTATCTCTACTACCTTTGCAGTCCTATGCAGTTTACAAGGATTATTCAAGTAACTAACATGCTGTGTGTTCTTAAGTAACATGTAGAGTCTGAGTGTAATCTTTGCTTTCAATACTCAAGTGGCTGCTGAAAGCAGATTTTGGGTTTACATTATTCTAAAGAGTAGTGGCAACTTTAATCCTTGATTAATCCTGAATCCTAATTTAAAAATAAAAAATTACAGGCCCACAATGGTCTTGATATAACTATCCTGAAAAATACCTCTGTGTAAGATACCAGATTCACAGAGCAGTCCCTTCCTCTGTTTTATCCTTTTGACTTTGCAGGTGAGGTTAAGCATTCATAATAACTTAATCTGCTCTTGCAGTTCCTTTTTCTTTTTTTCATTCTTTGGCTAAGTGAACACTGACTAAAGGAGATTTACAGTTAGGTAGTCTTGGTCTCAAACTGCTGAAAGTTATTAAATATAAACTTACTTTTTCTATCCTCTTTTATGGACCAGTGATCAGAATAATTGAGCTTCATGAACAGAAGGTGTCTGTATTCTTGTCTCCTATATTCACGGATATTCCAGCTAGTAGAACATTATTCATCAGAATATTTTGGACACTAGCAGTAATCAAAGGACAACTGTTGTTTTGAAAATTTATTACCGGAAAAGTGTGTATCCAGAAATTATTGTAGTTTAATACATAAAGCTGTAAAGGTTGGAAGGCAGAAAGAGTGAAGCATTGGTTTAACACTGAAGTGCAGTAGCTCTCTACTAAGGAAAGGATTTTCTAGGCATTGGGTCATTAATGTGTTCTAAAAAAAATACATGAGAAGTGTGAATCAGTACTTTTATGTTTCCTAGCCGTGGAAGGATATTTCTTTTTAAAGAAAAACAAGCTAAAGTGTTCAAGTAATCAGAGAAGTGAAAATGCCTGGATTAATTAAATTAGTTAAAAGACAGTGCAATGATTGTGTATGATATCTAAGGCAATTGGAAATGACCATTAAAATGCCTGGAATAACAGATGCTTAGGCCTGAAAATGATCAATAACATGACTGTGAGACAGCTGGTTTCATTAATTGAAGAAATTGGCTAACTGGTTAGGAACTTGTTTCACTTAGATCAATTAGAAACAACTAATTGAATAGAAGGAGAATTGTGCTTCATTGGTTCAAATAAAATAAGTTTAGTAAAAGATTTAAGAAATGACAGATGGGTGTCTAATTAATAACGGGAACAATGACAAGAAAGGTCTTCAGTGTTCAAATGAGGAAAAAAGAGTTTGAGCAGACATAAGGGATTGAGTGCATTGAGGGCAGATACCTGATGACCTTTGGGCAAGGATTAGGTTGATTGAAATCTATTGGATCAGACTATAGAGGAAGTGAATGGCTGTCTCATTTTGCAGCCTTTGGGGTAGCTTATTCCTCATGTACTTGTCCAAGAAAACAGGATTTGGGAATATGCATCACAAAAACAATGAAAGGCATGTTTAAAACATCTGCTAGGGTGCAAAAAAAAAAAAAAAAAGAAGTGGACACCATTAGCTTCTAACTGGAAAAATATGATCCACGAAACTTAATACCATGGATTTCCTAGAAGCACCAGAGTTTAATAACAATTTTCACTTTGGTGTGAAAGATGTTTGAAACCTATAACAGCTCCAGTGAGAGCTTAAAGAAGCCTGCCACTACCTAAAGAGGGCTACAAGAGAGCTGGAGAGGGATTTTTTTTTTAAAGGTTGTGTAGCAGCCTGGTCCAGTGAAAGGTGTTACTGCCCAAGGTACAAGGGGCTTGAACTAAACGTACTTTAAAGTCCCTCCCAAGCAAAACCATTCTATGACTTTTTTTAATGTAGCTGCCTATTGCCCTTATGAGTAGATAGTGCCTGTAAGATATGAAAATGTTTTCCAGATATTATTTAGACATATATAAAAAAATACAAATAAAATTAGGAATATATTTTAATATAGAGAGAGTATATTATTAGTATATAGTACCAATATGTTTTGAAAAATACCAACACTTAATTTTCTCCATTTTCTATGTAAACTGATGAATAAAAAAATTAAAAGCACCTTTAAAAATGGTTCTGTGTAAAAATCTCAAGTAGTTTTCAGTTTGTTATTTGAGACTGGAGGGTGGAAAAAGGTGCACAAGTTTATTACTCCTCCTACTCTAGAAATAATTATACTAATTAATTTAACAGTTGTGCTATGTTCTTTTGATGGCTTTATAAACAGCTTCCATTTGCATTGATTCTCCTGGTAATTATGCTGATTATAACATCATATATTTACAACATTACAAAAACCCATCTCCTAAGGCCAGTACAATAAAGGCGTAGTGGTTTTAGTTTTGCCACATTGTAAACACTTGACTCCAGACTTGACAAAAAGCATTTTTGTATTCAATTAAGTCTAATGAAGAGCTATGAGACCTGTAAAATGCTTCTATATATGTTACACTACCTAACACAACAGATGAGTCCAAATAATCAGCAATAGTGGGGTCTGATTCAGAAAATTTGTTCCATGTTGGAGCTTAAGTCTGATAATTGTTTTTATGCAGAATAAATATGTCCTACTGTGACTTTATGATGCTTGTACCGTCTGTTCTGTTTATGCTGGATATTAAATTCTGCACCTTTAAGACTGGTTCCAAGAGCAAAGGAGGGGAGAAGCAGAGTGCAGTTTGTTTGTAGAAACTGCACTCACTCCCCCACATTGCTGCTCCTGGACTGTGGCGTCTGCAGCACAGACAGCAGGAGAGAGCTCTCCTTTGCTTTTAGTTAGCTTGTAGCTAGCTGAGGCAGAGAAGTTCCCCTGACTGTGGCTTTTCTTTTTCTTGGAACTGAACTGCTCTGGTCTGAAAACCCAAAAAAAACACCAGGACCTCACAACTGTGACCCACCAGGGCTGGTCCTTGGTACTTTCCAGCACTGGAGGAACTAATAAGAGACTGAGTGAGTCGAGCTCAAGGACTTTTTGAATTTGCCATCTCTTCAGAACAGTGAGAGGTTCCGTTGTTTAATATTATTCATTTTTTACTCTTGTGAATACTTTGCTTGTTAAATCAACAGTTTTTTCTATTTTTCTCCAAGGTAATCTTTTCCCAAAACAGTTGGTGGAGGGGCTGCTTGAATCTGCTTTCAAGAGGGACCCCTTTGGAAGTTTCCTCCCAATTTTGCCTTAAACCAGGACACTCTGTCATGCCATTCTGTGCAAACACAGCCATATATGAATATTCCATTTTTAAATTCCAGTCTAACAAAATCATGCAAACAACAAGAAACCCTTTAAAACCCTTAAAATGAGTTCTGCATTTGTACCTCTAAGACAAGACAATAAGCCCTATGACTAACTAGTAAAGTTTTTAGGTTCCAAAGAGAATGTTCTATATCCTTCAGGTACATCTTCTACAAAAACTTGGAAAGTATTCACTTGAGGAGGAGGATAGAATGTGTCTGCAAAGCAAGAATGGCAAGTCTCTTCTACAAAGAGAACTTTTTTTCCTCATTTTGAAGGCAAAGAGGAAGAGAAGAACTTCATTCTATTGCTAGGACACCCCATCTTTGACATCTATTTCTGGAACCAATCTGTCCTTGTTCCTATGATAAGGGCAATTTTGTACTGATCCCTTTAAAAAAATATGAGAAGAAAGAAAGGGAATTAGATGGAGGGTCTACACTCAGAAAGTTGAAGTCTGCACCAATTAAACTCATGAGAAGAGAGTTATTCCACTCTCCTTAGAGGAACTAGAGTTTCATTCCACATATTCCACATTTACAAAGTCCTAAAATACTACCTGTGCAACAGTGAACTTCATCACATCAAGTGAATTTTTTTAAACAGACCAGAGACCCCATGAATAGGAAAAAATTACTTATAACTTTGGAATGTTGCAGCTATTAAAAAAAAATACTTTATACAAAGAAATAGACATTATTTTCAAGGATATTTGATTTGTGTTTTCTATGTATCTAGAGATTTCTACTTTCTGTTCATTATCTTTGCCTTTTTTTGCCATCCGAAAATAACTTTGGTTTTCCTACTGAATTTTCAGGTTATCCACCTGTTGTTTTAATTGGCAGGGCCAAAAGGCTTCTAGTACTGAACTTAATCCCTCATTTCCATGTCTAATGGCTTCTTCACTCTCCTGTTTCTCTTTTTTAAGCCTGAGAATCTTTGAAAAAATGGAATAACTCTTTTGCCCCAAGTGTTTAATTTTTTTTTTCTGTGGATCTTCTAATCCCAAAGGGGATGAATCACTTAAATTTAAATATGAAGATCATTTTACTTTTTGATTTCATATGTATAATATTAACAGGTTAAATTTTTATTTTATCTTCAACAACAATGCATTAATTGCTGCTCTAAAGTTAATGTATTTCCCATGTTCTGTCTGTTCTAATACATATATTTTAGTTACGTGTCCTCAGACCACTCTGGATACCAATTTGAAGTGTTGTTCATTAATTAATACAGGGTACTAATTGCAATTGTTCCAACTAAGTTTTTCATGTGCAAGCTTAAAATTTTTGCATATTATTTTATGAGAAAGACAGGTGAGGGATAAAGAACTTAAATTACAAAACATTTTCTGTCAAACATGTTTCTATGACACTAAGCATGCAAAAACTGGAGCACTTTAGATCTGCATAACTTCTTTAAAAAGTCATACATTTGTGACCATATGATGCCATTTTGATACACATACATATAGTTCTAAAAATATATTGAACCATTGGGATTTTGCAATATGAATAGAAAATATATAATCCAGTTTCTAAATATCAGTAAAGATCTACTGGTGTCACAGAATGAGGGTAAATAAAATTCCCTTTCTGAAGAACAGATATGTTGCTGATACTGCAGGAAAAGATCTGGTGGAGGTTCCATAGGTCTCATGCCAAAAATGTCTTTAAAAATCTTATTGGAAAACTCACAACACGTGTCCTGCTTGCATCTTCTGATTTGAAATTAGAAACTTGAAATTCTTACAGTAATTTAGTAGTGTAAGATTTTTTTTAATTCAATAGGTGTAATCTTTTAATGTAATTAAATATCAATAATTTGCACCTTGGAAATTGGTGATGGATTTTCTCTGTTTTCCAGAGAAAATTTATTTTGATGTAATTGAAATTAAAAAATATTATTTTTATTTCAGCAATGATTCTGCAAAAGCTCCTTATAATGTGCATATGCCTTCAGTTTTTCCAGTAAAAACAGTAGCAGGTACTAGTCTGGATTCTACACACGAAATATAAGACCCTTTTATTAGTTCTCACTAGCAACAGAGATATCATTGGAAAACAGCAAGTGAAGTCCTGCAGAAACTTGCAGATACATGTTCTGAAGCATTATGATAAAGGAACCAACACAAACCCACTTTCTTTCCTCTGCCCTTCTTACTGATTGCTTAAATGTCAGAATTACCTAATGTTCTCTAAGCAGGAAATTTTATACGCACTAATAGAATTAGATTCACTTAGGATAACGTTTTTAATTAAGTAAGGTACTGGGAATTCTACATTGAGAAGATATATTAGAATTGGTTTTCATGGATATCTCTCTGCCTGCTGGAACTATGTGCATGACATTAAGTGTGTATTAAGGTTTAATGACATTATGTGAAAGACCCAATAGGAAAAGCTCTTCAAATATATATTTATTTATAAAGGGTAATTAAAATTGCTGTATGTCTTTATAAGAATAATAATAGGCATTTCAGCTGGGATTCACATACAAAGTGGAGTAGCGTCTAGGCGGGAACGCCAAAGGAAAGATGTAGACCAAATGCTCATCAGCGCCCTCACAGGAAACTAACTGCATAGCAATTTTTCATTGCTCCAGATAAATGGGCATATGACCTCCTCCTGGGAATGACTGAAAAAATGTATATCTAACTTTCCCGGTATGTCTGACTATGTAACACATTGCTGCTTAGCCTAAACCTACTTTCTATCTTCCACAGTCCTTTGAAAAGTAACACAAATTTTGTCTGAGTAAGTAAAGCAGAACCAATCTCATAAGTCCTGTAGTCACTTTTATTCTTCCATCTGATGACACCAAAACAAATATATTTTGAATGTGCTGTATTGCATTTAGAAAAAAATAAATGAGGGTGATTATTTTTGATAAAGCATTTAACATTTGAATCTGCACCCTCATAGAATGGTATGAAGCTTTTAATTTCTAAATGTGATTCAGAAAATGGAATTTTAATCTATTCTAAGGATAAAAGAGTATCTAGTTATAAGGATATTTAGTAAAATTTCTTAACAAGTTATACACAGCTACTATGAAGTATCTCCAAAAGATCCATTTATGGCAGAAATTATGATTTCAATTACATGAAGAATGAATTACATTGGCTTTCTATATAAACTGATTTAAGCCCTATTGCACTACAAAAATAATTATGCTTAAGTAATGAAACTTTTTTTTTTCCTTCCTTCCCATTCGAAGTATCTCTTTATGTACATTCACTGGTCTCAAAATCCTCATGTGTTTTCATTCAGGCTTTCCTCACTGGAATATTCACTGCTAAGGATCTGCTTTTCATCTCTTTCTACTCCATATTCTTGGGATGCACCAAAAATTTTGCTCTACCACCAAATACCTGTATTCCAGTGTTCTACTGCAGAACATGGCCAGCAAGCTTTCAGATGGGTCTAGAGTTTGGTGGAACACTGCTGGACACTTCAGTCAGCTCATCATGGCACAGTGGCCACAGCTGGGAAGATAATTTCACAGATTTGATTTTCTCATTTCAACATCTTAAAATACACTAAATACACTATCTTGTTTTCCAAATTGTGGAAATGAACTCAGTTAATGTTTTATATATATATATGTATGCTAGTTAATAATTATGGTATGTATCCCCATGAACCAGATAGACAATATGAATTATTATCTGATACCTGTTTACCAGATTGACCTGGTGATCTATCCAATCATCATTAGGTAAGAAAATTTATACATAAAAGATTTCTGTATCTATTCTTCCTTTAAGCTTTTGGCTGGTAAAGCAAGACAACATTATTATGGCTAGTGTTCTTAAAATATTTATCAAGTTTACATCTCTATTATAGAGCTGTGCAGAAGTCATATTTAGTGAAATTTATAAAGTACTCGGGATTTGACACTGGAACGCAGAAAGCTGAGTATGATTTGTACTGATAGAAGAGTGACCATGCTCTGCAGAAAGAAGTGTGTTATACTTTCATACAGGTAAAATCATGATTTCTGTGACCTATGTATCTCAAAGCACACAGATACCATAACATTCTCTGAACAAAATAGGAAATTAAATTAAGAACAGGTAACAAATACACTATTTCATTTATTGACAGTCATTTAAATCTGAATTTCACCCTTTATTTTTAATTCTTGCTACAGAACTGAGTTAAGCCATAGGATCTAGAAGTTAAATTGAAGGCCCTGTTATGAAAACTTTTGACAGCCCTTAGGAATACAAAATAATAGATAGTGTTATAATTATAAAACAAGTCTGAATCTGACATTCTTTTTATGTTATAGAACTATATATATATATATTTGTTTATATTTACTGTCCACATTTATTTTTCATTTTTAGCTTCTATTCCTGGTACAAAGGTGCGCTTCTTATAATTTAATTTTTATTTACTTTTTCACAAATTTTATACAATAATTCTGGTTTTAGAGAATAAAGTCATTACATCTATAAATACTGGTTTCAGACAATAAATAAATATCAAGAAAGATCTAGGCACAAAAACCAAATCATATGCAACAGATGGCATAAAACCTCTTGAAGGCCCTAAAGTTCTTCAGGAACAGAAAATTATACTAGCAAATATGCTTGAAAAGGTGCCTGAACAACTTAACATCTTCATGCTGCAACACATAAACCTTATTGATTTAAAGCATCGTATCAAGCTCTCAGTATTATGTAACAATATTTTTGATATCAATACATATTTCACCTAAGTGGTTAAATTAAAATATATCAAACCATTTTTTTCTTCAATTATATTTATTCGTGATATTTAAAAGGTCTGCACTAGCATATGTTACACAATGCCCATTTGGTACAGATGTCTCTTTATGTGTTTCTTAGATGTTTCCCAGCATAAAATTTTTGGTACTTGGGTAACCTATGTTAGAATCATTCAGTACTATACAGAATAAGGTTGACACCACCAGAAATGGGTTCAGATCCTGTGAATCATCCTCTATAGATGTCTTTCTCTTTGAATTTCCTAGTTATACTCGTCAGGGTAACTAGAATCTTAAGAAGACTAGAGTCTTACTGAGCAATTCCTTAATAGCAGTATACATGTGTTACCTTAGGTGAGAGAGGTTTACCTAGTCTAATTATTACTATAAAGCTTCCTAAGTGTTGATATCTGTTCTAGAAAACCAGAAAAGACCAAACCTATCTTTCTTAAACTCATGATGGCTTTGATTATTGAGCTACATTTTCAGCCTCCATTTTTTTATACAAATCCTAAATTATCTTCAAGACTTAGGAGTGGTATTAGTTACATCATAATTCAAAACAGTTCCCCTGATTTCCCTTTTACCCTTTTTTTCCCTTCTGTTTCTGTTAGCAATAAAATGGCAAATACAGCACTGAAAGTTTTTCAGTGGCAGAATAAAAGCTTTTAGTCATTGGAAAAACAGTATGGGAAAAGCCCACAAGTTGAATGCTGAATGTTGATTTCTGTTTTCAGACAAAAGAGAAAGAATGTATTTATACAATATGCTTATGTAAATAAGGAAGAAGTGATATAGTATTAAGATTTCATCCCATTAAGTCAAAAATCCCTGATAATTTAGTCAGGAATCATAAAGCAATTACCTTGGGAGGTCTTTGCACAACTCAGTTTTAGCAAGTCTTAGCAAACCAGAACAATGCTAAGGAATAAAAGCCTAGTAACATATGCTTAATCTTATAAAAAGATAAAAGAGGATAAACCAGAGGACAGCAGTTTGGTGTTAACTCTTGTGTGAAATAGCCAAATGGTTTTTGCATGGTACTAATAAAGATTTAAAGCCTCCATGGTTTCAGGAAAGGGTGGGTTTGGGGTTTTTTGTAGGTTTGTTGTTTTTTTGCAAAATCGAACATTCATAATTATTTTGCTTTGACACACCATCTCCTCCAAGGCATTTTAATTCTACATAATATTTTTATAAATAAGATTACATTAGGGATTAATCAGTAACACATAAGAGGGACTGAAAATTATCTCACTGATATATCTCAAAATATAATTGTAACAGATGAGGTAATAGTGAGCAGGGACATTTCTGCTGGGGATCCTTAAGTGACAGATTTGTGGTTAACTCTTTAATACTTCTTGCTTCTATGATCTAAATAAATACAGAAAATTTTACTTGAAAAAGTTTGAAAATTACACACTAAATTACACATAAAATACTGAGAAGGAAATGTTACTAACACAGACTGTGTGGTCATTGGATTCACTGGCATACTCATATCTATCCTTCCTAAAGTCATTAGTCTGTTCTCAATGTATAATCATACTAGCTCTCACTGAGTGCATGGAAAGGCACTGGGAATTATTTAAAATTGTATGTATACTTTTTTCCTACCCAAGAAATAGAGAACTCAAGTTTTGAGTTAAAATATTTGTACAAAATTGGGGTGGGAATAGTTCTTATATTCCTGATAGACCTTTCTATCATTCACCATTGTGAATGGATTTCCCTCTAAGTGTCCCCCTTAGTGTTTCTCTACACGGTCCCCAGGGCCATGTGTTGTCAGTTATGTCAAACGTAACATACACATGGATATAACCAAAATTTTTGTTTCATTGTTTCAATTTGGTTTTTGTAGGATTTGTAGAAGTATTTTTTCCTTCTTTTCATGCAGAACTGACTTGAAATAACCAGTCTTTTTTTTTCTTTCTCTTTCTTTCTTTCTTTCTTTCTTTCTTTCTTTCTTTCTTTCTTTCTTTCTTTCTTTCTTTTCTTATATGTATGGAACATTACAGATTTTATACTAAATAGATTATCCTAAAGTTTACAGAGAAAATAAGCAACAGTGTCTCAAGAATTTCATTCCTTTGATTGAGTCAGGAAGTTATGATCACAATGAAATCCCAATCTGGGAATGAAAATAGTTTTCTTTAAGATTGTCAGAGAAATCAGCTCTTCAGTGACAAAATTTGGATAATTTTCTTAAATTTTTTGGCTGTATCTTATTCCAAACCATGATTTCATGGTCCTTGATTTTCTCTCTCTATGGTGAAATCTAAAATTTGAGCCTAGACAGGCTTTAATCAAAGAAAAAGCTGTATCACCTTTTAGCTAGCAATATACCAGAAATCATTATTAAAATATCCAGGTATCCTATGCTTTTCACTCTATGAAGCAGTTAAAATCCTTCTTAGTGCCTAGATCTTGTAAATTACCAGTCTTATGTTTAATTTAAGAAGTTATACTGTTCCAAAGAATGATATTTTAAAAATGGGTTCAAGAACAGTTAATTCTAAATAATTTCTAAAAATTATATGTCTAGTTTTGGTCCTGCAGAATATTAAAGTTTGCCATACAATCACTGGGGAGGGAAATACCCTCTTTGCTTAGCATATCTAAACTAGAAGCCACTGTCTGAATAGCATATGTAATCTGATTTCTACTTCCCACCCATTCTATGACCTTGGCCTCTTTAGAAAATCATGAAACTGCTGTCCACTTTATCTCTATAAACGTTGCATGAAGGCAGTGGTATTTATTTTCAGAAACTTTATGAATACAAAGGATACCTGTCCTCACCATCTAGAGACCAGTAAGGAATCAACAAATTAGAACCAAATCAGAATTTTCAAGTTAATTTCTTTTTTAACATACATGGAGGTAACTTAAAATTTAATTCAGTATGATGCATAAAATGGATGTCAATGTTAATGGATAGAGAATCCCAAACCCACATTAGACAATGTAGTGATATATTTAAATTTTGGGAGCATCAGAAGGAGCTGAGTCATAAATCTATCTATTTATCTATGTATCTATCTGTCTTTGTCTGAATAAGAGCCTCGGGTTCAAGGTGAAATCAAAGTTCTGTGTAAAGTTTCCTACACATCTGGGTTCTGTGTAAAAAGCAGAAACTCCCTCTCTTCTGATCTTATAATGATACGATATGTAGCAAAACAACTGCAAGCCCTGTAGCCCTTTCATTACCTAACATTGATACAGAAGTCCAAAAATGCAAAGAAAGCATAACCATCGCAACTTTTAAAAGGATGTGAAGCACATGCATTTGTTGCTTTTGGCAATGCAGAGAAATTTTTTATTCTGTTTGGCTGCTGTATTTTTTTTTCCTTATTATCAAACCAGTTTCTGGTGACAAAAAACTCTTATGCTTTTTTTTCCTTTTTGACAGTGCTAGATGACAGGAATTGGTTTACTGTAATATTCTAAGAAAGTTAAAAAATAAAGTAGATCTTTTTAAAAATAATATATTTCTTCAACATATTGAGTGCTCATAAACAATTAGTATGGAAAAATTAATTAACAATATACACAGAAAAAAACACAATCAAACCCCAAAACTACAAGAACCCCGAATAAACCATGAAACAAACAAACCAACCTAACCGAAAAAGAAATCTCATCTCCCAGGATGAATTCTTGCTGCATCCAGGATGAGTGCCCTGGCCAACACCTCTGAACTGCAGTCCCCAGCCTTTGTCCATCCTGGCAGACACGTCACAGCAAACCATCACCCCCTCTCTACTGCCATTCTCTGTTTCCTTTGGAAGAAAATTCAGGGACATCATGATGTGATGCTCAGGACAGTCTCTTCTCATTATGCACTTGGGATATGCTGTATAATCTAGTCACAATTACAGTTCTGAACAGGAAGACTTTGCTTTAGAAACAAGGCATGCCTATTGCTTTTTAATATTATGATCCTTTATATATATGATATATATATATATTTATATATATTATATATATATATATATATGATTTAAATATTTATATAATATTGGTTTTGTAACAATACTCCTTGTGTAGGACAGAGGTCAGGTCCCCATATTAAACATGGCCTAATCTGGCTGTATTTTTTCTTCTCCTTTGCCTAGTTCTACCTTAAAAATCACAAAAGTCAGTACTATATATGTGCCTGAAATATATTCAGAAACATGAACTCTTGACCTGTCTGTTTTGTGTTTGAAATAATAACACAACTCCCACAGAATGGATTGGTGGAAAATCAGGCAGCACAGTATCATTAACACAGTGCTACCACAGCTGAGAGTTCTTCTGAACATGCCTTAAACTTCAAGTTATACTCACTTCTAGATAGCACTAAAAATTACTAGAACGAAATATTCTACTTTTTTTTTTGGTAACAGCAAGAAGACTTGATTAAGTTTGTAACATATTATTATCTACTGCATGTAATAAATTAAAGCAAATGGGATTTTCTCTTAATTTTGTTGGGGTTTCCTTTGTTTTATCTGATTCGTTTCTCTATAAAGTGATCATCAAATAGCGAAGACCTCTTAATCTCTCAGAAGTGACCTCGAAGTGTTGTAGAGTGAATTTTCCTTTTCTAATTCATATATACTCTTCTAATTGTCAGAAAAAATAGACTATGTGATGACAAGTGTCTATGCTCAAGCTATACCTTAGGCAAAAGGACAGCTTAAAAAAAGTGTCACTAAGTGATTACAAACTAGAATGCCTGCAGTAAAACCACCTTATTTTTGTTCTTGACCCTCATGAGTCACTTAGCTGCCAGAACTGCAAATCATTTATTGATTTTGTTGTATCCAAGGTTTTCCTTTTCTCCTCTTTCACCTATATCAGAGAGATCTATGACACAGCAACTCTTATTTTGACTAACACTATGAAGGCACATAAAAAGATAATTGCACATCAGGTATGCTTATTACAGTATGAATAAATTAAGTGAAGGCTAAGCAACTGGAGGAAAATGTATTTACTTGAAGAAAATAAATTTCATAAACAGTGAAAAACCTTTAAACACTAGCAATATCAAAGAGCCACAAGCCTCCCTATCCTATTTTAAATGTCTAGTTTCTCAGTGGAAGTAGTAATATATGTTTCATTTATCATTTTCTGATACATAGTTACATATGCAAAGCCCTTATGAGAAATTTTAGATATTGCAGCTTATTGCACTGTCAGTGCAATAAACATATACATGCATCATATTACCTAGGCTGTTTCCTGTAAGCACGCCCACCTCCAAAGAGTATTAAAACTGTTCATAGCATTTCTTCTTTATAGATTTAATATATTTTTATGTTTACAAAGACACAGCAGATTTTGCTCAGACTTTTTACTTTTTTTAAAAAAATGGTGTGCAGAGAAGGCCCACAGTGTTACACTTCAATTCTGAGATATATTTTTTAAAAAGCACTTTTATACAAATGCATTTTAAAAGTCTCTTTGTCTTCTGATTCCACACACAGAAGAAATCTAACACTACATTTTATTGTGGAGCTACTGCAGGCTATTGTTAGCATTTTAATAAAGTCCACACCTGGCTGTCATGATACAGAAATACAGAGAGCTATGCTTTTAATATCTCAAATGAGATCATTACTCTTTTTTCTGTGATAGTGTGAATCTCATACTGCTTGGCTCCAAGCACAAAAAGCCCCCTGCTCTCAGGGTGTTTAAATCATTTATTGTCATATCAGTACTATTTTATTGATCTTAGTACCATAGGCTAAAGACCTATAAATTGGCATCTGTCTTCTTTGTTTAATCAAAGTTCCAGTAGTACAATATTCAACTATCTTAAAACTAGTTCAAGAGTGAAGAATTTTGCTTTTCATAAAGTAGTAACATGTTTTGTGTCATGAGATTGAATATATCCATCACTACTACCCCATATGTATGCGTACTTTAAAAATGAAACTATTTCCTCTTCATGGTGTACATTAATTTCACATCCACTCATGCAATCTGAGTATATATACTAAACAACTATCATTTATATTTTAAACACAAGTAATTTGTCTGGCCTACACTTTCTGCCTTTAAAAAATTAACTCTTAGCTAGTATTAAGTGTCAACGTCAATTTTCTCAGTGACAAAGAAACCAAACGTAATTATTTAATTCTTAAATTCTGAAATTTGTTATAACTGGCTTCCTTAATAAAGCAAAAAAACCTGCTTTCATTAATGTCAGACTAAATTTCAAATTCACAGTGTGCAACAAGGGCTAAGACAATGTAGTCACTTTGATGTTGATTTCGACAGATAACAGAAACTTTCCTGGCTATTGCTATAGATAAGTGTAAAAAAACAGTCAGCATTTTAAAAAACTGGTGTAACCAATCTGACACCTTCAAGTCCGTAATAATCCATTGCATCCACATATGATAGTGAAGTGGTGAGTGCCTCTGAGACTGTACCTTTGCAACAGGGTTTCGATCTGTATCTCTCTACACAGTTCTAAACCAAAGACAAAATACTTGGGTTTTTAATGAAGGCATATTGTTAGTTGCTGAAGAAGTTCAATAGCAATTTTTTTTTCCAGGTAGAGCCAAATAAATATCAACTTCATAACATTTAAAATATATATGGAGAAGCAAAAATGTTATTTCTTTTTTGTCAGTTCTAGATTGAATTTATTATTATTTTTCATCTAAACTATAATATCTTTTTTCTTTTCCATAAATGCTTAGGAGACCTCTAATCACAGCATCCTGGAAAGAGTTATTGCTGCGGTGCTTCAAAGCTTGTGATTATCTTTTGGCAAAGATAGTGTTGTGCTTATGCACACCATATTCTGCTGTTTCATACATACAAAATAATATTTCAAAGTGTCAAATGAAACAATTTCTTTTAAGTTTGAAATCAACACACTTAGTCCTTCATTATGCTGTATGGAATACATTTGATTTCTGGCAGAGAAAATAACATGTTACCCTAAATGTTTCAGGCGAGAGCAATATGGATAAAGCACTAATTTAATATTTTGAAATTCAGCAGGAGCTGCAGACTTTCCATGTTCAAGACTCCCACTGATTTAGAAAAGGTTGGAGATACATGGCATGACTGTAGAGTCTAAAGAATGGTCTCTTTTTTCCTTTTGCTGGAATAACATATTCTGTAGGCAAAAAAAACCAATAGGAAACAAACAAATTTTAGTGTCAAGACTCCTCTGTGTTGTAGAAGATAACAACATAAAGTATTTCTGTTAGTGTCAGCTACCATCTTTCTTTAGCATATGCATTATGATATAAGATAATTGTACAGACAATGATGTGGTGGTTTTTCACACCATGAAGTGGGAAAATACAATTTCTTGAATATCAAAACATACTCAGAGCTTAAACAGGGATAAGGAATATGTTATGTTTGAAGTTATAAGAGAAATTTCCAAGAAACTGAGACAAAACCTAATTTTATTAACAGTAAGAAATTTTAAAAAAAGACTCATCTGAAGCTGTGTAAGAATCTGAGGGAAAGGAAGAAATTATATAGGGGTTTTTTTTCTCAATTGTCTAGACCTTTTGACAAGATCTAGACAATTATCTAGCATATACTCAGTCCTTGCATTACTCAGGCCTCCCATGAAGGCTGTAACCCAAGTGTCCTCTGACAAAAGCAGAGGTCAAGTGTTCTCTTCAAATCAAGGCAAAGTGATTTTAGCCAATGGTTCAACAGTTATGAGATTTAGATAGGTAGTTGTACACCTGCATCCAAATTTAGTCTATTCTTGACAGGAATTAAATTAATGTTTTTGACTCAGTAAAGTCAGTCTAAAACTGTTAAGTTAAAATATTTTTTTTAAAAAAGAGATAAAGCAGGTATATTAGAGGATTAGCTGAAATCAGAGGAAGAATGAACATTCATAAGGACAATCAATTCTCTGACCCAGTGATAAAAGCTTTTTTTTTTGAGAATGAACTGTTCTATTCTCCATTTTTAAGAACAAATAGAGCTTTTCGTAGCCCCTGTGTCTATTTTTATTTAATAAAAAGTGCATTAACTTTTTATACAGAGAAGCATAATACCTACACATTGAAACACAAATTTGCTACCCATTTTATTTCCTTACTAGGCATATTGGGTGAGTCCTAGCTGACACAAAGGCATGAAAAAAATATTACTTTAACAAAGTGGCAGTTCATATTATGATTAGAAAGGAGTATGCAAGATTCTTGTAGTAAGAATGTACATTTAGTGGAATAACAATCCCTTTATTTTGAATCTTGAACCATTTATGTGTGTCCTCTATGGTATTTCTGTGCCACATATTTGTGTTTGATTTCATTTTTGAACTATGCAGATATAGCAGGTCATTTTAAGATTCTATTGTATGTGGTCCCCTCATTGTGGTGAAAATGAGAACAGATACAATGCTCCTAAAATGCAACTGAACATTCTCTCACTCTTAAGCCAATTGTTTGCCGGAAACTGATCAAAATTGTAATTAGAAAACAAAGGACCTCCAAACTAGCTTTTGCTAAAATAATGACACCAGAGTAGACATTTCCACACCTTGTCTTATGCAGAAATCCTGAAACATATTAATCTTAAATTTCCTCCTCCCTCATTATTATTTTCAGTCTTTACTCCTCATCTCCATCCCCATTTCCTCCAAATGATTTATTGGTAGAAGGCTTAATAGGATAATAGAGGTCTACAGAAATATGCAAACCTGCTCTAAACAGTAATAACTTCAGGTTGTTTTGAGTTTAGGAGGAACACAGGAAGGCAAAGAATTTAATTAACAAATCTTTTAATAGTGCTAGCAGAATAAACTGCCTTTAAAAAAAAATCCATCACTGATAATTACTTTCCAGCCTAAGCAAAAGCTTTGTACGCCAGAAAAGGTAAAAGAGTATTGTTTATCTACTATCATTATAGAAATAAAAATATTTTCAGTGATTGGACTAATCACTTCTGTACAGATAAAAAGGCAGAATGAATTAAAAAAATAGAAAATACATGGGTTTCCTTACTGAAGTAATTGCAGTGAAGAACTGACTCTAGCTAATGGGCTATAACACAAGTCATAACTTAAGAGAGAAAAGAAGAAAAAGAAAGGAAAAAAGCCAGAAATCTGAGTGATGTTAGTTGATAACAACAGAATTCAGACACTCAGTTGTCTTATGTATTTTCCCCAAACAATGTGTCAGTTATATAGGACTAAACAGTGCACAAAGAGCAGAGGACTTCTAGGCCTCATTACATCTCACGCTTCCCAGTTGCAAGGACACATATTACTAGTCCACCTTCAAAAAAAGAAACATGCTTTTTCTGCACTCTTTATTGGAGCCACTAGCACTTTAAAGATCTACAAGGTGATGGCAGCAGCACAAGTCCTTTGGAATAATTCTTCCAGCAGTTGGCTTCTCAGTGCTCTGTCTGAGCAAGTTACAGAAAACCAGGAGGGTGACTCTTGAAGCCTCTTTTCTCAGTCTAGTAGATTCTCCAACAGCTACTGGATAATGATTTATTGGGAATCTCAATTTCATCTGCTTTCTGAATTCTAGCAATGAGATGATATTTTTGTGAACATTTTTCCTTTATTAAATCTTGCAGTATTTATTTAATCAGTACTTCTTTCTCCCCAGTCCCTCTATTTTTCATTCAATGAATGAGGAACAATTTGCTGCTTCTGGAACTTACAGGTGATCTAGGCAGAAAAATATACCTACCCCTTTTTATCTGCATTACCTACCCAGAAACTATTCTTGTAACTGTATTATCTTCATGCTGTCTAGAGCAATTGGTTATTCTTCTGAATTCGAGACATATAAGAATTTGATGCATTTAAAGCATGCCTAGAAAAGAATTTGGAGTGAGAGGGTAAATGGAAGGAGTGTCAATTTACCACCCTTATGTTCAACATAATACAGAAAAGCAGATGACGGCTGAGAGTTTTTGTGGTATTAGATTAACAGTGTAAATAGCCATCCTTAAGTAGCAACATACACATCACCTTTATTTAATGAAAATAAAAATATTGTTTACAATTTTGAATCATGCCTCAAATCCTTCTAAATCCTGGTCCTTCTCCTATTATTTCTACACAGCAGCAATTTGTTTTGAATTAAATTTGGACAAAGTAAATCTAATATATGCCATTCCTGAGCATTTTTCTTGCTATTTGAAGTACCTGCTCTGCCACTCTTAAGATTCTCCCTTTGATCTGAGTGCCAGCTAAGCTCTGAAAGTTAACCACAAGATGCTGTACTCAAGGAACTGGGCAAGTCAGGAGTTTTTTGTTATAGCCACTCTTAATACACACTTTTAATTTCTCTTGTGGACAAGTCTGCCTAGTGATACACAACCAGATGATACATACCTATGTTAGAGTATCAAAACTGGCTCTCCTCCTAAGAAAATAAATAAAATATACTGTTCTGCCACTAATGTTTTAGAGCACAGGCAATAGTAAGCAGTTAGCAAGACAACAAAAATTGGTGCAACCCCCTCTTAGAGATAATGAAGGCTTAAGATCTCCCAGGAAAGACAATTAATATCTGGGGATTTATCACAGTAATCAATTTTTCTAGGCAGTCCCAACTCTTGAGCCTGCTTCACAGAGGAGATGACAGATTATTCTTTAGGAAGATAATTGAAAAAATGCTACATAGCTACAGCAACAGGATTAGCAATGTCAGAAACAAAGTAGGGTGAATGGGTGAAGTGTCCAGTATTTACCAAAGTTCTTTACAGAGACTGGAAAGGCTTCTCTTCAGAAAAAGTGTTGTGGGCTTCCCTATTGCTTCACAGTCCAACCTAACTAGCTGTGGTTAAAACCACAAGAACTGATGGGATTTGCTGTATAGCTGTTCTTCTGCTGCCTAGCGTCTTATAATTTACCACATTGCTTAGGAGGAATCCCCCATGGAGTTCTTTATAGTAACAAACACTAGCAGAAATGTCAAATGAAGGATTGCAGCACATCAAAGAGGTATTTGATTTGCTGTACTGATTTGGTTTTGAATAAAAACAGGCTGGTTTTTATTTTAATACAAAATATGATGTAAGTCCCGGAAAAGTGAAAAACTTCATGTTTTCTTTCAATGGGCTTTTGATCTACATGTGTTATGGGTACACACCCATTATCACACTGAACAGGAAATAAATCCTTTCAACCAGTTGTTGTCCCCTTTTAGATCTTTCTCTAATCCTGCTGCTCAAAAATATAATAAAATACTTCATGCTGTCACAGAAAACCCATCTTTGAAATTAAAAATAATCTTGAGAAGTTTACACACCTTTGGAGTCATTTTCTGGCAAAATCTGTGGAAAACATCAATATGACAGTATAAAAAGAGAACCTTTACAATGGACTGTTGGACAAACTTGTAGAAGTATTCAGGTACCTAGAAAGTGTTTAGGTATGTAGAAAGCATGGATGATACATGGGATGTCCAAGAATTTTCTGATTTTCACTGACTTAAAGGAAAATGCTCTTCACAAGTTCCTTTGAAGGAAGATACTTTTAATTCCAACTGCAGTTAAACACTTTTGAAAATCCCTTTAGATACCAGTTTGACACTTCAGGCACTTAATTTATTTAAAATTCTTGGTCTACACCTCCAGCAAATTGTAAGGAAAAGGAAGCGGGAAACAAGGAAGAAACAGACACCGGAAACTCAAGGCTTTTTACAAAAGTTGTTTGACATTTGTTGTATATAGAGCAAGTGTGCTCACATTGGGTGCTGAAATGGGGATAAACATTGCCAACACTCAGTTTTGGCCATCCAAATTGTCCATTTGCTAAGGCATTCTCTGCAGCCTTTACCATCAGCAAGTTGGAGTAAGTTCCTGCAGAGGGTGGTTCAAGGGATCCTGAGGTGGATTGTTTTCAGTGCTAGGATCCCAGCTGGTTACCTTACCTAGCTAAAGCAGGTAGCGAAAGTTCCACAAGTCAATAGACCCTATAATATGTATTTTTAACTTTTAGGTTACAATACTGGACTGCTATTGTAACAATAGAAACCATTTGAGACTTTCCAATTGTGCGCAAAGAAATTCAGCATAGCGTGGTGATTTTTGATGTGTGATTTTATTATTAAGGAGCACCAGCATTATATTACCCATTAATATAATTGAAAGCATATTTTGACTTCCTCTCAAAGTGGGAAAATTCATTTTCAATTCCATCAACACTAACCTGGTATTCTCTGTTCACATTTAATGTATTTTATATTCATTATAAATTCCCCTGTGCAAAAATTCAGAGTTGACGATAGGGTTACTGTGTTTTATATAAAATACACACAGAAGCCTGTTGTTATTCCATGAATGTAACTATTTTATTTCTTCTTAATCCAAATTATTTCATTACAAATTAAAATATGGACAACATTTTAATTATGAGTTTAAATGCATAATGAACCAAAAACCTAATCTTACTTCTACAGCTTTTGGAGTCCAAGACATCTCTAGAACTTCATTACAGATAGAAGTAAAGAGCCTACAAGTGACCCTGTGTTTGCCTCTGCTGAATTCCAGTATATTCTTTTAGATTTAGTGTCTTGAAAGCATAACCATTTCAATATAAGTAGAGAACTGAATGAAAATTGAAGATACATAAGCCTTGAATAAATAAAATGTGTTGCTGAGAGATGGGAAATCAGAATTTATTTAAATGCCAGCAATATATACAAGGGTCCAGCCAGCTTCCTACAGGTATCAGAATGACTATTTAAGTATTTCTCAGAACAGATAAAACTCCATGAAGAGATTATTATGGGGTTTATGTTTCATAATACTCAACCCATTTTACTAGAATATATAGAAGGTAAGAAAAATATATTCTACTCCTTCTCCTGCATCAGAAGAAGAACAAATTTGAACTTAGATCCTTTGCTCCAGGTGAAAGGCTTGTCTTTCCTTTCAGAAAATTTCAAGTTAGGTATGGATGAAATGTCTAATACGGAGCAGTGAACTAGCTGTTGATTAGAACACACAAGTAGAAAAATTGAGTTTCAGTTTTCTACATCCAAATTATTTACAGAAAGCAGAAAAACATTGCCTCCATAGATTCAACAGAGATGTTGGAGCTACTAACTCAATCCCTGTGAAGAAAAAGAAGAGCAAGGCAAGGTGGAATGCATTTGGGTGAGGTAGGTGCAATTGCTTGAAGCATTGATTAAAACTAACATTTTTTTTATCCTAAATTGAGCAAATGTGCTGAATTCTGAAATGCTGTATGGGAAGCATGAAGCTTCAATCCCAGCTTCAGTCCCAGCAACTTTGAGACAAGCTAAACACTTTGTTTGATGGGGTATCTTTTGGTGAATTACCATCACTAAGGAAAAACCAACCATTCAACACCACTGAGGCTGCCTACTATCCCAATACTGATTTGCTATTTTCTAGTACTGGTGAGCTTCCATGTGTCTTGGGATAACTTTCAGTGAGTGATGCAACCATGAATTATGTAAACACAAATGCAGTAACAAATCTCTCTTGTTAATGTTGATTGTTTCTTAGTAATTGTATTTATAATTCCTGTAATTATAATGTTATTTATTATGTTAATTTACTACAGAGTTCCCATTAATTATTTCTAAATGTGATTGGACTGCTTGCTATTTCTGACACTTGATGCAGTTCGGAATGATGTGGACCACATTTTAATTACTGTTGCTCTTATTTTTTATGTGCTGTGTACTGTGTGCTTCTTATTTCAAAAATTTTTGTGGTTTTTTCCCTTTTTTCTGCCTTTCCTTGTGAAGTAGTTTGTTGTAAAGATGCAGCATAGAACAAAGGCATTTGCCAAGGCTTTTTTTAAAAAGCAAGCAAAGAAACAGATGGGGCCTTAAAAATTTGTATATGTATATACATATATATTTGTATATGTATATGTATATAGATCTATTTATCTCAGAAACCAGACAGAAGTTATACATGCAAGTTCTTACTCTTGAGTTTGAAAATGGTGAATTAACCTCTTTGGGGAGGTACTGGAGGGGTTACTGAGCACTCTATTGAAAGGGTAGGGAGAGAGTGCACATCTTGATTGATTCCCAGGTAACTGGGAAAAGAAGTAAAAAAGAGAAACTGCCTAAAGGCATAGCAGTTTTCCATGTCTGATCCTGATTGTTCTTCAGAAAGTAATCTGGACAAGAAATGCATTAAAAGAAATCAAGAAAGAAATCGGCAAGGCTGGACAAGCAAGGATAAGTGCCAGAGGTAAATGACAGCTAAAAGTAATGTGAATGACTACAAATGGAAGTTTTAACTTCAGGGATCTTAAAGTGTCTTACTAAGCACAAAATATTTCTGGCCTCAAAAGCCCCAGAAGACCATCTCCATGGCAGGCCAACCTATTTTAACAGAAAGGTCAGACTGTCAAAGAAACTAAAGTGTCTCACAGAGCTGTAGAGCAGATGATAAACTGGGAGGTAATTTAATGAACTCCAACCTCCCATCCTTCGACATTTCACACTTGGCTCCACAGTTAGCAGTACAACAGATATGGGCTCACTGAGTTCCAGGCACAAGTAATTACCCTGAGAAGTAAAACGGGGCAAAGCAAGCTTCAGTCCTTTTGTGCCATTAGGAGAACTCTAGTTTCATAAATAGTTGACTTCCAAAATCTGTTCACCTTTTCAGGGTTGTCTAGTTCTTCCTTTGAAAACAATGACCTTAGACGCTGGAAACTGAGCTTACTGCTGATACACAGGGAAGAGCAGAGCCCTCGGGGTAGAGCCTTCAGCATTTTCTCCCATCCCATGTTTTCCCTGGGCAAGGACTCTATCTGGTCGCTTGGGACAATGAACATTGACCCTGACATTTCCAGATACAGCTTATAAGCAATCATGTTTTTAGCTGACTGCATAGTCCATTTCCTCATAAAAAATGTGCAATGAAAAACACAAAAATAATTCTTTTTGGTACAAATACTGAGGCCTGTGACTAATTTTTTTTTTTTTTAACTCTCTCCTGTGAACTCTGATACTTCTTTTCGGGTTAAAAATTTCCATTTCATCAAAATTAAAAATAAAGAAAGTTCAATTAAAATGCAGATTTTTATATGCTGCCACACTTTCTCATTTGACGGGCACAAATATGCTTGCAAAATATGTATGATTATAGTAAATTTTTTATCAGTTACTACTACAAAACTGAGAGTGACATATAAGATCTCACACAAACTAAATACCTGCTAGAATGCAATAGGTAGCTACTGTGATGAAATAAAAAGCATAGATAGGAACACAAATTCCAAATACTTTCAGCAATCTCAAACAATGTTACAATCTTAAATCCTTGTATAATTTAAAATATTCAAAAGTTTTATTGAAACAATTGCAAACACTTATGTGTTTGTTTTAAAACTGACTCTGTATATCCTCTCCTATTTATTGCTTGTTTGTAGATTTCAGCCATTGTGTTTGTTTAGGAACTTTATTTTTTAAGTAAAAATGTCATTAGCACTACCCTTCAAAACGTGAACTGGGAAAAAAAATTAAGAAACATGGGATTGATTGTGTTCTAAACCTTCTGACAAGACCGAATCATTGACACTACAAATATTTTGGTACCTTATGAAATTTTGTATAAGCTAGCATTCTGAACAATGAAGAAGCATAGGAAGCTGAAGATTTCTATATTCTTCTCCTAAAATGTATACAATTCATAAAATATGTTAAGAAAATAAAAACAGTTTACATTTTGTTTCATAAAATAGAGACAGTCAAAATGTAAAGGTGACCCAAATTGATAAAGGTCATTATTTTTATTATTTTATGTGTATTGATGTGGGTTGGGACCCTGATCAAAACTGTGTAGCACAGTTTCAAACAATCACTCATGTCAGAGCAATTTTCATCATGTAAAAAAGGACAAGGGTATCTGAAAAAGAAATCTACTGTAATTAGAAATTGCAGCATTGTCAGAGCCATCAAAAAAACAGTTAAATGTTATATGCTTCAAAGCCAAACTGGCCCTGGAGTACAATGGGATCTCCTGCCTTCCAGGAAAGCCCATGAGGGAAACTAGAGCTTCACCTCATGAGACTGAAAGTTTGCTTTCTGAAGACTGAGTGGACTGCAACTCATCTCTGTTCATTCCTCTGTCTGCTGACAGAACTGTTATGAATATTTTGATCAAATAATCAATCAAATAATAAAAATTATTTATGATTATGAGCTATGATTATAAGTAGAAAACTGTGAAGTACCAGGCATAGAAATATCAGGAATGCTATGTTTGGAATGTGTAAACATAGAAGTCTTGCTAGAAAGTTACTGGAGCTTTGTGTTTCAGTTAAGAAACTATGGAAATCATCATGCTCACTGGTTATGCTGCTTGGAAACCCGTTACCCTTCCCATCTTGATTTTTATATCAAGGATTCCTACCCATAGACCTCAGAAGAAAAAGCCAATGATTGTTTTAGGAGAAGAATATTGATGAAGTTATTAACTATTGGAACCAATTAGTGTAAAGGTTAAAGAATGGACATAGAATGCATATTATGTAAAAGAACTTATGTAATGATGAATAAGCAGAAAAAGTATATAAAAGGGGTGGGTTTTGTTTGTTGAGTAGGACACTTTTCAGAAGAGCTATCCTCTGTGTACCCAGTAACGAAGTGTCTGCTTATTTGCATCAAATTGGTATTAGATTTCTTTGGTCCTGTTTGTTGACAGAGCTGCCTATGAAACAGATGCCAAGAAGTTTATAGCCAAGTGTTCTAAAATCAACCAAAATAGGTGTGCTGCACTAATCTGGCCTCAAAAATTCCACTTATTCTAATTGCTAAATCCATGAACAAAATTCCAGTTCATTTAACTGTGGCAGTTCTAAAGCTACTTCAGGTACATAGCTAAACAGGTAAGGATAGAAACTCTATTACCCACCTCAGGGCAAGCTATTCTCACCTGCAGAAAAAAAGTCTATAGCTATCTGTCTGCATTCTTCTTTTCATACTGCATGTTGGCTGTTATAACAATCTGCAGGGAAACCGGATATTCAATCAGCAAATTCAATTTTCCCACCTACGGAGAACAGGGGAGGGAATTAAGCTATGCTTGCCTAAGATGGTGTGCTGACTATGAGCTCTAAAGGGGTTTATAGGTCCTGTTGGCCACTCCTGCTGAATGTTTTTATGAAACACAATTCTGCAACTACACATTCCTCTAAACAAGTTAACTTCTGCTCAGTGCAACATGTCCATATTGCTAATCATGGAATGCGTGTAGACTTGCATTCCTAAGAGTCTTTGCAGTACATTACAATCCCACCTAATCAGTACGAAATAATATTATTCAGATTGTGCTGTAGGATCTGAAACAACAGGACACAGAGCAACAAGGTAAAGAAGAGAGAAAAACTTACCGTGAAAAAACACCTCAATTTCATTTATCCATATTATTATATAAACTACACAGGGTGGGGGAAGGCTGAAAGAAGCAGGAAAAATGGAAGAGAAAGTTGGCTGTCCCAGATAGATATGATAAAGCCACCAAATCACAGAAGAATAAGTTTTGCATGTCATCTTGAGTGATGGATGGGAGTCCAGGTATAGAGAGGAAGACAGAAGATGACTGACTCTGGCACATGATCCACAAACTACAGAATCAATTTGGCTGGGAAAAGCTCTGAGATTATTGAGTCCAATCTGTGACCTCACACCACCATGTCAATTAAACAATGTCACTTTGCCATATCCAACCATTCCTTACACTGTTGTTGGGACAGTGATACCACCACCACTGTGGGAAGTCCGTTCCAATGTGTAATTACCATTTCTGTGAGGAATTTCTTTCGAATTTGCAACCTAAACCTCCTCTGGTGGAGCTTTACGACTACATCTTTTGTACTCTTGCTGGTCATCTGGGAAAAGCGGCCAACCTCACCCAGCTACAACCTCCTTTCAGAGAATTGTAGAGAACAATAAGAGCCTTCTCCAGACTAAACTATTCCAGCCCCTCAGCTACTCCTCATAAGGCTTGTGTCCAAACTTTTCATCAGCTTTGTTGCTCTTTGGACAGGCTCCAGCACCTCCATGTCCTTCTTGCAGTGAGGGGCCTGGAACAGGCCACATACTCGAGGTATGGCCTCAGCAGTGCCACAAAGAGGGAGAGAACCCCTTCCCTGGTCCTAGCCACACGATTTCTGATATGGGCCAGGATGCAGTTGGTATACAGGCCACAGACAAATAATCACATCAGTGTAGTCCCATATATTTGTCTGTAAAATCAGGTCCCACCTAATTATAAGTTCACCTGGGCAGATGTAGGGTTAATTGATATGACCTGTAGTTGCTGATGTGTCACAGTCACACATCAGTCACACCATAAGTCAGCGACAGTATTACCTGTTGCTCTGTTCTCTCTATTCATTGGAGTGCCAAGGGAAGCTTTAGCTGCCACCATGGGGCTCCCTTATTACCGATGGTCTATAGGAACTGACTGGTGAGCTGGCAGCACCCTTCTCTCAGCTGGCTGCTCTGAACCATGAGCACTTCCAGTGGTGCTCAGGAAGGGGGAGACTTCTGACAAGGTTTCCAGCTTCTGTAGACCCAGTACTGGCCCACTGACAGGAGCTTTCTTGTCTTGCTGTTTGATTAAGATAGGTTTTAGGACAAGATATTTTTGTTAGCATGCCTTTTTGACAGAAGATGAGATTAAATGTTACACTTTAGGGAAGCTTACTCCCACAGTGCTAGATACATCATAATGTGGTTGATGAGATTTTCTTCCATCTTTGCATCATTAGAGTCTTCATAGAGCTAAGTACCAATCTCAGCTGTATTTTAAGACAGGTCAATTTAAGTGATTAATTTATCACAGAAATCTTGTAAACTACAGGTGCTAAAAAATAAAATTACTTAAAAATCATATTTTTTCTGTTATATGAACAAAAGCAAAATTGCAAACAACACTCTAAGATATTGTAGCAAGAGCACTGATGGACAATGAAGAAGGCATTTGTTCTGTCAGATAAATATGTTTGGTTACTTCTTAATAAGCATGAGAATTACATTATATTAAGAACAGAGAGTCCTCATACAGAGAATGTGGAAAAGCAGACATAGAATTTTCATTTCACATGTAAATATCATTGGTATACTTCATCTGGATTATAGAGTTTGGGCAAGGAGTGGGCAACAGTATATGGCCTATACTGGTCACTTTACAGTAAGTTCTTCCTGCAGGCTCTCTCTCGGCTCTGAAGCATCAGTATCCTCATTTCAACAGGTGGAATGGAGACTTGCTCCCTCTTGTGTTACCTTATTGCTTTGTATTTAAACTACTTTAAAGCTAGAATGTGGACTAACACTTAAGCTGCTGTATAAACCCCATCTCTAACTCGCTAAGAGCTATGCTTGCCCCAAGAAAAGATTTTGTGCGCTGATGGGGATGGAATGGGTCCTGTCTAAACTGCTGAAGCAGAGGAGGCATTTACCCAGATCTTACCCTGTGCCAGTTGTTTCCCTCCGACTGGGTCTCAGCAAGTCACTGAGATGCATGCAAACACCATAAATTGCCCTGTGCAGGCACTTGGCACCACGAGGGAGGAGGAGGAGGGAGCCACCTCCTTCCTGCATGGCGTGGTGCTGTGACAGTGAGCATCTGGAAATGGTTGGATTCAAGGACCAGAGCTCAGTCCGGGAGGTACAAAAGGATGGTCTTAACAGGCCATAGTGCCTCATACAGCACTCTGGATTCCTTAGTGGAATGGATTTTTTTTGTATTTTTTCATCCTGAGAATGAAATCTGTAGCCAGGTAAAATGGAGCATTGATCAGTATTTGCACCAACAGACAAGCAGAAATCTATGGAGGGCAGACACAACTGTATCCTTCTTCAAGGCAAAGGGATGTGCTTTGTAAAGGGAAAATGGTGTGAAAAAGTCATCAGGCAGAGCAAGAAGGAAAGTAAAGGCAAGAAAAACCTTCTCTAGGATATATATATATATATATAAAACCCAAACGAAAAGATATAGAAAATAAAAACAATGACAAAAAAACACCATCACAGAACCCAAACCCTTTGGTAGGTATCAAGGCTTTGGACAGTCTTTAAACTAAAATAAATAAATTTATCCTCGGAATTTATATATGACTGGGCAAATTTATTTCTAAGCTAGGAAGATTGCAGGGAAAACTTCTGCCAAATGACAGTGAGTGGATTTGTCATAAAACCTTTTATTTAAATAGTCTTACCAAGCAGGGATGAGGTTTTTTCTCCTTAAAACAAAGAAGAAAGTAATGGAAGAATAGATACTTTTAGTGAAAGGCTGTGTTTTAACAGAGGAATAAGGTAGAGGGAAAAATAGACCCTTTGATACAGGATTTTATGTATATCTAATGTCCATGTGAGACATTTGGATACAAAAGTCTGCATTTTTCTTCTGTAAAGCCCCCGATCAGCCCCCGAGGTCACGTGAGGAATAAAGCATCCATTTTAAAATTTTCTGTGACCCTTATTTATGGGTGTATGTACACTTTACGTGTCTTACAGTACAATTAAGGAAAGAGCTTTCACTCTTCACATAGAAGGACATAATTTATGAAACATAAGTAGTTCAAGAAGAGAAAAAAGAATAAAAGGAATATAAAATTGTATGGAAATAACCCACTCTTACTGTGTGAGCATAGGATCTGCTTTGTGACATATTTTCATCAAAGAGATGACAGTGAACAGCTAATGCTTTGAAATATCAATACATTCTAGACAAGGGTTCAAAAACAAGAAAATCCCTTTAATATATTCAAATCAAATGCTAAAAACACATAAAATTACTAAAAATTCAGAGTTTAATACCAGAAAGGGGAAAATACTGCAAAGCATTGATTTTTCAAGCCCTGAGGCAAAATAACACTATTAAATTAGAAGAGATTATCTTATCACTAGTAACTAAGGGAAGCAAACTTACTAAACTGATCACATAAAAGTATGTTTCTGTCTTTTATTAACATTAATTACCCAATAATCTGAAATATATGGGTGAAAGGTTTCACTCCTACAGTAGGGAAATCTTCTGATGCATCATTTTCTGAGAAATCAACAGTATCACAGCTCTACTGTTCACTTATAGCAAAACATGGACAGACTGCAAATGGAAAGAGGGCTTGAAGGTCCGAGTTAGAAAATGCAAACAGGGCAAAAAATAGAAATTGTATCTAACTTGGGTTAGTGGTAATTGAACTTACTAGGTGTAGCTCTTTGGGCCTGTGTTAGTTTCAAATAACACAAATGACCTTCAGAGCAGTACTACACGAAACAAATCAAACCAGCTGATAGTGCAGAAGTCTTAAAAACTGAGAGCCCAATTTTTTAGTAAGCAAAATTAAAAAGCAGAAGTAAACAAGCAGATGAGGCAATTTACACTGAAGTGATGAGCATCTCATGTAAAAACAAACAAGCAGACATTTGTAAGTAGTCTAAATCCAAATTCAAACCTCAGATATGTACTTTCATTGCTGTAGAGGTGAGGCAATACACAAAAGCTCCCACAGAAAGAAAAATTCCTGCTCTAGAAACAGTAGTATTGGAGGTAATTTCATTCTAGATATGCAAAATGATGAAATTCTTTATTTGATGTGAATAGATAGATTTCTTAGTACCCAAAATCCTGCAGCTATGGTAGAGACACATTGATGCCAGCTTTTTCTTTGTTTGAGAGACAAGACCTCCTCTGAATGCTTCTCTTCTGACTTCATCAGATAGGAAGCAGTAGAAGGTTCATCACAAAATTATTTTAGCCTTTGAAGAAGCTGAAGGAAAAGCAACTTTCTGACCCCTCGTCAATACAGCTGGATTGTGGCATCCTTGGCATGTACATCAGCTCTTGTCACATGAGTTGGCATGCACTTCAATTTTCAAGTGGCTAGAGTATTTTACTGCTGTAAACCAGTATTTTCTGTGTGGTTTCTTTATTTGATATCTCAATGAATTATAGTAGACTCTTATAGCCTTGAGTATTTGACGATTTACCAGAAGACGTAATAACATTACTGAACTGCTTAGAAGATTGAAAATGTCATGCTAAATGACAATAAATTAAATATAAACATTCTGTGATAAAAGCTAAATAAATATTATTACATATTCGTAAAATATACAGAGCTCAAGGATTTGACTCTCCTTTTAGCATGTTTTACCTTTAAGCAGGAAGGCATAAGAATATTAATTCTGAATGAGGTACATAGTTTTCAGCTCAGAAATAACACTCTAGACCCATCCATTAACAACAGCTGGAAAATGTTCTAGGCCAATTTTTCCATTAAACAAATAGCTATAGGCCTTAACACAGAACAGCAGTTTTCTCAATAGAAGACTGTAAACTGTTCTCTAGGGTCTACCGGCAGTGTGTGAGATCCTGGTTAAAAAAGCAGTAGTATTTTAAACTTTTAGTGGAGCTTCTGTCTGGGCAAACCAATACTATTCTTGCACACACAAGAACTGGCATGAATGAAGGAGATTGGGAATGTGTTTTTCGTGTCAAATGGCTTAGTTCCCAGGGGTCTGATTCCTTGGTCCACTCTATATGTAACTTTGTTCATTCCTGAATTCTCTTTTAGAGCAAACCAACTGGTTGCTTTGAGATACAATCTAGATGTAGAACTCTCATTACTTTGCTCCAGGGACTATTCTGTGCAGGAGAAAAAGGAACGGTACTTCACAAAATTCTGCCTACTTCAACCTGCCTTAGCCAACAAGGCCAACTGCGACTCTTTGGATTTCCTTCATGAAAGGAAAATAGATACCTATATTCAATGTATGCTTAATGTTATACTTGAAACACAAAAATATCACCTCTGAAATCCAATTAAACAATGCTAATTTTCAAGCATTGGAGTTTCACCCTGAGGCCAAGGGTGTATCACAGGAAATCCAGATGATACTTTAGTCCAGTACAGTGCAGTGTAGCAGCACTCCATGATGAACGGTTCGTCACTCATATAGACACAGGAGAATCTGCAACTCTTGGCTTGGAGGCCTGGAATCACTCCTGGACAGCACATCTTTAGCAGTTCAAGTATAGTCTGTGCATTTGTCACTGAGACAATGACTTCCACAGCTTCTGTTATATCTGGTGCCTCCATTCAAGAATAGTCAAGACAATACTTTGTTGATGGCAGAATTGCAGGAATGATTAACAGAGTAATTAAAAGACACACTCTGAAAGACTCCAGACTTTAGTCTTACAAGAAGGAGGTTAAAAGGCAACTTCATTACAGCCTTTAAGTAGTTACAAAGAGACCAGAGATGTCGGTGTGCAAGCACATCTAAGCAGAAAGTAGAATATAAATTTATTCATCTTAGGAGAAAAAAAAAACACCTTTTTTTTTTTTTAAATAGTGAAGACATTAACCTTTGGAACATATTACTGAGAGGAGTGTTAGATTTATCATCACCCAGATTTTTTAAACTGAGATAAGATTTTACTTCATTTTTCCAGAGGACTTGTCTTAGTTCAAACTGGAATTAATTTAGGAAAGTTCTTTCCTTCACAGAAGGTCAGACTACATGACCCTTTCTTGATGGGTAATCCATTAATCTATTAATACAACAGCAAATAATGCTGACGATACAACTCAACCAACCATTTGTTCTGTTGATAGGATCCATGCTCTATAACATTTAGACTTATGGTGATAGAAACATCATTTAATTTTTATCACTAAGATTCTTCTTATTGAGCTGACTAACCATCTCTTATATTGTATAACACACAAAATAGCAGCATCCTATTTTTGTGGTTCCTACACATAATCCATATTTATTTCCATACTGTTACTGAGACTTGTGATATAATTACAATATTAAATCTGGTTTAATACTTTTCTACTTTGTTATTTTTACCTCAATTGGATCTACTTATCACCTTCAACATGCTACCCCATTTCAATTCAGGTTTCTGGCCTACTCTGTTGTACTAGTTATGTTTTCCATTCAATAGCTCACTTTTAATCACTTCTGTGTAGATATAATCTACCACATTTAGAATATATATTTTCTCTTTCTTTCACATTTTCCTCCCAGCTTGCTAATTTCAGATTGTTCCTCCATGATTGAAACTCATCCTATTACATAGAAGCAGAAGAATTGATGTCAGTATCTGATTACTACTTAATCTGGCACATGAGAACAAGATTTTCCTATGTATGTATGTATGTATATATGTCTTTATTCATAACTTCTCTCATCTCTCAGGAAAAGTTAAACAGGAAGCATGTCTGAATTTGCAGTAGGAAAAAATTAAAGCATAAAAAGTTAAATTTACATGATTTAGAAAGGCATGTGTTGAACTGATAGAGATGCTGTTTTCCTCCAATTTTCTTTCATTTCATAACAAAGTGTGACTACAACAAATCAGTTTCAGAAATCTCTTTACATAGCTCTTTGTTTTCATCTGCCGTATCTCATAACCCTCTATATAAAGAATATTATATATGAATTACTATTCTGCACATGGATTTGCTATTTTCTCAAGAAAATATATTAGCTTTGCCCTTTACAGGTATCAGAGAAAACAGAAAGAAGTTCTGTCTGGCTAACTTGAAAATCCCCTTAGGTTTCTTTTATAAATATAGCAGTCAGACTTGACGCTTCAGAAATTGGGATGGAGTAACTTGATTTTGATATTCATTTTTTCCTATTTTACATTGGTCTATTCAAATAGCCATGGAAAGAGGGATCTAAATTTTTGCAGGAACAGTCCATTTCTGTAGCAGAAATTCAGTGCATATATGTTCTTTGAGTCTCTGATTAATTTTTGGTGACATTAGTTTTGTCAATTTTTTCAGTATGAAAAAGAAATATAATTTTAAATTGTTTTGATTTTTTGATAGAACTTCTTTTTTCTCTAAACATATGCAAAGTGCCCACACCACTCAGATTTTTCAGTTATAAGTCTAGCACATTTTGATGAGCATTAGCTAAGATGTTGATTAAAATGATGTATTTTTGAAATTAATATAGCTCTCTGTAATTCTGACTAAGCATAACTTAACAGGATATTACATATTCCATTACCTAACTACCATTTTCACATTAGAATAAAACATTTTTTTCCTCAGATGCACATTTTGAATCAATTTCTCTTGTGAGGTTCATGTTCAGAGACTTTGTATTGCATTTCACCAAAAAATATTATCCATATTGTGAACCATATTCTTTCTTTGCCTTGATATATACTTCTCATCAAATTTATTTTGGATCAGTTCATGTCTTGCTCTGATTCCTATATTAGTTTTGGATTGATGCCAGTCCAAATGACTCTGGCTTGGCCTTCATCTGTGTTCCAATTCTAGTTCTGTAAGAAAGAAACAATGAGCTTGAAGGGATTTATGACTTAATAGTATCCATTTCTTTTTGGTATGGAAATAGTACTGAGGGACTGAATCTGAGAGCTAAAATGTTAAGTATGGCTGACACTGGGTGAGTGCAGAAGAAAGATTTTTCTATCCCAGAACAGTTAACAAGCTGAATAGGAAATAGAAAACAACACAGGATATATTGAGAAAATAGTTTGTGAGATGACAAAAATTTATACTTTCAATATTCCTCTGCATGAAATTACTGTTCATCATTGTATAAAACAATTCATTAGTACAAACCAATTATTTATGCCCTAGCATACATACCAGATTACGGAACATGCTGATTTGGAACGGTCTCAAAGGATCATTGTGTCCAGCTTCTGTGCCTGCATGGGACCATCCCCAAGAGTCATACCATGTGCCTCAGAGATTAACTGCTGGGTTAGTCATTACTATACTCTCTTGACTCTTTAGCCTGACTTTTTACGTATCAGAATGCATTATTTTTGAGCTTGGAGAAAGTGAACTTTATCAAACAACGTATCAATATCAACCAATTCTCTTGGATGTAGCTTTCCTACTCTGCCTCTTCCCATAGGATTCTTCCAAAAAGATCCCTGACAACACCAAAGTTAACTATCCTGAAGTTCACGGTTACATCTTACTTGCTACCTTGCTTCCCCCTTGCCCGGTACTGAACTCCACAATCTCATGGTCATTACAACCTAGGATTACCCCAGCCTTTACATCTCAAAGAGGGCTTTCCGTGTTTGTTAGTATGAGGTTGAGCAGTACACCATTACTTGTGGGGTCCTCCACCATCTTTGTGAGAAAGCTGTCATCAATGCTTTCCAGGATCCTCCTGGATGGTTAGTGCTTTGCTGTGTAGATTCTCCAGCAGATGCCAAGGTAGTCAGCATCCCCCACAAGAACTGCTACTGTGAGGCTGCCTCAAGCTGCCTGCAGAAGGCCTCATCCATTTCCTCCTCCTGCTCAGGCAGCCTGTGGAATATACCCATAACAAAGCCACCCTTACTATTCTGCCCTTTTACCCTAACATGTCAGGTCTCAGCTCATTCATCAGATATCCCAAGACAGAGCTTGATATTTCAAGTGTTGCCTCACATACAGGGCAAGTCCACCACTGTGTCTTCTTAGTCTTTCTCTTACTAAGAGGCTGTAGCCATTCATGGCAGCATTCCAGGGAGCTATTCCACCGTATGTCTGTAAATGCAATGGGATCCAAGCCCTGTGACTGCACACAGCTCTCTAGCTCCTCCTGCTTGTTCCCCATACTGCACACATTGTGTACAGGCACTTTATAGGAGCAATTGATTGCCTCAATATCCCAGTAGAGGTGCAAAGAGAGTTGTCTTTTGGTTACATCTGTGGCTGCTTTTGTTCGACCTGAGGCATTCCATAGAGTATTTCCTCTCTGAAACCCAACAAATCTATTATTATTTTCTTCATAGTGAAGCACTTCAGAAGCTTATCATGCTTCCTTCTCTCTCCTCCCTATCCTCATATTCATAGCTCTCCATAGCCTAGGAGTTGTCACACTGTATGAAGAGGCATTGTGGAATGGAGTGCTTCCAAAGACAGGATCCCTACTTCATTGATATTGTGAGTGCTTCAGCACTGGCATCTTCCTCTCATGTCTCCCAGAAAGATTATTATTAACTAGATTTCCATATCTTTGATTCCTAAAAACATGTGTCTGATCAGAGGTCAGAGCTGTAAATCCCTGACAGCTGAAAGATCTCATGCTGCCATGATCAGGATTTTGGTGACCCTCTTGTTTTATGCATTTCCTACTAGTTCATGTAATCATGTTGCGCCACAGGACCCTGTTTTTTTCCGAGGCCCATTCAATGAAACTCTCCCAGTTCTCTTCTTGAGGAATTTGTGCAGCTGATTTTGGTTTCTAGATTCTTCTGCAGAGACGAAAACCTAAAGTGACTGTTATATATCATTTCATTGCATTGTTAATCAATGCTTACAGAGTTGCATGAATACAGTTCATTGCAAATTATAATGTGGGTTTTTTACCTTTATTTCCTAGCTGTGATTATTATCAAGATTATGTAGTGTCTTACCCATGTAAAAAGATTCTACATGGGATTTTTGTTGATGTTTGATTTGGATAAATTGTCTCCTGTACCCTTTTAGTATCATGCTCTCATTGACAGCTACTTAGGTTTACAATAAAAAGAAAGCCTTTGTATTCCCAGATGTTAAGCTCTTCTGCCAAAATAAGAACTGAATTAGGAACAGAGTAATTAAAAGGTGATATGTTATAGAACAAGCAATTTAAAGTTTTATCAACTCAATAGTTTTGATGTCATAGGAAATGACTGGCTCCTTTAATATTTTATACAAGATTTTATCCTAATAATTTTTAAATAGATGACATACTTATTACTATTTCTTATTTAAATGTATTATATCTTTAATATTCTTAAGTACTTAGTGTAAAAGACATTAAAATGTACAAATTCAACTGTAAGTTGTATGCCAGCTGGACAGGAAATTTGCTGCTTGGGTTTTTTAAATGAATATATTAGTATTTCTTAGTTTCAAAACATCAGCTCTAATAGATAACACCTTCTTAAATGTGCACAGAACACACGTTAAAAAGCTTAGAAATAGACCTGACCCACTTCCTATCACCATAGGTAAATCACAAATACTTACCTTCTCAGAAGAGAGGGATTGTTATTCAGTATAGAAATAAAATAAGTAGTATCAGTGAAACCAACATAATAAACAACCTGCAACAAATAATTTAATTTCTGTCAAGTTCAAGCTTTCACATATAATTTGAGTACTCAAGCATATCTTCTATGGCACTGGAAAACACAATGCAATTTCTCCTGTTTTGGGCAAGCTTGTGACTTCAGCTATTATACCCAATAGAGAAATAATTCTGCTGCCTCTTTTAAGTGAGTTTCCTTGATCAGTCAGAAGCATATTTATATGGCCCCACTTGCTATAGTATTAAAATGTCTTACAGCTGTTGTGGTTTTGCCTTGGTTAAATCCATGTAGAATAAAGAAACATGACTTTGTCCATTCTATGGTAAAAAAATCAGCAGATAATTCCACAAGGGTTTCTAGGCCTTTACAACTGATGGAACCTTCAATAAAGCAAAGTTAGCATAAGTCTTTAAGGACTCAAGATAGTATTCTAATCTCTGTGATATGTCCAAGATGCAGTTGCACTGTGCCTTTCTTCCCTTTGGCACTGTGAACATCTCAAATACATGAGCATGTTTTGATGAGGCATCTGTCTATGTAGTACAGTAAAATGTACAAGCATACAGGTAAGTGTGCAACTCCTACTGCCTTCAATGGAACAACTTGCCTCCTTAAAGTTATGTACCTATAGATATAACTAGTTGACACTATTCATTTATTTTCCTTAACAGACTGCTTTTCATGGGCATTTTTATCCACCATCAGCCAAATAGCTAAATTCATTCTTAAAGGCTTTTGTTCCACATATGAAAGCTATTCAGATTATGTGCCATCAAGGTTTCTAAAGATTTTATAGTTACTTCAGATGAATAAGTAAATAAATAAATAAATAAAATTGGCATGTGAAGAAGAAGAAACAAAGTGTCATTGGGTGCTCCATTTTATTTTGGTAAAATCCCACAGGATCAAGGTCTGTTACAATCCCAGCTTTTAACCTGAACAATTTGAAGACTGTTACTCATATTAGCTGTATATAGATAACTGTGTGCTTCTATGCTTATCAACAGCCAGAAATATTACTGATGTGGATTTTTATTGGTGGGATTTTAATATTGGTTTTAGACATGAATTCCCACAGAATATATGCTAATTTCCTACCTTGCAAGAAAAATTCTCATCCATACTTCAATTTCTTCTTTCATCACAACATTCCCTTGCAAAACCTTAAAGTAAAAACTGAGGTAGAGTCCAGAGACTTAAAGCAGTCTTAAGCTGACAGGTATTTGTCTTTCTGTTTATATCTTTCAGAGAAAAAAATGAGTCTTTAACATAAAACGTTCCAAAATTTTACAAATATTTTCTAAGCTTAAAGATATTTACAAGATTTTCTTCTAAGAAATAAGCCCCTCAGATTTGTACATGTGAAACTACACTGATTTTTCCCAGTAGCTGTCTATGTAGTCAGTTTCTTGGCTTTTAAAAAGTTGTTTTTGTGTTGAAAAAAGTTTGTAAAAATTTAATGGGTAATGTTTCACAGAGTCACAGAATCACAGAATAGTTGATGTTAGCAGGCACATCTGGAGATGATCTGATTCAGCCCTTTGCTTAAGGAAGGGCACCCTTGGCTAGTTGGGCAGGAACACAGCACTAGAAGACCTCTTCACAGCCTTCCTGGTCAACTTGCACCAGTGCTTGGTCACCCTCCCAGTAAAAGAAAAGACTTTCCTGGTGCTCAGAGGGAGCCTTCTGTGTTTCAGTTTGTGCTCACTGTTGCTTCTTCTTTCCCTGGTCACCACTGAAAAGATCCTGGTTCCATCCTCTTTGCCTTGTGTTCAAATTGGTGCTTTCTAGAACTTCTAGGTCTATGGTTCTTCCGAGCTTGTCTCTCTGGCTAGCTCTGCTCTTCAGATACCATATAAACAAGTTATTCCTTTGGGTCCAAGTTTCAGACAGAGATGTGACCTTGCTTGGAAGAAAAGGAGCAGCTCACACTTGGTGGTAATTAGGAAGGTGTTTATTCAGGGCAAAGCCCTGGTGTTCAGAGTGTGAGAGTGTGAGTGAGGATTTTGGCTCTCCTCTGCCCTTAAGTACAGGGGCATTACTGTTGGAAATGAGGGGGAGTGATTTAGGTAGAGGGGGCATTGGCATGGCCATTTCAGGGCAAAAGGGGTGCGGGGATATCTGAAGCCTTGGCTGAACCATCTGACTTTGCCAGGGTACTCAAGTACCAGGGTGTGTCTATTGATACGGTACAATAGAAGATGCAATAGACTGGGACAGGCTATTGAGGGGGTACAATGGGGAGGGAGAGACCTATTGAGGGGGATAAGGACAGGAATTAGGGGAAGGGGGGGGTGGGTAGGAATGAACCATTACAGAAATTCAATAACAGAAATCATACAGAACTTTAAAAAACCCAAAATGCACATTGCAACATAGGTCCCCAGTTTTCTGAGATAATTCAGAAAAGTGGATTACATGATGTTGGAAATTATATAGAGTATTCCATTTTACCATGAATTTTAATATAACTGAACAGAAAAAAATGCTAAAATGAAGCTTTTAAGAAAATATTTACTAGCAAATATCTCTAAGTGAATGTAGATTACTAACAATTTGTGGCTGTGCTATTATAATTATCATTATTTTATGTGATTGTTTTCATTTTTATTGTTAAAGAAACATTTAGACATAATTTTTATCAACATTTTAAACAAAATTATAACAAAGACATTGGTGAATAGATGGATAATTCATTGTGTAACAGCTGTGAGATTCCAGATCTAATTGCAGATAATCACCTTCATAAAAACCTCTATACACAATGGGTAAGTTTTTTAGTTCATTATGCACTTTTGTAATTTATACATTTTGTGTAACTTCTACGACCAACAGTACTTTTAGTTTGTCTAATAAACACAATTGTGATACATTAACACAGATTTTAAACCTGCAAATTGAATCAATTTTTGGATTTTTGTTCTATAATTAAAATTCTTGTCAAATTTAAGACTTTCTTATCTATGTTTCACAAGCTTTATATTCTTAGCCACCATTTTGTCATTCAGCTTAATTATAGTATCATTTTCTTATCTTTAAGCTTCTCTGTTTACTAAAAGAATATTTTATTCTGTTCTAAAGAGATTTTTTTTCCCAGACAAGTTCTATATAATTAAAGATAACTGTATCCACAATGTAAATGTCTGTCTACACCAGATCTGCTCTCTGGATGCCTTTCAGTCTACAAGATTCTATTTTCACCGAACAAAAGATATTTCAATTTTGTCAGTGTAACTGAAAAAAATGCAACAGTTTGAGATTTGAACACTATTTTACAGTTTCTTGGCAAGATTTGAATTGTTGAATTAGTTAATTTATTACATATTAAAACCACAGGGTTGATAAAGGAACATCTATGCAAATCTTTGCTTGTGAGAAAGGTTTTCCTTGTGGAACTGAAGTGCATATATACACAGAGAAAGCATCCAAGCCATCTGCCCTTGGAATCATCATGTTTTTAGCTGAACTATAGTACTGGAGAAATACTGCAGGTTTAGCTTCAGTTTGTGTTCAGTGAAGAGCTTCACTCCAGTTCAGAGCCATTTAAAAACAAGTTTTAGTCTGGTTTGAACTGGGATTTAGCGGATTTTAATTTTCTATGTGATTCTTTGATTGCAGCACTGCAATACCTAAATTGCTTTGTGCATTTACCTCAAAGCAACAGCAACTCTGTGGCACTGCTACAGGTACCAGGCACTCTGCCCAAGTCATAACCTCCATCACAGCTCCCTGGTACTCATTCTCTTTCTATTTCCCAACTCTTCAGAAAATATCACTTCAGGATCTGGATGTGGCAGGCAAGCTATTGTATCAGCCAATAGACACTGATAATTTAGTGACCTGGAAATTACACCTTTCCTATTAAATTTGTATCCTGGACACTTCAGGGAGAACTAGATGCCCTTGTGTCTCAGGACACACTGGTATCTTACAGAAGGCCTTGGATTAGCTCCACAGAGAGAAGAATTCAGTTGTTCATAAATGATAAACCTAGTTGCTTTCTGGGAAACATGTTTCCATCTATAGAATTCTCAGTAAATCACAATCAAAAAGTGACATATACATAGAATCAAAAGTTTCAATTTTTCTTAGCTTCTAGAAATAAGCTTCTAAAAAAAAGCAAACTCCAAGCATAAACTACAAAGAATTTTTCATGGAAAACATTATAAGTACATGGAGTGTCCTAGCGGGCATTTCTATTAAAGCAAAATCACTGAAGCCGTCAAAAAAAACAATTACATTGAATGGCTCCCTGGGGGAGACTGGAGTTCTGAATAGGAATAAGTTCCTGAAGGATGAAAAGTCTTCAGTCCCTAAGCCTCCTGTTGCATATTGTAGTTAAAAGTTAGTGGTTTACATTATCAAAATACAGGCTTACTGTGACAAGGTCAGTTAATTAAAGTCTGCTGCAAATAGATCACTGTGGCCTGATAAGCTTAGGTTGTTCTAAAGAAACAAGCAGGCAGGCAGACAGACAGACACCTCCAGCCAGCCCATATAGCATTTCTTTGGAGAAATTCTTTAGTCCTGGGTTGTCTTGGAGTTTTTGATCCCAGACAAGCTAAGCAGATAGCACTGTTACAGAATGGAGCTGATGTTTGCCAATCACTTCTTTCCTGTTTTCTTTGAATCACACACAGGGAGTTTTGCAAATCCATTGTGTCTCAGTTGCAGTCTAGAATGTTTCCATAATCAAGTTAAATCACAGATCAGCCTCAGAAAGAGAATCAAAATTGACACACTACAGCCGTGATAAATAATGGGAAAAGATCTAAGAGACTCAGTACTGCTACAATAATCTTTAGCTGCTTCTCTGGATGCACTTTTGGTAAGCCCGAGTAACTTCTTCAGATACTGGTGATGAAATACAGAATAATGGATAAAAAGTGCTGATGAAACACAGATTAATGTTACTAATAATAATGAGTTCTAATAATTAGAATATATCATCCTTCCAAAGTATTCCAACCATGAGAACCTACATGAAAAAGTTAAAAGATATGTTTCAATGGTATGAACAGTACATGATCCATTTGAAACTCCTCTTCAACTTCTCATAGACTGTATTTTCTAGAACAGATTCCATGGATTTATGTGTTTTCTGAGGATGCAGACTTGGTACTTGCTGCCAGAGCAAGACATTTTGAAGTGGTGATGGAGACTCTTATACAGAAAGCAAGAACCAGCTTCTGATATCTCTAAACTCATCTTCTCTTGGAGGTCTCTGAGGGCTGACTTGCTCATGCTGATTTATCTCGATCCTTACATACAGGGAAGTACCTACCTGAATTTTTCAGCTCCATATGGATCCACTTCTGCCTATGCCTGTGGGCTTCTGTTAGTGTAAGTACTGCCACTTGCTGATATAAGCTAAAAGTTTTTTAGTAAGGAGTAGAACTATAGTAGAAAAAAAAGTTGCTATGTTATTGTGACTAAAATATTCATGAGGTTCTGTTGTGGTGTGCTCCTGATTCCCCTTTTATTTCCCTCACAATTGGTTTAGCTCTCAATATTCCTGCCATCTCTCCTGTCCATCAAGTTAACCCAACCCTTTGTTCCATACCCTACCCTGTCAGTCCCTAGACTTGCCTCACCTATCAGTCAAAGCTTGCCCATACCTTGTGTCCAGAATGTTCTTTGTTCCTCAGTGTCTGATTGGCACTTCAGTTCTGTATCCTCCCCTTTGTGTACCCCATTGGCTACAATTTTCTGTACCTCCCCTTGTATTCCCCACCCACAAGGATCCCATTGGTTGCTGTTGTGTTCCACCCATTGTACCACCCCTTGTTTAAAAGCTGCTGCAAAGAAGTGTCCGTTTGCTCTTTTCTCCGTGACTTCCCTTCAGCAATAAATTTGCTGGAACCTGATAGAAAGAGCTTCCCTCGCACTCCTTTGCTCAGGTTCTTGTCAGTGTCTCCTCGTCTGTCTCAGGGTAGAACACTCCAAAGGTTCAGCATCAGCACTGCTGGTGCCCGCTGTTCCCCACACCTGCCAGTTTGCTCCTGGCACTGGCCACAGCCTGGGAAAACCCAAAGGAGCGAACTGACAAGGTTCAGCAGTATTTTAAATAAAATATGGAAATTGCCATGTACAAAATATCAACAGCCAGAAATTCTTTGTAGGATATTCTAATAATTTCATAGAATGTTGGATAATTTGTTTTATCTTACTGCAGGAGACTTTATGTCCTTTTTTTTTTTTTTTCCAGGATAGTACCTCTGTAGATTCATGCAATTTTTAAGTGAAGACCTGGCTTACTGAATGCTTTGATGTCTTTGCACATCAGAACATTGCTAGTTGCATTTTATATCGGAATAGAAAGAAGAGATACCTGATATGTCAGTCAACCTACATTTTCATATTTTTGCCTTCCTTTATGAAAGTCTGACTCAATCTACCCAACGCAAAATTTGTAGTCCTAGCTGTGTCTTACAAATCTGATTGTGTCCAGTTCAGCTTTTAGTGGAAAACAGATATGAGTGAAGACGTTCCTGAACCATGATAATAACTTAATACCAGTCTCTTCAGTTTAGTGTCTAAAAGAAATTGTGAGCTCATTTATTATAAAATTAACTTCATAAACTCCCCTGTGAGGTTAGAGGGGCTTATCTATTGGAAATTTCATTATCCCACTGGAAGAAAATCCATGATCTACCTGTTACTGTCACTTTACCTGATAAGCAGTAACATCTGCATGTTGGGTCAGGATGTGCAAGTCCCACGCTATGCAAATGTTTTCAGATTACTTGTGTGGTTTCCCCACACCAGAGAGCTGTGAGTCTCATTTGCATCAGTAGCACACCAGCCCTTTGGCCCTGGCAGCTGGTAGTTCAACTCCACTGTATCAGACAAAAGCTGACATTACACTTTTACTCTCCAGAAAAAATCTTGCTTTGATCCCTGACTCCTTATCTATGGGAAATTGACCCTCATGGGAAATAGCTTCAGTGATGTTTTCCTACCACAAAAAACATTCTGCTGTCATTAGTGCTGCTTAGGGAAAACCCGGCTTTCAAGCAAAATCTCATCAAACACAGGTCGTGAGCTGTGTCAGGTGTCTTGGTGCTAAGAGATAGGATACAGTAGGATGCAGTGATGGAAAAAGTGCAACAACCTGCCTCAACAATACTACCCTCAAATGGACACAGAGGCTTGTCTGCATGCAAACAGCTGTCCTTTCTTGTTCTTTAAAGGAAAGCATAATGTATTTTAATGAAACTTATTAGAAGGGGATCATGAGCATGATACCTTCAAGAAAAAAAGCCATAGAGGAAGTCATAGGACTTTAAGGATGTGTAGCTCTGCTCTGTGTGTAGAACAAGCAGAAAGCATGGTCATGAGCATATTATATACTCTCTCATTTCTGGTTTTGTGGCAAAGCAATATACAGAACTATAAAATTCACTGAATTATTCAGACTTTCTAAAAAAACAAGTGGTTCCTTTCTTTCACCTGTAATGTTTATGGTGTTCCCAGTGCTATTGTTTCTCTCTTTTCTCGTTTAATGTGTGTTCTGTCTCTTGAAATAACAGCTCATTTTTCTTAAGTGAAACAACAGGTTCTGAAAGACATTTGAAACTACCTCTAGAACATACTTACAGACATCTATCTTAAACTTTCAGTGCTTTAGACAGTAATTTATAAAGTACCCTCAGTCTGGCATTTGAAATAATCACATTATTGTTATTTTATCTTGCAAATTGTGTACTCCATACCTGTCATTCAGTGAAGAATATCCTGAATTTTGTATAAAAACTAATATTTCTGTCATTCCTTGTTCAGTGTCACACTGCAAACAATGACAAAGGATGGAAGCTCTCACCAGAAATGATAACCTCTATATCAAAATGATTGCAACTTCTTCTGTATTTTCAGGTAAGTGTATGAACCATAGAAATAAAGAAATAAATTATATCTTTTTTTCAGAAATGTTTAGCACATCTGATGAAAAACTTTGTGGAGCTACGACAGAATATATGCATACAGTTATATTTACTACTCTGTATCCTCCCAGAATTATGCACACAGTAAGAACCAAACTTCTGATTTAAAAAGAGTAGACAAGTAATATTGAGGTACTTTGCAGCCTGTAATATGTGAGAGATGTAAAGAAAAGGATAGATGAAGAAGTATTGATAGGTTCATCTCTCATTTACTATTTTACTATTTTACTCTTTTAATTATTTAATTTTTGGTCTTCTCGTAACAGGTCTTCTTGAAAATTTGACAGTTCAATCTATCTTATGAATCTCCAGCATACATTTCACCTGTTCACTATCTTTCTTCTTTTAAATTTTATTGAAATTCCATCAAAATAATACCATTTAAAGTCTAATCCAGTTGGTAAGATTTTCTAAGCAAAACAGCCACTGAGGAAGAATTCCAGCTGCAGCCTGTGGACACTGTCTTTAGATATGGATGGTTATTCTGTTCCTCAAAAGAAAGAAATCAGTTGTCGGAAATCAGTTGTCGGTAGTTGTGTTACCTTCTTTAAGCATTTTCACCCTCTTACTCCTCATATGTGTTCTTTCTTAGACATGTATTTACTCTATTGATATGTTTTCTTCCATGATACCAAAGCCAGTACTTGAATAAAAAGCTCTAAATTGAGTAAGGCAGAGACTAGAAGCTATATTGAACAAAGATTGTGACAAGTCATAAATCAAAGGATATCTGTTGAAAAGTTCATCAACTTTCAAGCAAGGTTAGGAGAGAATAAAACTTGTAAGTTAAATGAATATATTTTATTTTATTAAAGGTCATACTTCTTTGATATTGATGTGATAGTGATCACAGACAGTAAAGACACTGCAGCTAACTTGGAGAGTACAGTAGGCTTCCAGAAACAGAGCAAATGCTGCATCAGGTAAACAGGAAGCAAAAAAAGGCTTTCAAACTAGCACTGTATATAGGACTTCTTAATGATACCAATGTTGCAGAAAAATTTTGCAAAATAATGTTTAACTTTAGCTCGTCACTTATTCAAAGAATGTCAAAGACACTTGTACATGAAGCAGGAAGTGATACCAGCCATGCAATTTATATTTTCCTTCCTCTGAGATAAGGATGAAGGTAGTGCACTTGCAGTGTTTTCAATATATGGTGACCTGGAAATTTAAAGTTAATAAAAAAAATTCAGTTTTACAGTGAAAATTTCCCCTTATTTTGGAAAATAAAATCCAGTTCTTTCTCAGGATGGTTATGATGGACCAGGAAATCTCCAGAGTTTTTCTGAAATTCTGGCACTGAGTCATTGACAAAAGTGAATGAGCTAATTCATTGGTGGAAAGACAGTCTGTTGTCTTACTTGCTATGTTGCAACCTTTGACCACAGCTTACGCTTTGTGAAAAAAATGTTAACATACTTGTATTTGCAGGCCTTTGTAGAAGTTGTGCATATTCCTTGGGCACCATCATAATATTTGCTTGAATTTTAAAGAAAAATGAGTTTGTTATTTGCTACCTTATCCAACATTAACTCTGATGACTTCCATTGATTATTTTGACACATTTTTTCACTGCGGTTCTGTGGAGTATGTAAGATGAACACCCACTCTGGGGATGGAGTATGCCCTTTACAGGGGTTAGTGTCTGGAGCTGATAAAGTCCTTCAACAGTGGCACTTTTCAATATTTTGTGCTGCTTATGGAAGAGTTTTATACATTGTGATTTTGTCACTGCTCTTTTTTTTCTTTCCTGTCCATACTCCTCTGCACGTCATATTACTCCACTTCTACTAAGAGACAAAGTATTTGTTTAATACAAACAGGAGCTTACTTTGTCATTAAGGATACTGTGCATCTTACTGTACTCCCAATGTTGTTTCAGCTTTGAGGACAATGCTGTTTTCTCTTCCCTGCCTCTGTGCCACCTAAAATATTAAGTTCCTGACTTTTAATACACTCATTAGTAAGGTTTCAATTTCCTTTAAGTTATTAGAACTAAAATGTTTCCAGAATAATTTGTCTTTCATGTCAGCTAGCTTATTTTCATTGCACAGATGCAATAAATTATTTCCACCAAAATATTTTGTAGTTCTCATGATCTTACTAGTAAATTTAAGCCAAGAAAGCAGCTAAATTTTAAGCTAAGTAGGAGACAATATAATTTACATATATTCAGAAGTATAGGATGAAGTCCACAGGTAAGATCTGTTCCTTCTTGTATTTGCTGTAACCCATTAATAACAATAATTTACTTTCCCAGGAGGTAGAATAAGCATTAGGGATACACATACCTTGTTCTCCTATTAGCTACTGAAATTTCAGGAGAAAGTCTGAAAGAAATGACTTCTTGCTGAGAAAAAGACCTTTTCACATTTAGACTGCAAGAGGAAATAATCCACAGCAAATGAAACACACATGTAATACATGTTTTCTGGATGCAAATAATTGTAGCATCACAAGTGATAAAGGTGCTATTAGATTAGATACTACCAAAACTGGGAAAAGTAATGTTCCCCTTTTCTAACATTGAATTTTGCTCTTCAAAATTGAACCAGAGTATGTAATTTCCTAATTATGCCACATGGCACATAAGTTAATTGAAATCGTAGTAACCTATCATTTTATTTAATGGCTGGTGCAATGGTGAAATATACTGGACCATTTATGTACATTTTCAAACCAAAGCCTACTGCTCCCCCTGCACAATTTTATATCTTCTGCCTTCACATTCTTCCTTGAAGTAGATGTATAAATGAATAAGTTTTTTTCCAAAAAAATAGATTTACAAACTATATCTCTTAGTAATGCTTTACTTTACTTGTTTCCTTGTTTAGTAATAAAAATGACCTATTAATTGGAAGAGAGGTAATGTTATTAGTTAAAAACCCTTCTGTGGAAATTGTTGTTTGGGCATTTTTGAAAAGGGGATTTTAGATGCAGTGGCTCATTACTCTTTCTATAGAACCATTAAGGTATTGTCTATTTGTTCTGTTTGATTCCTGGTTCATTGACCTGATACAGAGTCATTCAGATCTCATTGTATCCATCTTGCAGTCACAAAACATTAAGGATTTGTTTCTGCTGTCAGTAAACCAAAGTTTTGTGCCCTGATGGAGTTGCTTCAGCATAATCACACATAAATTATCAGTAATAGCAATTGAATAGCCTGCTTCTCCATGAAGAGAACTAATTCTACTTTTTAAAAGATTTTTTTATAATTTTAGATGGAAAAAAAATTACTGTACCTAAACGAGTGTTTAGTTATTAAACTTTAAGATCACAGCTACTGAATGACTGTGAAATCTGACTGGACCATTCTGTGCATTTTCACGAACTGCACATAACTACCCTATTGAAGTGAAACTTGTAGACCAGAGCTGTTCTGTAATTCATACTGTGTGCTCGTTTATCTGATTAGTTACATTAATGCCAGTGGGACTTGTAGCCTTAATATACTCCATGTTTCAGACAGAATTACACAGAAAATGCACAAGCTAATTTACATTCCATTTTAAACCTACCATTCCACCAAAAGAAAATGTATATTGATCCTGGCAAATTTGTTCACAATAACATTTTCTTCAGACTACTGTGAAAGTGGAAGATATTTATGTATCATATACTAATCTTTATGTATATGTAACATATGTTTATGTGTATATGAAATGTGCTTTAAACACAATTCCCATGTACCACTTTTTCAAATGCATAGGGTTATTCTTAAATTAACAGGTGTAGATATTTCAAAGTATTTGAAACATTTTGTTGTTGTGTATTGAAAATTAAACTTTTCAAAGGCTTCTTGAAAAGAAACTCTGTCAAAATATTGCTTTTGAGATAAAACAGATTTTCCTTCTCTTTAAGGAAATCCATCCTAGACATGAAAGTCTGTCTTGCTAAAAATTGATCTAATCAATCTATTTTCACAAGAAAATTTCAATTTTATGATGTATTGACAAAGAAAATAGAACTAAAACTGTTTTATTATGATTTTTTTCAGGTTTCACTGCATTACCTGCACCATCTATATGCTTAAAAGTAAGCATATGTTACAGTTTTTGCTTTGATGTGCTTGTGGCATAGTCAAAAAAGAAAATTTCACAAAATATCACACATACCAACCCACAATACCATACTATACCAAAGCAATCATCAGATAATACTTCAGACATGCAATTTCTGGGAAACACTAAGTATGTTTTATCAAATACTTTGAAAATGGAAATTCACTGTCATACAGTTGCCAGTTATGCTGTTTAAATATTGGCATTGTAATAGAAAGAGATTCAGTTTCAGATACTTCCACTTTCATTCATGTAATTTAGGATTCATCACAGTTCCTTTAAGGTATGTTATAAAAATACATCTGCTGTGAGGATAAAATCACAAGGACCCATCCAAGCTAAGTCAGGAGACGTAACATTTAATGATCAGCTGCATGTGAAGACGCACTGACTTGATGAATGGTGAATACTGGACGGAGTGGAAAAGTCCTACAGAACATTCATCACAAGTATAGTGACAAAGGGGACAGTCTCTATCTGTTTTTTTTTAATTATCTGTAGGGGTGCATTAACACAATAGATATAAATGTGATTTTCTCTTTTTGCATAGTTGTTTCTAACGTCACAAAGACAGGGATTAGAAGATGAGAAGATTAAATTGTAGATTGGAATTTATTTCTTTGATTTGTAAGTGTTTATAAGGCAATAGTACATATATTCACTAGGCTACTGCTTTTCAAATTCTCCATTGATTTCTCTCCTGTTATTTCAAAGTCACCTTTATTGAGATATGCATCTGCTACATTCTCCTGTCAGAGACAGGATACTAGGCTGAATAGACTTTCAGCTTAATCCAGTCTAGCTGTCATAAAGTTTTACAAACGGTAAGTTCCAGAAATGAAAAGGATCAAAATTATTAGTGAAGACTCAAAAATATAATACAATCATACAAAATAATTGCTATCAGGACGCCTTTACTTTACAAACATATAAAATGAACTTACTTTGAGGGTGAGAAGAGGGAAAAATCCTTCCATTAGAAAATATAGTCACAAAGCTTTTAACAAATAAATCCACGCACTGCTGAGTACACGCACACACGCATGCAGGCAGGCATGCACGTATGTACACACACAGGTGCACACATACACGCACACATACACACATGCTTAGAGTTTACACTGCATTCTTCTGATGCCATGATTATTATTTTATTTGTACACCCACCTTTACTGCACATTCTAAACAAACAATAGACAACAGTATAAGGAGTTTTTCCTTAAAACTGCAACAAAACAAGTCTCAACATTTGCAAAACATTCCTTTATTATTAGAAATAAATTATTTTGTAAAAAAATTAGCATGCATTGACCATTGCATTTATTTTAGCATAACCCGGGACTTAATTCAGTCAGCCGTCACAAGAAACAAACTCATCTTCTTTTACGAGTTGAACAATGTAGGACAGGAAAGGAAATTGTCACAATCACAAAAAAGTACTTACAAATATAACATCAGACATGATTTATTTCAACAGCATTTTTTTTCACAAGCTAACATTTGTTTTCCTTTTGTGATTTGCTTCCTTTTGTGAGTGAACAGTTCAGAAGCTTGACACTCTGTCTCTATGTTATAAAACTGGACTTTTCCTTCCCCTGTCTTTTTTTGCCTTTTGCTTTTGTTTAATCCTTGTTCTTTAGGAGACTGACTATCGATTTGAATGTAGTCTACTGATATTTTCAAGACTGAATTCTGGTGGTGGTAAAGTCTGTGTTTGCAAGATCCAGTCCTGCAGATCTTCCACTGAATGTCATCCCTGCTCAGTTTGTCTGATTGCTGTAACTGACATAAGTTGTCTTGGTAGAGGAGGCTGTAAATCAGAAAAAAAACCAAAAACAAACAACAACAACAACAAAAAAAGTTCAGGATTTTTAGAATCAAGAGAGGAGGAAAAACCCCCATATTTAGCATTTGAACTCAGACAGTGTCCTACTATATTTCCAAACAATATGGTCCATGTTCATGGAATAAAGAATGTTTAAGAATGTATATAAACAGTGTATAAACTGGATCTCAATTTCTCTGTACCTGACCACTTATTTAGTTTATGACTTGGGAAAGAAGAAGTCAATAAAAAGGAAAAATGATGAATGGTTTCAACATACCCACAACAGAATTTCAACAACTGGTATTATTTTGTCTGAATTCCATAAAGATATTTTTTACTTTAGAGATTGGATTTTTCTTTCTCTTCTACTGGTTGAATACAACTTTGCAGCTCGTGTGGCTTGTCCTTCTAGGAGACTTAGGCTCCTTGAAAGGAACAAAGCCTGACCCTCTCCAAGTTAGAGAAACTGAGCAGATAGTCCCTACAGAACATATTATTTGGAGAAAAAATATGTTGATGGTCAGCTGATCATGCCTTCTTTTGATCAAAGCTGATACTCCTTGTTTAGAATGAGGCAATATATTGAGAGAATTAAACAGCTCTACCATTGAAAAACTGAACAACTAGGAATCATTTATGAAAGTTTTTTAAGGTTCTAACCTATACATCTTTGCTATTAAGAAATATAAAAAATATGCTATAAAAATATGTCTCAAGTCATATCACTCAAGGTAAATGTAATGGTTGGAGGAGGAAAGTGGTTACATAAGGTCTCATAGTTAGTTCTCTAATTTTAAATCAATTCGGTGCATGGAAAAAACAGACTGCTGGGGGATTGAGTATCTTTTTTTCTCTATAATAAGGTCTATGTTACACTGCATAAAGAGAAATTTGACTTTCTAAATATGTTTTATATTCCGTCTGCTACAGACATGTTCTGCTTATGACAGTGAAGACTGCAGCTGGTAAGATGAAAATAACGGGAGGGCACAAAGGTTGCCTGGTCTATAGATTCAAATTTTCTATTTCAATACCTTTCTTCAATTTCTTTCTTTTATAGAGTCTGGTGAGAACAGCTAAGAGAGATAGGGAAAGCATTCTTCATGCTAACTCCTAAATTAAGCCCACCAAACTGATGATTGAACAGACTACAGAAACTGAAAAATGACAGTTCCTGTCTTCTGCATCATAGACTAAAGTAAATAAAGGATTACTAAAATTGATGCAAATAATTAGTGGTTAGTATAAATAAGTTTACTTCTGGAATTTTGTCATGTTTTTTAGATTTTCTGAGCAATTTGAATCTAATACTGCATTTACCATTTTTTAAGAAGCAACAGATCCAGAACATTTAAATTAAAACACGTATTACTACAATCTTCTTCTGTAAGAATGTAGATATAAGGATGAATAATCAAACGAAAGCTGCAAAATGTAATCTTTCTTACTTTCATTCGCACAGGTAGTTCCAGTATTTTGTGTCTGGAAAAAGCTAATTCTTGAAAGGACTGCTTTTGGCACACAAAGCAAGTCTTTCTCATAGCTGATCACAACATTCAAGCACCAATATAAAATAGCTTTATTTGCATGTATTGGGACACTTGAAGCAAATATAGCCTCGTCTACATCTTTCAGATCTTTCAGATGGGACGTACTGCTCCCGTCTGAACTCTCTCATGCTCCCACAGCTGGATTTCTGAGAGGATTCTATTTTTTCTTTTGGCCTGCTAAGTTCCTACTCAAAATAATGCAGGACTGATGAAATGGCACTGAGATCTTCAAGCATGGAAAGATATTTTTTTTTCACAGCTAATAAACAACAGATAAATGCACATCTGAAAACTCTGCATACTTGGAAACAAAAGGACAGAAAGATAAGAGCTTATTTTTCCCCCTTTCCCTGAAAGTAGGGTCAGATACATAATCAGTTTAAGTTAGACTACCACATTATCCTGTATGAGCTGAGTTGAGTTCTGTGAAAACTTAACATGTGCATGTTTTTAGCCCACAGCAATGTAACATAATCAGATTTATCACAACTCAGTAAGCTGAATTATGTGAGGATATTTGCAACAATACAATACAAAATACAAAAATAGTAGTTACCACACCTCAGCTGATACAGAGTAATTTGTTAAATTGCTGTAACTTTGTTGTGTATCTGAGAATTAAAAAGTTTTGATAGAATTAATCTAGAGTTGATCAAGAAACAAAAATTATCCAGCTGAGTTCTGAGTGTTGCTACTTCAAAAAATTATAGTACAGGAATTTAATGTAGAGAATAGTTTCAAATATATTAAAACTATTCTCATCTCCAAATAATGTTTTTATTCTCATCTCCAAATAATGTGGTTTTTTTACTTCATAAATATTGCATGTGTCTTTATTGTTCTGTAGAATAAGTCTAGAGTTTATGTTTGGGGACCTGAAAGCTTCAGCAGCTGGTGTCCTGCTCTTTAAGACTGTTAGAATTTCACAGTAATAACATGAACCACATTTGGCAAGCCTAGATGGCCAGAAAAAGTAATGGACTTGGCTCAAAATATGTCTGAGAATAAACACTCTTTTAAAGCTCCAGTTACTACTTTGCTGTTGGAATGAAACAAAAAGAAGAAAAAAAAAAGAGAATCGAAACCAATGTAGAATGGTTGTTATTGTCTGACCTATATTCATTTAATGTACTTCTCATTGCCTTCTGTAACTGCACATGAATGGGATTTTTTATCCTGTTTCCCAGAAACACCTGAATATGGACCTGTTCCCACAAATAAATCCATGAACATATGCATGTGGAACACACAGAATTACATGTGTTACATGGAACAGGACAAACTAGATAGAGCAAAGTTGTCTCTGGATTGGAAGCAAAAGGGATAATGCAACTATCTTATCCTGTTTCTCACCTAGTTATGAGCATTGCTATCATTACTAGTATTTGTGCTTGGTAAATGGGGGGAAACACTCACTGCCCACTTCTGGTCTACCAGAAGTAGACTGATATTCTACAATTAGTTTCATATGCTATCACTGAAAAGAAAGATCTATCTCATGTAGAGTCAGTGCAAGAAGAAATTTTGTGGTGTCAAGAAGTTGTTAGAAGTGACACAGTGAAAAGGACTTATGCTGCATTGTGCACTTAAAATTCACAGGAACCTTCCAAAGGTTTGACAATAATTATTTCAGGGAAGAGAGAAACCCATCTTGAGGCCTAGAACTCAATTACATAGGGAGAGCTTTCCAGAGTGCAAATAATTTGACTGAATTTTTGCCTATGAAGCATTATGGTGGATGAAAACCTAGTCAGGATATACTCCTAATGAGCTCAGAATTATATACATGTGTTCCTGTTAATGTCCTGTTTAGAGGACAGTAAATAAGCATTACCCTGCATACATGCACTACTGAAGAAGCAGACTTGCTTCCAGTAGCATCTGTTTCAATGAATTATGCATAATCATAGTTTATACATAATCATAGTTTAAGGAATACCAGTCACAGCATTTCTTAATTAGGTACAGTAGATAAACATCAGATACCCAAGCCTTTCTTATTAGCACTCTTTGTCACCTTACTGTGAAAACCCTGCTTTATCCTCTCCTTGGAAGTTTATAGTTTTGCACACTTGGCAAAATCCATGTCTCTTTTCCTTCTGAGTTTTCTTTTGGTAACTTCTGAAGAGTTGCAAGATTACTGAGTCTTTTATATTCCTATTCTATTGTTTGATCCACAAAGAATTTCTATGCCTTTCTTGTTTGTCCTTTGTTACATGTCATAATCTGAAGTTGTATAATCCCATAGCTCACTCTATCAGTTTTACACATTTTGAAGGGTCATGAGTTTTTCCAGTGAAATAGTTTGTACTTAATATGGTCCAAGCATCAGCAACTATAGTATGGTAGAGTTATGGACTACTTTTATATAGTCTTCAATCTGGCAAATTCTCATTGATTTCACTGGGGGATTCATTTTTCAGAAATAAGTACAATATTTTAATGCAAACTTGGTACTGCCTTGTCTCAATGTGCTTAACCAAAACAGTACTATTTAAACACCAACATCATCCAAAAGCAATAAAAATTAAAAATAAACCATGTCATTTGCAGTAAAATGACTGAAAAACTTAGCTGTCACAGCTGCCCATCTAATGTGACATCTAACTTCTCAACAGAAAACAATTCTCCATTTCTAAGGACTGGGTATAAGCTTGATGTCTTTGCTCATATTTGATTATTATTGTTATAACGAAGTCCAGTTTATAAGATGATATGTCATGTGGTGGAATGAGAGCTGTAACCTGTGTTTTCTTCTATACCAGAGCAACTTACAGATGTAGCAAGATTCAAGGACTTTCCTGATGTGGGAAAGAATGTTTTTCCCATTAAAAACTTACAGTATATCAGAACATAAAATGATTAAACTTCATACAAATCATGATTTTGTACCAAGATGAGTAAGACCAGAACAAAAACCTGGATGGGAAGCATTTTACTGGGAAATGTTACTCATGAGTTGTGAAAAATGAACAATCCAACAAATATCAAGGTAGGAATGTAAGAAGTATTATTTTCACTTCCATGTCTGACTGCAAAATAAAAACAATGTTAGCTGTTTTCATCATAGATTTTTTTCAACAGCCTTTGAGTTTTGAATATACAGTGATGACCATAAATACACCTCATGAACTGTCAGGACATACCACTGGCACAGCAATGTACAACACATCAAAATAGCACTAGCTAAAACAAACAATTTTTAAAAGATGTGGCATTTCAAAATCTGGTTGTGCTTTTTTTTTTCCTACTAGCCTCCTGTGAAAATGAATTTCTTTGAAAACAACTCTAGACATTCCTGCATCCAGCAGTACATGAATTCTGACACATCTCTGGATTCATGCAGAACAAGCAACAAAAAATAATTAAGTTTATTATTAAAAGAAAGTGCATTCTTGTGAACGTACATCTATTAAGATGTGCTGCCACTCTTGACCAAGTCTACAGATGACTTACTGTTGGTTTCAAGACTTTCACACAGTTCAGTCTTGACTTCTCCATTTGGTCTGTCGTTTCCTTTTTGTGTCAGTTTGCTTTGCATTGTGGCAGCTGTCACCACAGCCTTGAAGCTCCGCTTCCGTTTTTGAACATTCTGCTCTGGATGAAAAATGATAATATAAACCTTGGGCATGTAGAGCATGCCCAGAGACACAGAAGCACTTAAACTCATGGAGATAGTAAGTGTTGTTGTCTGGATGTACATCTGGGGAAGGAAAGAAACAACATAAAAATCATTGTTATATTGATTTAGTGTAAGAAGGAAAACAAAGTAGTTATCTTAAAAGAACTAGGTGGAAAGGGAACATCAAAAGGACCCTTGGCTTAGGTTGTTTTTAATTATAGCTGAGTATGCCTGTTTCCTGTTGGGTTTATAACCTTAAGAGTAGCTGGTAGAAACAACACAATATTCAAGAAACTTCATTCTCATAAAAGTAACAAAGATGCTGAAGCAAGAGCACTTTCAGAAAAAAAAACCAGTATGTCTGGACAAGAAAACAGGAATGACAGTAGAGTTAACCTTGTGTCATCTATTTTAACAGACAGAAGCCTCTACACCAATATGCCACATGGTGATTCAACAGTGTGTGCAGCATGGCTCAACTGACAGCAGCATAATACAGAATATAATAGAATCTTTTACATAGTCTGTGAGTTTCAAGCTGAAAAAAAATCAGTTTTCCCTAGTGATGTTTGAATATTTCTGAGTGTGTTGGGGAGTTAGGTTTGTTTGTTTGTTTGTTTGTTTGTTTTCCAGCCTACTTTTGAATTGTAATCATAATGCTCTGTTGTTACACAGTGAAGTTATTAATATGTCATGGTCCTAACTAAGAAATCAGAAAATTGAGGAACCATGAAATTACCTCACAGAAGACCCCAGTTCCCTATAGATACAACAAAAAAATCTGGCATTTCAAAGTGAGTCTATTTTTTGTTATCATCTACAAAAAAAAGGTAATTCTGGTCTTCCATGATACCATAAAAAAATTACAATGATCACGCTAAAGAACAGCAGACAGAAATTTCTATTTGAAGAAGTATTTAGCTAGTATATTAGCAATACTAATTGCAGTTCTGCTCAATGTTTATTTTTCCTTATGAAATTATTTTTTATTAGCCATATTATGAATGAAAAATTACTTTAAAATTCTGTGTTAAGTAGGAAATTTCTCAGTAATCTTTGTTATACTGAAAAAGGTACTGAAGTAAAACATGCTCAGTGCCTTGGCAGATGATTCAGTGACATTGTTGTCAGGTGTGATTTTAAGCACTGGCTAACACTATCACATTAACCTGAAGATAAGGTGGTAAGTCTGTCTGCAATGTCAGCTTCAGATCATCATTTTTTATGAAGTGCCCTTGGGTGACTTGACCCTTGACAGAAAAGTAGAGATAAAATAAACTGTTATGCACTATTATAGTCAAACATTTTTAATGTCTTTCAGCCTACAAAGTTTTTCCATTAGATACTTTCTCCTTAGACATCACAAATAAACTGTGCTCTCTCAAAGCAATCTTAGGTAAGAAAAAAACATGGATTCTGAATGACCTTATAAAGCAACTGTATACTTGCACAGAAATGCAAATACTATGCCAAATACTACTATAAAAAGAAGGATAGCCCAATCTACATTTCAAGAAAACACTAAAATTTCTTCTAAATCTGTAAAAAGCTCAACCTGGTTTCAGGGACAGCACTGGCCTAAAAAGACAGTCTGGACTGTCTTTTTGTTCTGCTGAGGAAAGTTACAGAAGCAACACCTTCCTTCATTTCAATCATACAACAGTACAGTACTTGAGGAAATATTATATGATAGATTCATATTCAGCTAGGCTACGTAAGTGAAACAACTTTGAATCTCATCATACACTGAAAAATTAAGATCCCAGGGTTTTCAGCAGAGGTATTTTTCACAACATATGTCATTACATCTAATCTATTTTCTGTGGACTTAACTGATGACTAGCACAATAGCCTATTTTAAAAAATATTTCATATTGCCGATTACAGTTAATATGCAGTGAGGTTTATTTCTAATGATTGCTGTGTTTTTGAACCAGCCACTATAATTATTGAAATATCAACACTAGGGTGAACTCAGAGTTTTCTGACAGGACAGTTTTCAAATACTGAATATAGTCTTTAAAGAGCTTCTTAGGGACTTAGGGATCCTCTTTTTCATGGATCCCCCTTACTACTTACTCTTTAATAAAGCCAAGGAGAAAGAAGGGTTTCAAGACACTTGCTAGACCTCGAGGGAAAGGCTTTGAACATATCTTTACATGTACACATTGTGTGCGTGTGTGCATCTATCTGACTTCATAGGCTAATGCAATTGCATACTCAGCTGGAGGCTGAGTTGTCCATCACAGTTTGAGTCTAATTTCTTTTCCTACTGCAATCATAGAATAGTTTGGGTTGGAGGTGACTTTTAAAGGTCCTCTAGTTCAGCCCCCCTGCAGTGAGCAGGGAGGATCTTCAGGAGCAGGATCTTCACCTAGATCAGGTTTCTCAGAGCACCTAACCTTGAATGTTTCCATTCAATGGATCGGGCATTTAGCACCTCTCTGGCTAAACTGTTCCAGTCCTTCATCATAAAAAAAATCCTTACTACTAGTCTGAATCAACCCTCTTTTATTTTAAAACCATTACACCTTGTCCTATCTCAACAAGCCCTACTACTTTTTTAAGTGGCCATTTGCAGGCTGAGAGTCTGTTTATAGGACAGAAATATCTCTTGCATTTAATTCTGCCTATCTTTGGAATCCCCATTCTTGCAGCCCAATGAAACCCTGTCCTGGGTTGCAGTGTAGGATGTACACAAAGTATTTATTCTATCACCATCTTCATGAACTGCTGAAACCAGGTGGGGCAGTGTTCTTCCCAGGCCCCCTGCCTTTGGGGTATCTTCTGCTAATGGTCCATCAATGCCTTGCCCATGACTCATAGGTAACTCCCTCCAGGGGTTATCTCTGTTTAATGGGCCATCGAGGACCCACTGCATGACTCATCATCCCATTGTGAGATGCTCCGCCCAGGGGGAGGAGCCAAGCATTCTCACCTGGATATAAGCTGGGATTTGGGACAGTACTTGTAGCCCTTGCCCACTGGATTCCCAGAGGACCAGAGCTACCAGACCTTTCTACAGGATCACTGCTTCAGGAAGACCACCTCATCTGGACTGCTTCCACCATCCTGCTCAGGTTGTATTCTGACTCTGTCAGTGGTCCTTTGTGTTATTGCATTTATCTTATTTTATTTTTACCTTTTTACCTTTTTTCCTATTAAATTGTATTTCTGACTTGGAGACTCTCACTTGTTTTGCTTTTAAAACCATGACAAACACAAATCTAGCAAACAGGATACCACACAAACTTGGTTTGACTTTTCTCTGACTCTTACCTTGTTTTATTCCTGACAAGAGGGCAATGATGTTTATGGCTGTGCATTCTGGGTACTTTTATTATTCTGGGAACATAACTACCTGTAACTTTTACAGAATTAGATGCTCTAAAAATCAAGGAGCAACAAAAGTAGTTCAGTTTAATAAGACATGAGGTCTGAATAATTTTTAGTGTGTCTCACAGTGGTAGCTCACTTGAAGTTACAGGACAATAAAGATTCCTTTTTTACAATGATTCATAGCTACACAGAAATGAATTTCAGCACTCCTCACACCAAAATCCTTTCTGAACTACAAACTTTTCGTCCCATAATGCCTTTCCCAAATGTAACAAAGGCTGCTATATCTATTCTTGTTCTTGACAGTTAGTGGATATATTAGGAAACTAAAATCATGGTAGTGCAACAAAAAACACCTTTTAAACTATAGGAAATACTTGAGGCCTAAATACCTTCCTGTCTTTGTCCTCCATCCCAACCCCACCCCAGAACTGATACAAGACTTTTTATGTATAATTTTAACCTCCACAATTGACAAAAGATTCATCACAATACAGAGTCCCTTGTGCAAAAGATTTAGATCCCTGCTTAGACACATGATTTGTCTATCCCACAAGTGACCTGGACCTTTTCCTCATCAGAAGGGTACTACAATCTTGGTGGTACAGCCTTCAGATTATCCTAACTCAACAGCTAAAATAGAAAATGGCCATTGATTGTAGGACTATGTGTCTCTTTCTACTTTGAAACATAAAATGTTACGTAGGAAACATTGGGCCAATGAAACATGCTATTTTAGTAAAACACATATACTCTAGTGAGTTCTCCAGTTTCTAAGTACTTGAAATTTAATTGCCTCCTTGATAACCTGAAAAAAATTCTATGCATGAAAGCAGGTGTGTGCACTGAATTGTCCCAGTGCAGGTAGCTGAATTACTTCTTCTCAGCTACTCCTCACTGCTTTGAAACAAAATACCCCCCAAGCCCCAGTAGTGTCCCATCAGTTTGGTGTTTGCTGAGGCAAAGTTCAACACAAAGCAACTACTTTCACTAAAGCAAAAAGAAGTAGTAATGTCATGACGTTGTCCAGACTGCTTCCTTGAGTCCTCCCTTATTTTTACATGTAAGATAATATTCAGAGTCTCTCCAGAATTGTTGATTTTCTCATGCTATTTATTTTCTCTTCTACTCAGTTTTAATAAGTCAAATTGAGAACAGAATCTTACTCAGTCTGTTCCCTAATCTGGTTTTAATAGTATATGCTGGAAAGACAGGACATATGGCTATTTGATATTTTGAGTAAATTTAATCTGTTTTCCACTTTGGCACAAGCTCTCTAACTCCTGTAGTTGCAAGACAGATGAGAAAGTCCAGCAGTGAGTAAAGTGCTAAACCACTGAGGGAAGACTTGGTTCATCTCAAACTATGAAAGTGCCTAGCACAGACTCAACTCAGTTACTTGCAGTCCAAAGAGAAGTGGGTGTTTGAAAAGACACAGCTGGTCTAATGACTCTCATTGGCTAATTCTATACAATTTGCCCTTTAGAAGCCTTCTTCTCCACATGATAAAGCAATAGCCTCGGTATCAAACACTGGAGTTTGAACCATCCTGCTGAGACAGATAAACACAGCCACTCTTGAACATGTCCTTCATTGCTAGTAACAGAGCAGAAGATTGAATTATGATTTATTTTTCCTTTATCCTTGTTAGCAAATTCTATTTGTCTCTTATGTGAATCTTCTCAGCTGCTTCAGCCAGTTTCATATTGTAAGGGCAGAACTGCAGCAAGCTTTGTTTCCCTATAGGTTGTTTGGATCTCATTCCCTCCTTCCACTCTTCCCTTCATTCTCAGTTGCTAGAAACCTTTACCAGATCATTTCTATCCAGGAAATAAATGATACATCATAAATGAAAATACCTATCATCTATCTACATGCATCCCTCATATTGGGAAAGACAGAAAAGTGGGCCTTCCATCTTTGTGGTAGTGACAGAATGAGTCTTTTTATTCACAGGAAAACAGTGAAAGCATTCATGGCCATCTTCCCTGTGCTGCAGAACATAGAAGGCTTAGGAAAAAGACAGTCCTTTTCTTTTAAAGTAATGCCCATGCCATGCACTACAATTGCTTTTGTGTGTGTTGCTGCTTGCTGAAGAGTTGACTGGCTGACAAAAATGATGTTTCATAGTCCTGTTCACAAATTAGAAAGAAATGCCATGCAATGTATTCCACACCAAAAAGCAATCAGGAAAAGATTGGATACAGACAAATATATACGAAATAAGTTTGAAGCCAGGAGAATGTAAACAGGAGGTAACAATGCTGGCAAGGTGCCAAAAACTAACCAAAGGATTCATGTTTTCTCTGCAGAATCCCATAAGCTGACACCTAGAGGTTTTTATCGCTTTCACTACAAAACATACTTTTCTATCCTACCTGTGGGAAGAAAATTTTTTGAAGGAAAACGTAACAGGTACAAGTCGGTCATTCTTTTGCTCATATAACAAGATTATTTTCCAGGTATAAAATAAACTTCTTCAAACATTTGTTCAGTTAGAAAACATGGGAAGCTACAGTACTTATATATCTTTAGCCTTTTAAAAATATTCCTTACCGAACTAGCAATTAAAATGAGGCTTAAAGAAGAAAAGTGAAAACCTTCTCACAAACATGAAAGTACAACATTCATAAGATAATTATCTCAAGAAGTAAATGTAGGCTATGATTCTTCACTCAGCAGAGGAAAACAAATCTTGAGAAAACATATTATCTTTATTTTTATTTTAAATTTTCTGCTGCTTTCAAAAAGTTACAAGAAAGGAAAGATCGAGTAACTGATTTCAAATTAAATGTGTGCCACATTTAAAAAGTATGAACTTCCATTAAAGCTTGGATATGAGCGGAACTATAAAAGCTTGGAGGAGTCTTGATGGAACATGTGTATACTTGCATTTCAGAAACTGAACTATGGTAACTATTTCACTTCAGATTTTCCTCTTAAGTCATGTTTTGACCTTCCGTGCAATATTTATGAGGGGAGGGGGAGGGGGGAGAGGAGAGGGAGAGGAGGGTCCAAAGAGATTTTTTTGTAGTTTTTCAATCTGTAAAGGTGGAGTGGGGTGAGGGGGTGGTTGTAAGAGAGACAGAGACTTTTTACTGAGCCCTGTAGTGACAGGACAAGGGAACGTGTCTTATCCTGAAAGAAGATAGATTTAGACTAAACATAAGGAAGAGTTTTTTTGCAATGAAGATGAGACATTGGCACGGGTTGCCCAGAGAAGTCGTAATTGTCCCATCCCTGGGATCCCAAGTCTATTTCATCCCAAGTGTTCAAGACCAGGCTGGATGGGGCCCTGAGCAATCTGGCCCAGTGAAATATGTCCTTGCCCATGGCAAGGGGGCTGGAATTAGATATCTTTAAAGGTGCCATCCAACCCAAACTTTTCTATGATTCCATGATTCATAGCAACAAGGTACTTTCCTAACATGGCAGGCAATAATCTCCATTGTAATTTCTATCAGCAAATGTAATCTCTTAGCATAGCATCCTAGAAAATCAGATTTTCTGACTGGTTAAATTCCTTGTTTTTTCTTCTCTTCCCTCTGCTTGTTTCAATATGCCAGTTTCAGATGCTTTAGCATCTCCAAAATCGCTAATTTCAAAAACCTTTGTGTTGATGTGTAACCTCCATAGACAGTTTTAAAGATAAAATCACAGAACACTGGCATCAGAAATTATGCTGGGTTTTGGCAAAAGTTGGAGAAGATTAGACAAACAAGTGTTGCATTATCAAACATTCTGCCCACTGGAAATAAGCAACATTTTTGAAGGGAAAGAAATGTTCAGCTTTACTTCACCTACAACATTCATTACAATGTTATATTAAACTAGTAATAAACTAAAGTCTGATTCTTCATTGTGGTCCATCCTCAGGATATCAATGTCATGGGAAATCATAAGTACTTGCAGACTTTCAAACTAATTTAAATATCAGTATGTAAATAGTTTTTATTTTTTCTTCTCCTAAGTTCTAATAATATAACTAATTTTTCTTCTCATATATCACACTATCATATAGCTTGCATATACCACAGCACACAATTTATTGCAGTATTATGATTTTTAAAGTCCATGTGAATCATATCTTTCATCAACCTTATTGCAAATAGAGTCACCGTTTTCAGTAATTGACCAAAAACTAATCTCTATTATGCCTGTTGTAATGTGTATGTCAGTCATGATATTTAGGAAAACTAACCTCCAAAAGATCAAATAGAAATTTAGTACTGATGTTTTGTAAAGCTAAGCTAAAAGAACTTCCAAATACAAGTTAAAACAAACAAACAAACAAAAAAACCCACATAAAAACATAATGGAATAAGACTGTGCTTCATGGAAAAACTGAGAAATGAGATTAATTAAATGAATTCTTATTTATATATTAATTAAATCTTCAACACAATGTAAAAGTAGGATTTTATGGTATATTGTGTTACACTTAAGATCTTATTGACAAAATGCTAAACAAAGAATTTATTGTTTGTCTAATTAAAAACTTAACAGCCTATTGAAAACCATAGCAAATCTTATTATTAATCCAGTTACAATTATACTAGCTTTTCTTTTGATATTATTTAATTATTACAGGAAAATCTCATTAATAATATAGCCAAATCTGTATACACGTAAACTTTGAGTATCAATCACTTTTCCCCAGTGATACACATCTGGTCCCTTCTCCTCTAGTTCCAAAGGCCAACAGATTTAGCCTTCTACAAGATAATTAGAACGGGGAAATTATGTTAAAAAGCCATTATCCCAAGTCCTTGATGTTGATGTCTGGTATTCCTTCTCCATTAGTCTCGGATTCTGATGAGGTTGTATTCACACATTTTATAATACTGTGTTCTTATTTCCTCTTTTTTAAAATGAGTTCTCCTCTAAACTCAATCTATCTGCAGCCATTAACTGCTTATTGTTTGAAATTAAGTCCCAGTTACTTTGTTACTGAATGCTTTTACAGATTTCTTAAATCATTACCATGTATTCAGAGACCTAAGCTGAAACAAGTTCAGCAGTACTCTCCCTGCTGCTGGACAACTGTTACTACAGCCATCATAAGCTCCAGATACTAAAAAATATGTTTCAAAATCTCACACTGGCAATACAAAGCCTGCAGCTTTTTTCAAGTAACAACACATCTCCCCATACATATTTATTGAGCAATGGCTGGGTGCTTTGTAAAACCTTATTGTCAACTTTATTTGATAAAATAATACTCCTTTATTATAAGATTTCCAAAGACCCTTCAAATTACTTTCATATTACTTTCAAATACATCAAAATTAAAATTCTCTTTTGTCAAATACATTCTAACTTGCACGGCCTATCTAGATAAGATGCAGCAGAATTTAGAGAATAATTTTTCTTTTGAATTTTTATCACTTTTACAAAAATTTATCTTATATAGGCGATTTATTATTAATTAGGTCTTCAGGTATCAACTTTGAATGCAGATTGAATTTACCCTAAAGCTAAAAACTAGCAAAAGTGGCAGGTAGACTATTTTAAATAAATTCATGTCGATTCAAACATTTTCAATTATAATCCCTTTGAAAACATGAGAGCTGCATTTCAGAACACTTAACACTCAAGGACCCAGTTGGCAACCCTAAATTTGTCACTTTCATATGCATAATTGTATAGTGATGAAAAAGGGAAAGCAAGGAAACTGCCTTATAGTGAACTAAGGAAAGATGTTGCCAATAAAAATAAAAAATATATTGGCTGAATTTAATTCAAATATCAGGATAAAATAAGAACTAAGTGTTCTGTATAACACAAAGGCCATTGATGTTGACTGACACATTCTTACAACCAGGATATATCACTGAGTAGAAATTTTTTATTGTCCAGTTTTGAAATACATAGAGTATTACAATCTCATCTTTTTAAAATTCCCAATGCTTACTGAAGCTCTATTACCTATGCTCATAAAGCATAGAAAAAGGTTAACCCTAAGTGCTGGTTTATTACGCTATTAACTACATTTAGTTTCTTTTTTTTTTCTAAAGTCTCTTAAATATGCATAATACCTGAGCTAAAAAGATAACTGTGTCTAGAAATACTGTAAAACAGCCTCTAACTCTGTAATAATTAACTTGCTACCAGGTTTTATTTTAAAATGTGTTTGCTTATTTAGTGCACATAGCTTAAGTGTCAGAGTTTAAGTACCTGATAGAGACAAATATTAAGTGAAATACACTTGCTCGGAAGATAATTTCATTTAGCATCTTCAAGCAGGGCATAATTAAGTTACTCTGTCATACAAAATGACAGAGGCTTAAATAAGTAACAGCTGGTTACCCCAATGGCTGTGCTACTGAAGGGCAGCCTTTGGCAGGAAAAGCTGTGCAAACACAATCAATACATTATGCTAATGGGAACAATGTAATGAGCAAGGAAGCAGCTAAAACGGAATGACAAAAAGAAAAACAAACAATCAAACATGTCCCTGCAGCTCATAGCAAGCATTTCAACTGCAATTTGTGAACAGAAATCTTACAATGGCTGTACTCAAAGTACTAGTCTTATCTAGAAATGTTCACTGTGTTCATTCCTTATGTCAAAATAAATTTAATGGCAGCCAGATGAATCCACTGATGGCTGCTTCCTTGGCTTCATTGAATTTACACCAGAATACTCCAAGTGATTAATTGATCAAAACTTATAAGCTAATAAAAATACTTTTTCATTAATTTTCTCTCAGATATTTTAGCAAAAATAAGTTAATTGAACTGCAGTATAAATTAGACTTTGAAATCTGCATACTATAAAACTATTTCCTCTCTGTTGCTACTAATCTCTAAAGGTCTCACTTAGTGTTTACTTGCCTTGGTGTCATTCTGATTTATTTTGCTCCATAATTGATTGTGACATTACTCCAGTACAGATTTTCTGTTAGATTTATTCACTGCAGACGACCCTTGTCAATTCCCTAACACACTCTGGAGCACGAAAAAAAAAAAACAACCCCTAACGTGAACTGGATTTTAGAAGCAGGCACCAGGTTCTTAGTTTGAGTGCAGAGGGTAGATATGTTGCATGCTAAACATGACACATTCTGTGCTACAACTAACCCACAGCCCTTTCAAAGTCCACTGTAAAAGACTTTGAAAATAAGTATTTTCAAATAAGACTTTTGAATGAACCTGTGTTGCATGCTAAACATTATTTGTTCTGTGCTACTCTGGTAAGTTTTAAATTTCTTCTTTGTCTACCTGGAGGATTCTTAAGGCAAAGCAGGATTCTGCTGACTCCCACAGTGATGAGCAATATTATCTTAGAGGATCTTCTCTGTGCTATCTGAGAAGAGGATCTCAGGAGAGCAACAAGGTAGAGCAGTGATGACATATACACGTTCCCCCTTCATCCCTCTGCCCTGCCCATGCAAACTATTTTTCTAACCTTCACCTTCTTTTTGTTATTTGTATGTTCAGGATGAATTGAATATAGGGGTTTTTTGGGTTGGGTTGTTGCGTTTTGGTTTTTTGTTCAGTTTGGGCTGTTTTTGTTTTTTCAATTTAACTGCAGCCTTCTCTGGTGAGGTTTCAATTAGTTTATCCCAGATAATAAAAGAGTGAATACTGTGTAATCCTTCCACAATTTTTAAATGTTATTAATATTTATATATTTGAACCCTCAGCAGATACAATCTCAGTTACCTGTTACAATAGGTAATACTGCTTTTCTTCTGTCATTCCTACCTGTCAAAAATATTAACCCTGAAATAAAAACCCTAACATTTTAAGTTTTCTGGGAGCAATGCCAGAAGATAGAAACTTATAAGGCATGCAGCAGTAAATGTGCATAAATTGCACTGCAGAACCAACAACAAGGTGGGCTTGTGACTGATTCAGAGCTGACTCTAGTATGCCTTGGCTGTAGTATACTCAGGGGAAATATGAGTGACCCAAACTCTCACAAATGCAGTTAATTGCACAAGGTGAATCTGGCACACCAGGACATTCAGACATCAATTTGTTCTTGCTATGGTAACACTGGACAAAGAAGACAAGCCAGTGTGTTTCCCTTTAGAGTTCTGAAATACTTCCTGTACAGTCACTGTTACCATCTGCCACAAGACTAGGAGAGATTTGTTGTCAGCCTGAAAAGATGCTGTCTACAAGGGCAGAACAGACCTAGATTCAAGCAGAATGTGAAGTATAGCTACCAAGAGATTTAATTTTCCTGAAATCAGCTTCTAGCTGTTCAAATTTGAACTCTAAACATGGGAGTATGTTGGCCCGAGCCATGAGAAGTTGGTGTAAAATCCTCCCTTAGCTTTTTAACATCTGCAATACTCTGATCTACTGTGTTATATGATGGTGTCAGCATTACTGCTGGGAGGGAAATGGCTCATCTTTTGTGTGAGACTTCTCAGTGCTAAAAAGAGGCTTTGTACCAAATCAAGGCCTGTTTTTTCCCTTGAGCTAAAAATTCATAAAACCTTACAAGAATCCAAATCAGTTTAACTGAATAACTGGATTGCATTCTTTCCAAAAGAGTTTGTTTCATTTATAAGTATAGTTAGTTCAGGGTGGAAGGTACCTTGTGTCTAGTCCAACATTCTCCTCAAAGCAGGGTCAGCTGTGCAGGCAGACCTGGTATCTCAGGTCTTCATCCAGTCAGGTCTCTCAAACCCCCAGGATGAAGAGAGACTGCACAGCCTCTCTGGGAAACCACCTGAACCTCACTGCCTTCAGCGGGAAAAATATTTTTTTCTTTTAGCCAGACTAAATTACTTTTGTTTCAATTTATATCCATGGATTCCTGCTCTCCTACCACCCGCACTGTGAAGGGACTGGCTCCATTCACTTGGTGACCAACATATAGGCACAAGGGGCTGTTCAGCCTGTCCAAAGCTATCTCTGCTCCAGGCTGAACAAGCCAAGCTTCATCAGTCTCTCCTCACAGAGCAAGGGCTCCAGCCCCCAACAATCATGATGGTCCTCGTGCTGAACTTGCTCCAGTCTATCGCTATGTGTCTCAGAAGGTACTGGGAGGTCAGTATTTCATATGTCTCCTAATGAGGACCAGGTAGAGAGAGGTAATCCTCTCCCTCAATTTACCTATCTGCTTTTGTTAACAGAGCCCAGGAGGCAGATGGCCTTGTTTATGACCATGGGTCTGTTAACTCATGCTTGGTTTGATGTCTGTGAGGCTTTTGTGGCCTTTTCTACAGAATTTCTACCCAGTTTTCACCCAGAGCACGGTCCCTAGCTTTCCATGCGCCAACTTCGCATTGTGCCTTGTTAATTTTATGTGGTTTCCTGTTGGTTCATTCCTCCATCCAGTCTAGGTGTCTTTGTATGACAAGCCTTTCCTTTAGCAAATCAGCAATTATACCCCAATTTGTCACCACCTATGATTTGGCCATTGGTGAAGATGTTAAACAGGTCCCAGAACACATCTACTGTGGCCTTCAAATAGAGCACGACATAGATCCATGACCCTCTGATCCCTTTTATCCAAACTGACTCTTATCTATCTGATGCACACCCACCAAGACTATAACATCCTAAATTAGGTACCAAAATATTGCGGGAAACAGTGGAAAAAGTCTTGCTAAAATCAAGGTAAACATCCCCAGCTTTCCCCTCATCCACAAATACCTACATCCCACTGAAGAAGGCAATCAGGTTGGTTGGGTATGTTGACTATTTTCAGTAAATTTCTTCTCCTTCATGAGACCAGAAATTTGTTCTGAGAGGGTTTGCTCAATGATTTTTCCAGGCACCAAAGTGAGACAAATTGACTTGTTTATATAGCTAAATGTTTTTAGCTTTCAAAAGTGTTCTTAAAATTGAGTACTACCTAGTTGCTTATCTGAAAATGGGAAAAGAAAATGTGTCACCACAAATTATATAATATTAGTAGTTATAATTAGGTATTACTTTACAAATCCTGTAGTAGTAGTAATAATTAACACGTTACTGAATTATCTGAAATAAAAAAAATGAGTGGTGCTACTAAACAATTTAATTACTTTATTAATATACTTTGCTTTCTTTGTCTCTGTGGTATATGCTTGACATTTTGACTTTCCTTCTGTCTTCTTGAACAAATAAAGAAGACTGAGATAAGGACCATATTTTAATTTGCTTTAGTTGTATTCAATTTACTAATTATGGATATTTAAGTAACCTAAATAACAAATATTTCAGTAATTGTTATTATAAATTAGTATTTAAAGTAAGATACTGAAATATGGTGAAACCTGTGTAAAGTACATGGGATTCTGATCAGTTTGATCAATTATCTTTTTTTTAATGGTAGATCTTAATTGAATACTTTATATAAATTAAGTGTTTCCAGTCCCTAAAGCATTTTAGAAATGTTATTTATTAATATGAAGTCCTATGTTCAGTACTCCATATCCACTGCTCAAAGACAACTCAGAATTCAACAGATTGTATGTTTTAAGATGTTGCCAATGTTTTAAGCAGAAAATCCCTTTGGTTTATATTCCTATATGTTCAGATTGTTGCTGCCCAGCTGCTGTAATGATTAAATAGGACATTCCATCTCTGGAGGAAAACCAACTCAGTTAAGTGAAAGAGCTAAAAGGTAGTTTTCCTTACTCTTCCTTACAACAAATTTTAAAAGGTAGTTCTTGTTTTTTTCTACACTTAAACTGTAATTAATATCTACCATTGTATAGCAAAATTACAAATATGAGTTGCACATCAAAGTGAGCATGACCATGCAATTACCAGTCACTAGATAGTGCTTCTCTGTCATTAAAAAAAAAAAAAAAACCAACCTGATTTGTTAGTTATGGTTCCAATGCATCTAAATACAGGGATCAACACTATTTTCTTTTAAACTAATGAGATTATCAATTTGCTTTGCTTTCAGTGAACCTGACTCAGTGTTCCGGAATACAGCCTGCAGCCTGCAAAATGGTGGCCAGACAAAAGAGCCAACCTTGTTGGTTCCCTTAACTGCTTCCTTGGACTATTCCAACTTAAATACTTTATCTTGCCAGATCGCTCATTTTTCCATGCAAAATGTAATGCTTGTCTAAACTAAAAAGCCTCCATCACTAGCCAGTCTGCTGGGGCTGCGCTGTCAAGTCCCCTCGATGTATGCCAAAAAGAGATACTCTCCTGCCAGCACAGTTACATCACCTCACTGAATGACAGATGCAAAACTAACATTAGCTTTCCTCTTTTGGCATAACCACACACTGGGATTTTGCCAGTGTAACTATATTAGTCAGGTTTGGTATGTGAGTGTGGGTTGGTTAACTTTATTTTCTGCTCTCTGGATATGTTGGCAATTCTTTGTAGACACGGCTTAAGAATACTACTTTTAATGATCAAAACAGCAGCTAAAAACAACTTCCATCTATAAGGTATTTAACTTGCTAATATGTCCTGGAAGATTAAAAAAAGTATGCTCAAGGCCCACAGACTTCGGTTTGATTTGGTCAAAAACAAACAGTTCACTGGAAATGTTTCTTTTAGCTGTTTGATGAGAAATGTCATGGTCTATATCTGAAAATTTTTCTATATTGGACTATTCATAGTTTTTTTCTGCAGTGGAGCGATAATATCCTATAATATCTTGTCAGGAGTAGCTCACACCACAGCTTGTTTGTCTCTTCCTTAGCTGTCAGTTTAGGAACTCCATTTCTATATAAAAGTTGGCTGAATCAACTTATCTTTGGCAGAAATAAGAAAACTAGGGCTGGTCATATGTAAACTCTAAATATTTTTTTATATACAACTGCATATACTTTCCATACTTTATTCTATCTGGCAGAACCTCACAAATCCCTATGTTAGATTCACCAATTTTATTGTATTTCCTTCAATCATTGATATAAATCTGGAGAACCAATTAATTGTTGCTGTTATTTTATCAATGGTTAGTAAATCCAGCCTGTATTTCAGGCATTTACAATATTAATTTTGCAAAAGGAATGGACTTGTTTTTTCATGCTTTGGAAATCACCATGAATAGCAAACAGAGAATAAGCATAGTGCAGTAAGATGTATGCAGTTATTTTATGTATTATTTAGCTTTATAACTGCATAAGTAATCTGGCCTGGAGTAAGAACAGTCCAGTCAAATTTAGCACACCATTGTTTTTTTGCAGTAGTAGTGTGTATAAATTGTGTTTGTGACAGACTATTATAGTATAAGGCAATATTTTGTATGGAAGTAACAGATGACCCATGACAACTCTAACTAAAATATATTTTTGCTGGTGTTACATAGCTATTAAGCCCATCATATTCCATCTATTACTGAGTTTCACTAAGAGATGAAATAATATATAGTGCATGATAAAATATCTATGAAAAGGAAAGCCCTGTTATTTACCAGCTACACAAATCCTCTAACAGCACAAGTGATCCTGGCCAGCGTCTCCCTTGTGACCCTTTCAGAAGGAACCCTTAGCTCAGGACACTTTGTTTCCCTGTGTTCTACCTTGTAACTTCTTCTGCTTTTATCTCTGAAGGCATTTTTAAATTGCTATTATCGGACGGGTTCCCTGACACAGTATCCTGACTTCACTGCCTTCCCTGGTTGGACAGCGCAATTTTTCTAACAAGAGCTTTGAATGAAGTCATTATTAATGCCTTGAGACTGTTGAGGTAAAGGCTAAGAGTACTTTAGAATGGAGGACATAATAAGAGACAGAAAGTATGGGAACACTCAGAAGATTAAAAATTATTTCCTGTCCTTCCCCACCACCACTGCAACAACACTTTATTTTTTTTTTCATCTTTTATGCTGTAAATAGGAACTTTAGAGTTTATATTAGCAGTGGTCCTACTTTTAAAAGGCAAAAAGGAGAGTGAAATCTAAATCAGATACAATATTTAACAAATTTTGCAGACCCTTTCTCTCGTCATTTTCTTAGGAATCAATTGCTATTTCTGCCACCATTCTCAGCCCTCCTTTGCCAGCGTTGTTCACCCTAATCACTGGCAGCCTCTGGCTTTTACTCCTTGAATATTTCCAAGGCATGTTTAAAGCTAGGCAAAAGTGCCCATGGGTATTTGCACCAAGTGATGAGCTCTTGCACCATAATATTGAGGAAAGAGGTAGTATGTATTTTTTGTCTTCACAAGTAATTTTTCTATTGCTTATACATAGAGAAGAAACCTTCTTTTATTTGATATTGTGTTTCATATATTTTGCATTAATCTACTTTTTATCCATATTACTCATAATTTTCCTCCACTCACATGAAAATACAAAATCTACAAAAAAGCAGGAATGCTAAAGAGGGGTTGAAAGCCCATTTAGTTGCCATGTATATACTCCAAGAGAAACTGCAGTTTTTGTAGTTGTAACAGATATGTAAGAAAATAGGGAGAATGCTTACTGAATCACAATCTAAATTGTATAAATGGAACCACAAATATATTATTCTGCTGTTTACTCAGCTCTAAACCTGACACTTAACAAGAAACGTTTAGCCACATGAGACAAGAAATTGAATCCTCTCACTTATCCACATTCACGCTCTGCCTCTTGCATTTGATTTGTGCCAGATTAACAGACAAGAATGAGGGATGAGGCTAAATTGTTCCTCCCTGTGCAGAGGGAATGCAGAGATCTCCCAACAGCAAGTGGCTTTCCTCACCATATGTGCTTCTTCATCTTGGCCCAACAGGGCAGGAAAATGAATTTGAGGATTTTTAACACAACACATTATGTAAGTTTTAGCTGCAGTGCTTTGCTCCATTTTTGCTTTGAGCGCCTTATTCACATGCATTTCACAGAGAGTGGCTAAAAATGTTGGAAAAGATTTAACAGTGTGGCAAGATCTGCAGAATTCAAATTAATTTGTTGCATGAGGGTGAAATTCAGGTTAGTACTTTCCATGTAATTGTGATGTAGCTCAATAAGCAGGGCTCTGTTTTTGTAGACATGCAGCATATGTAGTCATCATTTCCCAAATAGTCCAAAATCAGCCTCACAAAATGGGAGAATTTCATGAACTTGCTGAAGAGGTGAATCCATAAAAAAATAGTTCAGAGAACCTTAACCAAAACAGATGACAATGCCATTGCAAGGAACTAGTCAGTGAGAGACAATTCTTGCTTGAAAGACTGATCTCCACACGAGCATCACCCTCTGGAACATTTTTCAGCCAGTTAGTGGATTCTTTAGCAAGCATTCTGTCTGTGGAGGTTTGGAACACATGAACCTGACACTCCTGAATTTCTTCAATGATAGATTATCATGTTGTAATCTCACTTTGCCAATATACGACCTGCCCTAATTTCAGATGCAGCATTTAAATGTTTCTTTAAATGCTGAATGTTCATGTCCATGCTGTTTACACCACATTTCATGATGAACAGCTTTGACTGAAGCACAGATCAAGTCATGGTCATCCTCCTTTCTTGATTTCATCGTATTGATTACCGATGATCTCCATTACAAGGGTATATGTAGTATTGATACCAAAAGGGATGAGAGGAGGAAATGGCTGTAGTTTTGCTGTTACTCGTGAGGTCAATGCAACTCAATCAATGCCCTTAAAATTACAAAATGAGCACTTGTCTTCCAAAAAACCCCCCAGATCACTAGTCAGACAATATTATGCATTTCACCTTTGCATTCTCATTCAGGACAAATCAACCTGCAATAGCAGATGCCGAAGTCTGTAAACTTTATTTCTAATTTTTAAGGAAACTGTAAAGTCATTGCTGCCATTTTTAGGACTGTGTAAGAAAGTTTCTGAGAAGAGAAGAGATCTAAGGGAATCCATAATTTAAAATGTTGTCTCTAGGTATTTTCACATTAATATATATCTCAACCACTTCAGTCTTAAAAATAAAAAAAGTATTTTTAAAGTGGACCAAAAGCTTTCTTTCGTATTTTATCAACACAATTTATAAAGCAATCAAATGTTTGAAAAAGTCTTTGTTCCTAAATCTGTGGGTGGAGTTGATTGAGACATTTCATTTTTTCATAATAGACTCAGGGCTTTATTTCAAAATTAAATCGTTTTATATGAGATGATCTCTATACAGAGATCCATGAAACAGAAACAAAAGTGTAGTTCTGTTCAGAGAAAAGGAATTTACACATTATATTTGTGGGTTTATGTTTTAGGCTACTAATACTTTATAAATGATTCCACAAACAATACCTCCTCCCCCCAAAAAAATAATCTAAGTATGTCTACTCTTATTTTCCTTCTATTCAGAAAGAGAAAATAAAATTTAGACAAACAAAAGTACAAAGTAAGGGTTAACTAGCTACATATGCCTACATAACTGCTAAGCTAACTACACGTATCTTTTTAATTAGGGATTCTAAAGCTCTATATGAACTTTAGAAGAAGATCCTGAAATTTATTATTTGTAATTCTGGAAAACGCTAAAGATTTTGATGGCACTGATTACATGACTGAAGGGAGTGTGAATATAAAAGTTTTTATTTGCACCTATTAACTGAACATTGAAATCAATTTAAACAAAGCAATAAAGAAAAAGTTTACCTCAGAACATTCTGAATCTTGAAGTTTCAACAGAATAATGGTGCTATGTTATCATAAAACTCTTTAAAATCTCAATCATGGCTCTCAGTGTTCTTTAAAATGACAACTGTCTCCTTTCTTCTCAGTGAAAACCTTTCAAGTTGGCCGTCATTTCAAGTTTTTATTTTCCTATGAGTACCACACCATGAGGGTTTTCTGACAATGCCTTTGGGGGTGAAAAGTACCCTAATTTTCATTCTTTCAAAACCCTCTGTCTCTGCAGCAGTCAGGCCTTTCTGAATACACAGATAACAAAACTGGGAGTTTCCTTCCACCATCACCCTCTGACAACAAATAATTTTCCCAGTGTTCTGCCAAAGCTTACTCATATTTCTGCCACCAGAGTTCTTCCATTATTTAGTTTTCTTTTTAATTTTTATTTTTCTTTCTTGTCAATGCTAAAAAGTCAGATAATTCAGAGCTACAAACTGTCAGAAGTTACAGGTTGTTAAAGGATCTGGCAATAAAAACAGGATTTTAAAGGGACAGATTATACGTGTGCAAATATGATTGACTGAAACTGTGTGTGGAATAAACTACCACACAACTTATCTTATCATAGCAAAGTAATACAGAATATCAGAGACATGCAGAGACATAATAATGCCTTCTGGAAATCACATCAAATCATACGTCTTCTGATAATCAAAAAAGGAAAAAAATTTAAATATTCCTTAAAGCTAACTTTTTTCCTGCAAAAAAATTCAACAGCCACAGTAATGTTCTCTGTTAAAAAATAGAAGCTACAGGGTTGATCCTTATGCAAATATTTAAAAATTGACATAGCTAAGATATTTAGTAAAATTATTGTACAATTTAGTAAGTGTTTGCTTGTCTAAAGGTCACTATTCCAGATCACTGAAGTCCTATGAGTGTAAGGACTCTAATTATTATATATATTTTTAAATCCCAGGTAATTACTATGTATTAAACATTTTAGCAGATATAAAAGGGTAGCTTCTGTGCTATTGGAACATTCACTTTAATATTTGAAAGCTTCCACACACTGCATGTTCAGAGACACAATGTTTGATAAGTATTAAACTTGTAAATGTAAAAAGATGACAGAAAAGCCAGTGGCAGGTGTGGCCATTCCAAACGTAATTTCTAGTAAGAACATGGACTTGGAACTCAGAATATTGACTAGAAGCCTAGGGTCACTGTGTTCACATACCCTGCATATCTGCCTGCTGTCAAATCAATCCCAGCTTATCTGTCTGGAGAACAAATACTGCCATAAGGAAACTGCATTATCTGGCTCCCTTATAAGGGGGTCACTGTGATCTTGTATTCCTTTATTCATTGAGCTCTACCCACCAATTCTGTACAAATACCATGGGACCATAAACATGGTGGGGGTTATCTCACATACCTTTTCTGCTGAAACATACTGCAAACTGGGTTTCCTACAGTAATTATACATTTTCAGTATTTTTAAAAACCAGAGTACTATAACAGCTACTGATAAGGAATTAATTCAACCCTAGCTGAAACCAGGCCATAAGGCCTTTAAGAAAAAAAAAACTCTGTGAGACAGACACAGCCAGAAGAAAGGCCAAGTGAGAGAGGCTGACTGTCCCCATTTTACTTCCAAGGCAGTAACTAAGCAGTCTGTCCACAAGCCACACAGCACTTTTCTGTCAGAACAGGCCCCCTGTAGATTAGGAGGATTCTAAAAGAAGAGGTACTTTTTAAACTGTTGGTGCCACAACAATTATGTCAGATTAGGAAATTTCATGGACTGCATAAAACCTAAAAGCTTCCACTAGGATGAAAAGTCATACATTATACATTTGAAAGGTATTAAACACAGTGGTTTGCATTATCAGATGAAAGCATCTTGAAGTAATCACAAATAATTGAGCATTTGTTGTCTCCACTTAAAAAGTATACTGTTGCTATGCAAGGGGAAAATTACAGCATGTTTACAGATGCATAAATTTTTTGCTGCAGAGAATAAAAATTTCAAACTTCAGGATGAAGAAATGAAGAAATGATCCTATAGGAAAGAATAGTTTTTATAACCGCAGCTACCTAATGATTGTGGGCGAGGTGGTGATGTTTAGTTTTACTATAATTTTTTTTGTATGGAATGATTGGTTAGATCTCTCAAATAAAATAGGGCTTCAAAAAACAGATGGGGAACAAAAATTCAAAAGCTCATAAAAGCTTTTCAGGAGCTCATAAACACTAGCAACAATGCCATATAATGGGAAACCAGTAAGAAGGAAAAAATGGTGACACAAAAAAACCCCCACAGTTCTATTCTATTAATATATTCTATTTTATCCCTTAATTTTTTTTCTAGCCCTATAAAATGATACTTCGCACTATTTTTATCATTATAATTTTTTTTTTAGTATCATAAGATACTTGGTTTCTAACAGATGTGTGAAGCCTTCTTTGTATATCTGCTGAATTAATAGTTGTTTTGGGATCTACCTCCACACTTTTATGGGCGTATAATATAACATGGTGATGTGCATTGGCACTCAATTGTTTGGCCTCTTACTCCTCTGCATTCAGGTCCTGTGCTCATTATAAAAGGAAAACACTTATCCATTGGATAGACAAAACTCCTACCACAATAGAATCCCTTCAGAGGTCACTACAGCTAAGTACCCATTCTGTATTTTTATATTCAGGTACATCTGGATTTTTGATCATGAAGCTATATCAAATCGTTGAGGAATGTGGCATTGGGAATGTGCTTGGGATGCAGGCAGAGCTGCAGGCAAACAAGAACTGCCTTGGGTGCCAGCAGACTTAGAGAGGACTGCACTGACCAGTAACAAAGACTACTGTCACACTTCTTAGTGTCACTAACAGATTCAAGGGCAGCAATCATTTCAGTAGAGATATCCTGAGATATCATTTATCTCCTGGGAAAGGAGCTGTGTAATTTTTCTGTGTTAGTCATCAGTTCCCATTTACAAGCAGCTGTAGCTGAAGGCTGTGTTTCCCCTAGGGCTGGTGTAGGATATTTTATACAGCACTCCATGAAGAAAGGATGCAAGATAATGAACTTAAGTCAATGACAATTTTTTACCTCTGATTTGGCAAATAAGCTGTCATTTAAAAATTGGTTGGGATTGAATCAAATGCATTTATTCTGGTTTTGCTCAAAGAAAAAACAAATCAATAATGTTAACCATTTTTAATTAATAAGTATTTTATTTATCATTGCATAATATATTTTCTTTTCAGGCCCTTGAAAGAAAAACAAATTAAATCATATAGAGTTATGAGAGACAGAAGAGGTGGTGGCATCCTTTTATGTCATAAATGCTGTTAAGATTTTATTGTTTTGCTCATAATCATTCTTCATTCTTCGAGAATGGAGGGACTAGGTCTCATATTTCCCGGAACAGTAACTTCATAAACTTGCTACAGAGCATTGTGGCTCTGTACACATAAGCTCTGTCAAACTTATATATTTTTTCATAGAGACTCAAAAAAGTTGCTTAACATACCTTAAACCAACATAGAAAACTATTAATTAAACTGAAATTTGAAAGTATAGCTTCATGCCTGGACTTGTAAGAATACTGGCAATAGAGTTAAGACCAATAACCTGGCATTCTCATGCTGTAAAAAAATGGGATCTATGTACAAAGCAGCAACATTTTCTGTACAGTGATCATGAGAAAGTCTGGCCAAGTGGCAAACTTTTAGGACAATGACTCCACCAAATGTCCTGCCTACCGTAATAAACGTTATAAGTGATCCAAACACCATTTGCTGAGAATTAACTCAATATTCTCGCATGTAATTTTCCATCTACTGACAGCTACTTTCTCCTCATTTGCATAACCAGATCAGAACACAGGAATAAAAAAGAAAGCCATTACTAAACATTCTCCCTGCACAGTCCTAGGAGACCTCTCATAACAATCTTTAGCTAGTCACTCATTTGAAAAATGTCCAGGAAGGTTGTTCAGTGAAAAAAGAAATCTGCTGCCTCCATAAACTTTTCAAAGCAGCTACTGAATACTTTGTTTCCTCTCAAAATTGTTCAGTAATCTTAGAAGACAACTGAATATATCAAAACAAAGGCAAGGAAATACGTCATTTGTGCATATTGAGCACAGGTAAACAAACAATATAAAGGACCTGGACATTCTATGATGTGTATATATCTAGTAGATACAAAATTGTCAGAATTAGGAAATCAAGTGCTAGATGGCTAAATTTATAGCAGAATATCTTGGGCATATTAATATATTCGACTTTTTAGCCTTTCCAAGAGAACGAGCTCCTTTTGTTAAGGTTCTCTCCAACCATAATGGCTTCCCAAGCAGAACCAGTTTGTTAAAATATTTCCTCAACAACTGTTCTGTATCTGTGAAATAGCTACATGTCCCATTAGACAGCTGTTTACTCATCTGAAATAAGCAGACATAATATCTGAAACTGCAAACAAGTATATTCTTAATAGACTGCATCAGGGGGAGACTTGTGCTAGTGAAGACACAGGACAACAAGGGCCCACCTTTGGAAATTACATGTACTCTAGTTTCCTTAATGATCTTTGACAAATCTAAATACTTGAAGCTTCTAGGATGTAACCGAGGGCTTTTGTTCCTTTTTCTCTTTCTTTTTTAACATAGATATTACTCACACACTTAATTAGATTGTGAGCAAAATACAGACATCACCTGAATAAGAAAACACACTTAAACTTCCTAAAGAAAGAGAGTGTGATTCTTCAAAATAAGTGAAATAGGCCTTGGTTAAGGGAAGAAAAAGGAGAGATGAGCTGTGAATATACTGAAAAAGTGATTTCAACAAGAAGTCAATAAGGCATAGAATTTGGGGCCTTTGTGAAAAATACTTCACCCAAGTGGGTGGCTTTGTAGGAAGACGAGAGTATTGTTTACGAGTGCTGAAAAAGCTAGAATAAAAACAGAAAAATCACTGAGAAAATAAGTGCTCTGTTGCTCAGAATCACATCACTTCTGGCTAGCCTGACATGCTAGATCTAAGTTTCTTCCTTATACTCTGTCATTTTAAACAGCATGGTATTGTTAACTGCAGTAAAAACAGGTCTCAGCACTGGTTCTCAGGCATTCCATGTGTTGGAGAGGTGCTGATGGTTTCATTGTACAACTGTAGGGATCTGGTCTTATGTCAACGTGTGTGCACAACAACTCCAAGAGGAATGCCTGTGTTCACACAGGCAAAGAGGCCCAAAGAGCTTGTTTTAGTATTCAAATGGCAATTGAAATCAGGCTTAATCCTTTCATTCATTTGGTAAAAAGTCTAGTATAATTTTACAAAAGCCTTTATTTCACTCATGTAGAGGAGATAGAAATTACTAATTAGATTTACAGTAAAACAGTGCTCTGAAAGGTGTTAGTGCACTCTGGAAGATGAAACTGACAGCACTTAAAAATCTCTTCATCGCAATAAAAAATAAATTCTATTGAGTAGATTTTCAGCCTACTGTCACTGTTTTGAAACACAAGTAACTTTTTAATGTAGAAACCACATTAACTTGTGTCATACAGAAGAGGCTTGGTAAACTGCAGTTTTGACATTTCCTTGCATATTCTGGTGACCTTGAGAGGAAATGAGTATAGTCAAATCCTGAAATGTCTAGCTCTGAACCACCTTCTCAAAGCAAGTGCAGCTGGAGCAATGCCAGCTGACAGTGCTTCCCTCTAGCCCCCAACCCTCTGGCAAACTACCTGCCAAACTACCACTACAGAGCTACATGGATACAAGGAGAAAGAAAAAAGCCAAAAGAAAACCTCCAAAGAAACAGTAAACCAGATCTGCCTGTTACATCTCTGCCCAGGAGATAGGAGGAAGCACACCACATATTTCTCTCCTCCTTTTATGCCTCTCTTGTGCTTAAAAGCTTCTCTGCTAAAGCAATGTTTAAGGACGTAATGTACTTATGTCCTTAACACTTTCTCTGCTTTGGGTACTTAGAAAACCAGAACTGTCTGTAATGTATTTTTTATGCCTTCTTGTATGCAGGAGAATTCAAACACACACGGGCTGTTTATTAAAACTACACAAAAATACAGGATAGCCAGCTCAATTTTAAGCCAAGTCAAATGTCACCTACATTTTAGAAAAAAAAAAATAATATCAAATTCCACAGCTATATTCTTATATGGCACAGATGCATGAAATTCCAAGTTACACAGGTCCCTTTATAAAAGCTTTTAGTAGCTTGAAACACAGATGGGATGCGGACAGACAAAGTATAGAAACAGCACAAGCATCAATGTTTTTTGACATCACTGGCAAAACTCTCACTCACTTGATTGTGGCTTTACCAGAACCTTTCAGAAGTAGAGCACTAAACAAAGGAATTAGAACTTGGACAAATTTGAGAATGTTAGGGGAGGGGAAGGAGGAAATGTTTGTAAAACCATCTAAATTTAGGAGTGGAAGTAGCAAACACCAATTACAAAACGCCATCATCAATGTCAGTGAGGAAGAGGAAGAGATGCAGAGATAAGTTGAGAGTTTAAGTCCTAGGTCACACAGAAAATAACTAGGAATTTGGATATAAGATACTCACGATGTAAGATACTGGGATATAGAAAGAAATGCACCACTGGCTGCAATGACTGCTGTATCTTGGACAAACTATCAAGTAAGCAGGCAGGGAAACAAGAGAGAAATTTAACAGCAAAAAATTGAAGGTTGAAAAGGACAAAGGTTATATCTTTGGTGGTGGTTGGAAACAATGAAATTACAAGCCTCATTGACAAGGCAAATTGTTTGGAGAAATAGCAGAGAAATTTCCAGCTAGGAATCTGGAAGCCTTGATGGAGGTATGCGATCTTCGTAGATCAATAAAATTTTATGCAGCATGATGGCTCAAAAGGATAAGAGGTGATGTGTTCTGGAGGAAGCTGCTTCAGTTTGTACCATAATCTAAAGGACCCTTTCTGTAGATCAGTTCTTTAGGAAAACATATGGTGCAAACAATTCCCTTACAGAGACTGTTTGTAAAGCAGTTTTGAGCTTTGGGACCAATTTCAGCATCATGCCACATTGGTTTGCCTGTGTCTTTTTGATGACTAGATTTGAAGATAGATGCTTTGCCTGCTGTGAGCTCTTCTGCTATACCTCATTCAATTATGACTTCTAACTTTCTAGAAAAGACATTTGCAACATGTACTGTGTTCCTCAGCATCAGAGCTAAAAATCTTTTCCTTTATTTTCCATTGAACACTGTCTTGTAAGTAGTTCCCCTCTTCTCTTCTAATCTCCTTCTGAACTTGTTGTTTTGTAATTGGGAAGTGTTTTGCAGTGCCTTAATGAATGGCATTCACCCTACCTGTGAATACCTCCTCTTAATCTATTCCATCTAAATTCAGTGGAGTTTAAAAAAAAGAAAATCAGGTACTTTGCCTTTCTTCCCTTCATTGCGCAGTTATTCTTATTGTACAGTTGTAGAAATAAAGATGATTTCTGCAAAAAATAGATTTATGCAGGTGCTGTGTCACCAGTTCTATCAGTGAGCCTGGTATCACCACTTCAATCCCATCCATAAGCTTCACGATATCAAACGAACATGACCTTGGTAATCACTATGAAAACAATGATATGACCATTCTAGTAGAGTCATGTTTCTGGTAAATTTACTGATTATGAAGTCACTCTCAAGTCTGGAAAGCACCATTTTAGGAAAGGAAAAATTCAAAATCTATGTACACACTGAAAATTAATGTCTGGACTTAAGAAGATATTTCATAGTTACTCTATTTTCGTTTGGATTACTGAAAAAAAATATTATGTCCTGCTATAGTTAAATTTTGACTCTCTTGGATGAGCTTACATGGGTCTCTCTATTGTCATTTCATTCCTTGTCAAGAAGATTCACCGTAAACTGAAAGATAAGCTTAAATGAATAGGTTTATACAATCAATGAAAGACTTCTTTTGGTTAATAGAAATTTCTTATATATGTATTAAAATTACTGGTTTTGCTGGGCTTTCTATACTAGCTTTTCTCATTTCATGCAAGAAAGAGCTTATAGTTATGTGAAAACACACACATGCATATTCAGTATTAACAGTCTGAAATAGTTATCCCATAATAGACTAAGTTTTATGTTTTAAGAGTAAGCATAAAGTTCACTAGTCATGGTGAAATCAGACTTCTATCATTTCTCGTTCCTGGTATTTTGATCTATATGAGACATGAATTTAAAATTCACTGTCCCTTACATGAAATTTTAGAATTTTATTGAATTTATCAATTCTGTTACGAACTTTGCTGGGCTTATTTCTCAATAGATTTTTTTGTCTGGATCTTGTATTTTGATAGGACGTCCAATTTACTGTCATCTTCCCAGGTGTACAAATTATGACAATTCTTTAACAGAACGATCACTAGGGGCTGAAACATACATCAACCTACTGTGCTTAGCAAACACTTTAGTTCAGTCACCATAACTGTGCTTCAAAATGTTGTTTGTCTAAAGGAAATACAAGGTAAAATGGCTTTCATTACGTGCTGATCATCTAATGGGGATCAAGTTTACCAGTGTGGTGGGCAACTGGTGTCAAGTTCAAGATGGGATGAGCTTGCATAAGCATGACAATTTACCAGTCCACAGCATTTTATCCTATATGGAAGATCAACATATTGATATTGGTATGAATCCTATGCAAAACTGGAATTCTTGCCAGAGGAAGTAAGAAGCGGAATATCTACTCTGAGTCAAGCTAAAAGCCTTCTTAGTTTGTTTCTTCTTTCATACATGTGTTTACTTGCTTTCAGTAAGGTATAAGCCCTGTTAAAGCTATAACGAAGGCTACTGAGGTACTGTTTTCAACTTGGCAAGAGCTAGCAAGAACATGGAGTTTCCCAAGAGCACCCCAGAAATAGATCCAACACGATTTCTAGGCATTGTTCTATTTAAAGATTTTTTTATTTGTCTCATCAAAAGTATAAGGGTTAGAAATAGTTCCAATTAACTTTCTCTTACCAATAGCTTTTTTTTTTTCCCCCCAGGATGTGGGTTTATCAAATTATTCTTAGCTGAAAAAAATCCCTCTTCCTGTCTACTTACAAACATTTTTCAGTAAGTGATAAATTTGCTTAAAGATGTTTTCCATATGGTTTGTGTTATCACTGATTTTACCTTACGCAAATTAAACCAGCCCCTACAGTGCCCTAAAAACCTAAGATTTTTTAAATGCTGGAAGGTTTGTCTTACACTGCACTTGTTGAACACAACCAGATTTTTGGCACTGAAGAAATCAGAGAAAAAAGATCAATATTTTTATGAGGTGAATCTGATTCCTAAAAATATAGTAGCTAAGGTATAATTTTTTCATTATCTTTATGAAAGATTTCTGGTCTATCACAAACTGCTTTCTATGATTATTGATTTAAAAAAAAAAAAGTGTTATTTAGCTATCTGTGCTTCACAAAATTGTTTCTGCTTCTCAGGATTAATTGCTTATCACAGAAGCAGCAAGTAGCCAAAAGGATATATTTAAAGTTCTTCAGCACACAATTCCATCTTCATCTACATGTTAGCAACTCTCTGACATTCCCCAGGATGGGGTAGGAAGCTGATCACAGGAAAATTTAATTTTTCTGGCAGCTCATTCCTGACTTTGGGACAAAAGCCATCAGTCATGATGGGGCCATAGGCAAACATGTCAGACAAGCAAAATGCCAGTGTTTTCCATTATGTGGCAGGTGCACATCTTTTCCATGTATACAGCTAGGTATGCCAGCTCAATACTCATGCTGGAACAGACATGAAGCTGTACAGAAATGAAAAGGGTTTGCCACCCTCAGGTGCACACATTAGTGTCTCGCTGGGCTAAAAACTCAAAAATATATTTTACTAAATACTCCACTTCATTCTTGGAGGAGTTGGTGTTGACTGTCTTTGTGATACATCCTAGAAAACTTATCATAGGGTGGACTAGATGATCTTAAAAGTCTTTTCTAACCTAGTTCATTCTGTGATTCTGTAATTAAAATCAGTGCTCAGCACACATACTCAAAATCCTTGTAGCTTCATTAAGATAAAAGTAAACAGGAAAATGAAAATGCACTCTAAACGTAACAGGCATATCTTAAAACAATAAAGTCCAGTCTTAAAAATTATATATGCATTAACTTTGTACAGTCAGTCATTCAGCAAAAACACTTGCTGAGACTCAGGTACTCACTGTGCTGAATAACAAAAAAAATCTAAACAAGGGCTAGAAATTTTAAAAATTAGTATTTTCTAAAAAAAGTACTTGGCCTGAAAACTCATCAAAAATCTTTTCATTAAGTGGTTCTTTTAAATGCAAGACTGGTGTTACAGTCAACAGTCCAGACATTTTTCAGTTTAAGAAATGGAAACTTGTGAAATTATGCTCTTTAAATATCAGAACTGCTCTGCTTCCAAATTTCAGTTTAAACTTACAAGGATAGAAAAGGTTGAAACTGAAAAAAAGCTTTGAAAATGCCTACAATATTTTTAATTACCTAATTCATCAGTTCTGTCTCACTTATCAGCTAATAAACTTGAAAAAAATAAAAACAGAATCACATTCTTTTCCTAAGAAATAACTTTTGGAATGAGTTCCCACAAAGCAGCTTTTGAAAGAAAAGAGGATCTCTATCTTTAACCGGTTTCTCATTACAGGTACCATTTGTAGTTTACGCTGCCACCCAGGAGAGTTGTGACTTCTCCTTTATCCTCCAACATCAGCTCATGGGAGGCTGGGAGGGAAAACAGATTTGGGGGCTGCTGAAAACAGTTTGTTCAGCCAGTGGGTGGACCCAGCAAAGACCATGGCCTGCAGTGCACTGAGTATCTTCCAGCTGGAGGGGAACATGCTGCCTCAGAGATAAACAAGGGACGAGGGACTTCCTCTTAGACAGAAAGGGGGCAGAGGAAGACTGGGCAGTAAATTGGGATTTGGTCACACTCTTGTTGACATCTTTTTAATACTCTGCTTCTACAGCAGAACAGCAAAAGATTGTTGCCAAGGACTAGGCCAAATGTTAGAGGAAATTATGAAGCATAGAAATAACTTTGCTCATTAAATTTTACATTTGAAAAAACATGAAATGAGAAGGATGAAAAGTTTCTTCATTCTTAACATGATTTCCAGTGAGAGGGAGGGATATTTCTATCAGATAATTGGTGAATTTTTACTAATTTTCTGTTCCAAGACATAGAATAATACAGTTATCTAGGCTGGAAAAAATCTCTAACATCATCAAATCCTGACCTAACACTGCCAAGTCCACCACCAAACCATGTGCCTAAGTGCCACATCTGTCTCTTCTAAATACCTCCAGGGACAGTGACTCTATCACTTACCTTTTCAATACTTGACCACCCTTTTAGGGAAGAAAGTTTTTCTAACATCCAACCAAAACCTGCCCAGCCACAACCTGAGGCAATTTTCTCTTGTTCTATCACTTGCTGCCTGGGAGAAAAAACACCCTCCTTGCTGCAGAAAGTTGTAGAAACAAGCTAAACAAGTTCAGTTTTCTGAGCTGCTCCTTAGGAATCTTGTACTTTAGACATGCAAAAATTCAAGTACTGATAGTTGTGGGTTTTTTTTAAATGTTGCAAGTACTCCCACATTCTAAGGATTCTCAATAAAAGAACATTAGGAGTGAAGAAAGGGAGTTTTGAACAATGATAAATTGCTGACTATGGAATGCATCACTTCAGCAGTCTTATAACTCTTGCTCCTGTAATAAGGAAAATGAGAAACTGTTTCAAATATCCCTCAGATTAAACCTCATGCTATGCACAGTGCTGGCAGCAGAGATTCTAGTTTAATCAAGCCAAACATTATTCATAAAATGAAAGAAATGCTAAATTTATAAGTTGACTTTCTGGACTTTTTCCTATGATGTGTATTGCATGGACTACCTGCAGAGCTAGATCTCCAAATACGATCAGGATTAGAAAATAATGCTTTGTGCTGAAGAACAAGCTCAGTGCTGTGCCCTTCATTAACACATAAGATGCTGTTTTCTTGCAGTCACAGGAATACATTTAATCAAGAATTCATTACGTAAGCACACACTCACACAAAAGATGATTTGTATAATTTTTTTAGAAATATGGGAGAATAAAGAAATCTCTACCTGAACTATATTACTACACTGATGGAACTACCTCTTCTTCCCACTGAAAATTGAAGTTCTTTATCTTGACAATTACAGCAGTAATTTACAAGTCAAATTAATAGTGGAATACTTTTAGTATTGTGTCTAACTTCTTTTAATGTTACAAACAAACAGATGGATATAAGCATAAGATCCTCTGAACAATAAATCCAGCATGAAAACAGCTGGAATAGTAAGATCATAATGATAGTAATTTATGAAAAAATTTCTACTATAAAATTACAAATTGTCTATACTGCAGTTATGGAAAGAGAGGTCAGACTTGTCAGAATAATTGCAAATACATTAAAATTTATCTGCCTTGTTAGATTACACCTTGTAATTGCTTTCAGTTGGACGAGAAGGAAGAAATTATTCAGTGTAATGTTATGGTCTTTCCTTAGTAGAAAGTGAAACATCTCTTCTTTCACAGTATGGGGACCAGGTATTCACCTTCTCATTCAAGCAAAGTATTTCCAGATTAATATAATAAATCATGTCTGATAACAATGACGTGTGATAATAATCTGTGAATAAACATGATTTATCCACCTCTCAAAAATGCTAAAGGAAAGGAAATTTACTAAGTTCAGTTCATTAAATAGGGTTGTACTTCAGACAGCCATCTATCCTCAGAAGGTTTTAGTACAATCTGCCATTTTTACCTAATTTTACCCAGGAATTGAAACACCAGTTTTTACCAATCAAGTATTCAATTTATTTTTCAGCAGCATTCTGGTCATAATGACATTTCAGACATCTCTATCCTAGATGATTCCAGTACTTCCAGTGTTTGCTCTATACGTGTGCATGACAGAGGAAAGCTATATTTGCAAAATGCTTTATCACAGAATTTCTCTCCTTTGCCCCTAAGGAACCTTCTTGACATTAATGTGTTAAAAATTAATGGTTTATGTCTTAGGGGGCCATTTGTCATTCAGTTTAATGACATACTGGAATAGTTTAAATTTTTGTAGTAGGTTCCTTTCATAAAGAAGGAGCTGTCAAAACAGGCATGAACATGAATGGACAAAATCATGAGGGGAAAAAAAAAATCACACAGGACCTAAACTCAATGCTCTTATTTTCTCTGTAGGACATCTGTAAGAATTACAATCTCAAAACAGCGTGTTTAATACCATAGCACATTTATATTCTGCTGCTTGAAAATAAGGACAAATTATTAAACATGGAGATCAATACAAGCCACCAAGCTTGAATTATGCCAAGTTATTTTGCATTGGTACTTCAACGTTTCTTTAATTATCCACATATATATAATTTCCATAATAATATAAAGCATTTTTTTAAAAAAAATTTATTAGTTTAATACTTACATGTAAACTGAGATAATACAAATTAAAAGAAATAGCATTTGTTATAAAGTACTATTAAAATGTTCCAAATGTCAAGGCTAGAAATCAACATAATGCCATTGCATCTTGTCAGGTTACCTTAACTTTTACTAAGTTTTTTCTTATGGATATGTCACTGCATGCAAATTCAGGCATTTAACTCAGCTGCATTCACCAGCCAAAGACCCAAGATTCTTCATGAGCACAGAAGAAGGAGCAGTTTCCCATTCTGTGCTTCACAGCAAGAACACATCATCAAGATTCCTAGTCTGTCTGCAGATAAGTATTTATGTTTATTTAAATTACCTTCATCATGGGTATTTGAAGTTTGATTGATGTCAACACTCAATTTATGGACTTGTGCTGACTCTACAGGTTTACACTCCTCTAGACTTTATACAGAATCTCTTAGGAAACTTATACTTCTGGGAATTGATGCCCAAGGCTAATAAATTTAAAGCTAATTGTTCTAGGGTGAGCTTTGAGATTTGGATCTAGACATCCATTTTCAGCATTGATGGTACTTTTTTTTTTTTAATCAGGGGTATTGACAGCAAAATAAAAGCTGCTCAGTATGTTTGTTATTCAATTAGTGTTAATTGAATAATTAAGTAAGTACAACCTCTTTTTCAAAAAATGCTTAGTAACTTCTGCTATTAAGCACGATAAGCACTGCTAATGTTTAGGAAAACTGAAGTTCCTCAGAACATTTTGGAAAAGTTTTAACTACTCGTTATTCCAACAGTAGTGTTATCTAAATTTAGTAATTGGAAGCACCCTTGGCAAGTAATGAGTGTCATGATAAATTTATTACTGTCAACAATTCATAAGGGAAACATTGCTTTAAAACAGCACTTTAAAACCCCCAATTTTTATTGCTCTGTTCTCTCTGAGTAAACTCAAGACATGAAAAAAAAAATCAGGAGTCTAAAATAACTGCAATGTAAGTAAAGACCAAAAAAGTCTGTAAGTTCTTAATTTCTTTCATCCTCCAGAAAGATCATAATATCAAATTTCAAATAAAATATTCTAGAATACATTAGCTTGATTTTAAATTGTTTCTTATGCCTTAACTGAGAAACTATAAGTTTACTCAGACCATGCAAATGTGTGCAGTAAGATATTACCTTTTTATCCCACTCAAATAAGCTTTTTTATTGTATGGAATATGTAAACTGTTATGAAGATGCCTGTAACACTCTGTGTGGAAGCATGCTTTTATTTGCAGCAAAAAGAAGCGGCACTTTGAAAAGAATTATTTGAATTACAGAGCTACTGTTATTAGCATTTTTTCCCTCCATAAAGAAGATGGAATAAAACCAAATTATTTAGAAAGAAAAAAGGCAATTAACAAGTAAAATTTAGTGTTAGAAGCTGTGTGATTTAGCATCATTCTTGTGTTCAGTCTTAGGTTTCAAAAGAAAAATGCAAAAGAGATGTTCATTAATCTTGTCTTTAAAGGTTGAAAACAAACCATCCTTTACTACAAGCCAAGGTGAACTGATGGTATAAATCAAAGTCACTGCATGGCTGCCAGCAGAGAAATAGTTCCTGCTTCAAGACTCAATTCTTTTTGTCCAAGTACTCATCATAAACCTGATTCATGTTAAAAGTACCACACGTTTATACAACAAAGCATTTTTGTGACTTAAACCTACAAATACAAAAAAGTCAGAATTTAAAAGCAATCTACCTAAACATGTTTTCCTATGCCAAATGGGATTTTAACTTTGTCTGTGATATACCATTACCTTGGTGTTCACTTCCCTGACTTAATACAAAAAGCCATGAAAATAAGCCTGATCTAATCCAGTAAGTCTGCTTCAATTTTCAGTGAGGAAAATGTTTTTTCTGCCACACTCTCTGCCCCATAGAATCCTTCTGCTTTAAAGTGCTTCATCACAATATACAGACCTGTTCTTTAATTCCACAGACAAGGGTGCTCTCTAAACTAGAGACATGTCAAACCTTTGCAGTTATAAGTGAACATATGATAACTTTTCCAATCAAATGAAAATGAATGCTTGAAAACATTATACAAAACACCTGCTAGAAGGAAAGACAAGAATTTATGTGAGTGTCAAATTTAATTTCTTATTTTTAAGATTTTTCACATATCAAGTATTTGCAGTTTTGAAGATTAATACTAGTATTATTGCTTTTCCCTGCCTAATTTGTCATTTTCACCACTGTCACCTCAATAAATACTCACATAGTCAACATTTACCTCTGCCTTCCCATTAAAACTGAGAGAAGGAGAGTAACATGTCTGACATGTTTTGCATCCAAGTATGAATCATTTAATTTCTTATTAAATTATCAGGAAAGTGTTTTCTTTTTGCATTGATATAATAATTAGTGAATTATGCCTTATATGAATTTACACACACTTCATTCACCATTCATTTCCTCCTATTCTATTTTTGGTCCTTTTAAATTTTTTCAAAGTTTAGCGTGTCAACCAGAGACAAAAGTAATTCTTTTCATTCTTCCCTGGCATTTTTCTTCATTATTTTTGACAAATGTAAGTTGATCTTCTTAGATTTGTGGAATGTAACCAGTTCTATCAGATCTGTGGATGATAACAAAGATTGATAGTGCTTCATGTAACAGGCCACAGCATCACTGAAGGGCAATAACAAACGTTAGAAGAAACAGTCATTTAAGGTTATATTGAAAAATTGTCAACATTTTTATGCCAGTCACACAACAATCACTTTCTTGAGTTAATATATAGGAGACCTACCTTTTGAAATGTGTACTTTACTGTCTGTGAATTCTGACAGGTTTTTTGCCATTCAGAATTACACATTCATAAGAGTGAAAATGTTTTAGTGCTGCAATTATTGAGAAATGAAAATAAAAAAAGAGTAGTGTTTTGATATGTAAACACATCATCACTTACCTTCTCTGCTGATTGGGCCGTACCAAAAAATATTGGAATAAAAGCTAACCAAATTATGCATGTTGTGTACATAGTAAATCCAATGGGTTTTGCTTCATTGAAGGTCTCTGGAACCCCTCTTGTTTTAATAGCATAAACAGTGCATGTGACCATCAGGAGAATACTATATCCAAGGGAACAAATGAGAGAAAGATCTGAAATGTCACATTTGAGAACTCCTCTGGCATTTTCTGGTTCAAGGGTCCTCTGTTCTCCATAGTCTACAATCGTGTGTGGTGGATCGATAGCAAACCAGATGAAGACTCCAATAAGCTGCAAGGATATGAGGCTGAAAGTGATCACCAGCTGAGAAGCCGGACTAATAAATTTGGGAGCTGTGACAGATTTTTTACCTTGTTCAAATATTCTGTGAATCCTGTTTGTTTTGGTAAGCAACGCCGCATAGCTGAAACACATGCCAAGTCCTAGAAAGATCCTTCGAAATGAGCAGACCACTGTATCAGGAGCTGCAATCATTAGAAAAGTAATGGAGTAACAGAGGAAAATCCCAGTCAGGAGCACGTAACTGAGCTCCCGCCCAGAGGCCCTGACGATCGGTGTGTCGTTGTAGCGGACAAACGTCACGATCACAAAGGTGGTGGCAATTATACCCAGAATAGCTATGAAGACAGGCACGATGGCCCAAGGAGAATGCCACTCCAGTTTGATTATAGGGATAAGCTGGCAATCCGTACGGTTGGCATTTGGTCTTTTATTAATGGGACAGAGTTCACAGTTGAATTCATCCACCTGGTAGTGGTATCCCTCACAGCGCTCGCAGTGCCAGCAGCAGGGCACTCCCTTCACCGTCTTCTTTCTTTCCCCAGCTTTACAGGGCAGGCTGCAGACAGATGCTGGATGAGTGTGTTCTCTGTTAGCCCACTGCATGTCTTCTACCTGTGGGTATAAAAAATTAATGAGACTTCTATTTTCCTTCATTTATAATATCCTAATCCTGGCCAGAGGTTTGTCATAAATCACTGCATGCTGACAGCACAAATATAGTTTACCATAATAAGAAACCTGTTTCTTTCCCTTGCACTGGCTTTAAAAAAGTGTTAAATGATTGTGTCCAATAAATCATTCATGCCACAGGCTTGATGAGTGTCATTAGTTTCTATTTACCTCTTTACTGCTGACCAAATTGACATCTGTAAAGATATTTATTGACTCCAGGCTAGTTTAAAAGCAAAAAGCAGTGCTGTAAAAAGTTAATCACATGCAAATATAGATATCAGTAGTTCTCAAACATTTAATTACAAAATAAGTCTATTTTCAGAGTGTGCTTCAGAGCAATTTTTGGTACAGTAAAGAAACAGATTCAAATCTCCATACATCAGCCTTGACAGAACAGAGTACCAGAAAAGAAAGGTCTGTGATGCTACCCCATCCACAAATGTGGATATTTTATACTTTTCCACCTTCAAAGCCTTGAAATGCTCACAAGTGTTGTGTTTACATTTCTAGAAGATTCAAATAAGTATATACTGCTTTCTGAATAATAATAGAAGAAGATTTCATGACTACTGCTTTAGTTCTCCTGATATAATAAGTCCAGGGATCCTTTTGTAGCACAGAACAATGCAATCTTGTTTAAGAAATCCTAGCTTTTTCCACAGCAGCACATTAGCAAAATATACTTTATGTATTCTTCCCGCATGCCCTGCAAATGAAATCTGAATAGGGAACTCTTGGATTAAAGAATTTTCTACTTTAAATTATCACTTAGTTTGGTGCCAGCTGTCCTTAGCCCACCCTTATTAAAGCCCTGTTCTGGAGAGGTCACTGTGAGTGAAGAAGAGCTGTGGGCAGAGCCAAGCCCCTTGTGAGCACCAGAACCACTCCTTGTTGCTCCAGGTCCCACCTTTCATTCCTTTGTGAGGTGGTGAGCACTTGAGGACAAAGAACTTTCCTTGTTCTTGCCTATTAAGTACTTAACACTTCTGTTTCATTTGGAGGCTTTATTCCTAAGTGAAACAGCAATAACAAAACTTCAGGCACCAGGAATGTTTTCAGTTCCTTCTGGAGGAGGACAGAATGGGGACAGCTTATAAAAAGGGGTAATTTTGGCCTTTAAAGTTTATTTTTTCAGCAATTTTTCAACAGACTTGAGAGGAAATCACAATGTAGCATTGCTGGCCTTATTTGCGTTCCCCAGAGAGCCAGAGCACCAGCTACAGTACTGTACAGGGTTCATAAAGCAGCAACAAGCAGCCTCCTTCCTTCTGTGCAGGACTTTGATGTTCTCCACTCCAAGAGACCAGAGTAATAAGGAGACAAGCTCTGTGAACCCTCAGAGTCACTCAAGGATTTCAGTGGGAGAGGATCCTGAATACCCAGAAGTCAACCAGATTTTATATCAACGATTGTGATGACTATGCAAAATACATCATCTGGTGACTATGGAAAAGAAATTCATTTAAGCAATTAGCTTCCTAAAAAGCACAAGGATAACCCAGTGTTGTATGAAACAGTTTTGACAGAGTTCCAGCAGAGCACTGGATACACTAAGAAAAAATTCACCTCTGTTACAATCTCCTGGTTTTAATCACTGAAATCCTAAAAGCCCACATAACCCCTCATTGTTTCATCTACTATATGTGAGAAAGGACATGCTATGATGAAATCGGCATGATAGTAAAGACAATTCTCCTTCACACTGTTGCTAGGAGAATAAATACAAAGCTTGTGATTTAGTCACATACTACAATAATGGGGGGAACAGTATGCTGTGGTCATTAATCCAGACCTGTCGATAAGTTTGGGATGACTCAGAAAACCACAGTAGTAGATATTGGGTAGATTATAACACACAATACAGAATCACTAGGAGAGTAGGCAACACCTTATCCAGCATAAACTTAGAATGCCATGGACAGGCAGTATCTCATCCAGCAGAAAGCCTGACAGGATAAAGCTTACGTGTCCAATTTTTAAACACATTTGAATTAGCAAGATGAGTTTATACCAGATCAGTATTTAGTACCATGAGGCTGCAGTGGTTCTTATCTGGCATTAAGCATCCTAAGGTCACAGTCACTGTATTGTGAATTGATGGCTTAGATATGTACAGTGAGTTCCCTTTTGTCGTTTAGAGCCTCTCCTTTACTAAAAAAAAAAAATAAATTAAAAAAAAATTCCTTAATTTTACAGTGATTTATGATTTCACATACTTTTGTCTTGACAATTTTAATTGACTAAAAACATGCTTAAAATCTCTTTGTGGTTTGCAAAACATTAAAGTGACCCGGGTTATACCTCATATTGGCCACAACTAATAATAAATTCCTACTTCTGAAGCTAACTTGTGAAGATTCATATGTTTTTCACTCTGACACAACTGAAAAAACTAAAAAAGATATCTTCTAGCATATAAAGTTATATGAAGTTATGAATGTTGAAAAACTCACTGGATAAAGAATTTTTTTCCCTAATAAATTAATTATGAATATAAGCATTATTGACTGGTTAACAATAGAAAAAGCCAAATACAGATAGAATCTGAAAACATGAAAAGCTCTTAATCAATGTAGAAAATAACCAGAATGAATGGCTGGGGCGGGTAGATTTTACAAGGTATAGATCCTATGTTTTAAAATCTGGATTGTCTGGATTAATCTTCTAGGCAAAAAAAGCACATTTAGGGTGACCTAGATTTATCAAAAAAAGCTTTAAAAAAATGTTGAGTTCTTGCTCATTAGTTCTGTATTTAATTTTCTATTTTTTAAAAAAAGAGGAGATATAGTCCCAAGAAACATTGTCCAGTGTTTGAAATTGAAAATTCCTTCAAAATACTTGTATATCTGAGAAAATTCTGGCATTGTAGCATGATAACTCTGTAAGTTTGTGGCAAGATGGGATTGTCCCATGAACACAACCATCTGACAACTCAGTTTATAGCTACATTAACAAGCAATGTGCACAGTAAGAAGCAATCAGAGGAGCAAAGCTGGTAATTGAGGACTTGATGTTCACATTGGTCTGTATTTGAAATTAGAGTCTGCAGAAGAAGGTTGTACTGACCTAGTTATGACATAGTTCAGTGGACTGAAGAGTGGTAATCTTTAATGAAGATGAACTGCCCTTCTGGAAAGCAAATTCTGTTTCCATTTCAGCCTGAAGCAACCCAGTTCACTTAGCCCAAGACCCACCCCACAACCAGCGAGTGTGCTAACTGGGAATAATTAGTCATTATTATTTAATTATTAATTAATTAATCATTTCACAAACCAAGTCTTGATTGAAATCAAAATGCTGATGTGTATATCCTCAGACTGCTATTTAGACAATACTGTAGTAGAAGCAGAGGACAGGGCAGGGGAAATTTTCCCTCAGAGTGAGCACTGTGCTTTTATTACACTTGAACAAGTCTGTTAAGGGTTTCTATATAGGCAGACCTTAATAACTGAAAAGTCATGCTAATTCTGGTCATCTGGTTCACTCCCAGCACTCCACAACCTGCAGTAGTCCTTGCCTGTAATGTATTTTTGGGCTACTATTTTGCAAAAGATAAAAGTAATAAGTAAATGCAGTACAAAACATAATTACAATAGTCTTAAATCTCTACCGGTTTTTTCACTGATTGTACGAATCAAAGATTCCAGTTTCTTGAACTCGTGTATAAGATTCATTCATGTCATTACTTTTTCTATTTATGAGCTGGTACTATTGATGCTACTTCTTCTCTGAGATTAACTTTATAAAATAAATGGCAGCAGGAAGTGTTAAGGAACTACAAAACAAAGGAGGATCATTTGGGAACACAGAACAAGGGACAATTATAATTTCCAGAACTACTGAAAACCTGTAATAGTCAAGCTTTAAAGGGAGTTGCCGGATGCTCATCCTTTTCTGAAAATCATAATTTTTTATGTAGACATAAACACTTAGCAGTGGAACTTTCAAAAGTGCCATGGGGAACTTGCTCAATATAGCTAATTAATTTAAATGAGAGTTAAGTGCCTTGTCTGTTTAACTGCTTTTGAAAATCCCACTATGCTTCCATCTGCAGTTTTCACAATATAAATACTTTGAAAAACTTGCCCCAAACTGATCCAGAAATTTAATTGTTACAAAACTAACTTTAGGGGATCTTAACTTAGGCACACATTTCTAAAGAAAATTCTCATGGGGGAAAGAAACTGTCAGTGAGGCCAAAGTCAGACAACAGAAACACAAAAAAGAAGGTGCTTTTTGATGTTGAAAAAGGATTAAGTTCTGCATCTCTACAGCTCTTACGATTATAATGTCTGGGTCTGCAGCTTTCTTTATACTGCTCAGACCCTCAAGGCTGAGCAGATCTCAGATTGTTAAGCAGCCATGGTTTCTGGGAGACTTATTTTGTCACCTCATTTTCATGTGACATCTTCTAGATCTGGTTCACTACAGTGTATTACAAGGCAAAGTTCATTGCTAAATGTATCTGACATCCTCTAGCTCAGCTGGACTAGCCTAGCTTTGTATCCATTATTAGTAATGGTTTAAACATTATCTCAATTTTATTTGAGTAGCTTCTCTGAATTTGGAAAGTGTCAGATAGGCTGATGTGCTATCATGAAATACCTCCCATTTCCCTAAGATGCAGCTCCGTTTCCTACTATTCCAATATCTACCAGAGTGGAAACATCAGAAATACTTTGACAGCATGTCTGTAAGATGTCTATTCATTTTCTATGAAATGCACCATGATACAAAAAGAGAATGGCTTCATTGCTATTTCAATGGACATAAAAATTGTCTCTACATGAGATAGCTTCCTGATGGGGCTGTAATTTACTTTAATGTGCAGTATTAAGATTCACAGTTCACTAAACCATTAAAATACAGACAAACGCCATTTCATTCAAAACCAAATAAACACCTCTGTCCTTCATGAACATTACAAACACAATTCCCTCTAATATCTAATAAATAGAGCTAAAAAAACTAATGATGTGAGAACTCGGCTAAAAGAATACAAGATTGACATGATACAGTACAAATGGCACATTCACATTCCTGGAACCCACATTCTTCCAACAATCAGGCAACTTATTCATTTAGCAATGCCCTCAGCAACCAGAGGAGACTGATCAAAACCGCTATTTACAGGTTTAATATAATTTTGGAATTATATGTCCGATATGTATGTACAAAAACACTCCGCTTCCTGTTCTTCATTATTGTGGGAAACTTAACACTTACTTAATTCAGGAACCCATGAACAGTACAAAGACACCTGGACAACCTCTAGAGGGTTTTTCAAAGTACATCACTAGGGTAATATTTAAATGTTTCTGATGATGCTATATTATAGCTTGCAAGAATTTTCATTTTTCTTTCAAATCTGAGAGCCAGATATTAATTTTAAAAATGAAAAATTAATGTTTAATTGTCTTATTGTAACAAATGGAATTATATGAGTTCTGGATAGACTAATGCAAGTGGGAATTATAAGATTGTGGGAGCAGACAGCCATCTTATTTTGCAGTCAGTTAGCCAAGACTTTCAGAAGCATCAGGACTTTTACACATAAATTCACAGGACTTTTAATAGACATTCAGATTCTTGGCTATCATAAGATATCATGACAAAGAACTGAAATATCACCTCCAGCTCTCACCAGGATTTTTTCTTATTTTTTTGTCTCAAATTCCTGGAAGTATTTATCTTCTGACAAAAAAATCCATCATAGGAGCAGAGCAAGTGAATGAATTAAGGGAGTTTCACCTAGTATTTAGATTTTTAAATTGTCTTATCTATCTATACTCACAGTAAAAGTTAGTGTACCTTGTCCAATCAAGTAATGTGAACCATTAAAATCCAAAATTAAACTGAAACTGGTTCAACTAAAGGCATTCATTACGAGTCTAAATATAATGATGATTGCATTCCATCTGCCAGACAGATGTATCCCACTAGAGAAAACCTGAGTATGCCTACAGACTGAACTTGCCACTATTTAAGCAGGCATGTGCAGACAGAGAATAAGTCAATGACAAAAAAATACCATTTATATTAAAATAAAACAAAATAAAACAAAACTGAGAATTACTCCAGATTGCCATACCAGTACAAGATCACTATCATTATCAAATTTTCCATAATTGCTATAAATAATTTACATCATCCACCCTATACAGATGTTTTTTCCTAACAACTGAGATGTCATTTTTTTGAATTTTAGGCATAGATATTCCAAGAGTTCTGCAAAGAACACGGAATTATATCTTTGGTTTTACCATGTAATGGTTGAAAACTAATGCACTCTAATATCAGTTTGAGGAGTCTGAGAAGTTTGATGAGTATTAAAGGAGCAGTCTGACTACCACAACACAAATAATTTTTTCTCTTTTTCTTTAGGATCAAAGTACGGGTTGTTGCAAGAATCCAAATGGAAGCTGATTTCTCCTAACTGTAAATCCACTTGCCCGAATTTCCTCTTAGGCAAACAAAGAGGAGACCTTACCTCTCACAGCTTTCTTAAAGGAAAAACAGTTAAATTTAACATCATTTTTGTTTGAATGTTTACATTTGAATATTTACATACTATTTACATGTATGTATGTACAAGTATTTTTATGCAAGTATGATATAAAATTTTCTGGACTACAGGAAGGAAGGAAGGAAATTGATATTATTAGTGGTGCAGCTGTGGTCTCTAAGCCAAGACACAGCCTATATGGCTATGATACAGCCTCAGTCCACGACCTTGAGCAAACTATTTAACTTTCTTGAATCTTAACTTTTCAGTCCACTGGAGAGAAGCTGTCATGAATACAGGAGTGAAGACATTTTAGCTGAAAATGTGGGTAAAAAGTTCAATTGGTGATATAAGTGATGTCCATCTCTAAGGTTTAGAAGGTTTTTTGCTCAACAATTATAGTTTAGAAAATTTGACTAAAACAACTTTTACTTTTAAAACTGAGCAATATATTTTTCAAAGAATCAATACCAAAAACATCATCATAATTCTGTGTTTCTCAGCATGTCATAATCTTTCTTGTCATCTCCAGTTTTCAGAACTGCAGTACTAGAATTACTAAAATAAACAGAATGTGTTTTCGTTGCTCAGAACATATTAACAAGTCATTCTCAGATAGAGAAAAATAATTATAGGGAAGGATGCTCTAAGTTAATACATACAAAAATGAAAAGAATGCTATTAAAAATATAAAGATTCTTATGTTCATAAATAGAAAAGTTTAAATACTTGCCTTGCTTTATTAATGCAAATATGCTATTAAGTGATACTGATACAGTAATTTTACCTCAATGAAACCAACCCTACTAATTAAGTCGTATAATTCATGACTGCTGAATACTTACATAGAGGAATGCACTGTGTAAACCTAAAAGGGGGAATAATCATACCACAGTATCACAATATACAGAGAGTGTTTATTAGTGCTATACTGTCCTAAAATGCTAGCCTTTATATGGCTTGCGATCTAGCTTATGTTTTTGGGGTTTTTTTAGTTGGTTTTAGCTTTTTTTTTGTTTTGTTGCGAAAAAAATTTTTTGTTTGTTTTGTTAGGGTTTCTTTTCCTTTTTTTCCTTTTTTTTCTTTTTTTTTTTTTTTTTAACTTTTATTTTTCTCCTCCCATAATTTGGTTTCTTTTGATTCTTTCGGAATTGCTGGCCCTAGCAGATACTTGGTACAAAGGTAGGAGGAGCTGCAGTGTAATACCTTCTTTAATTTGCCAAGTAAGAAACATTAATGTGGGTTGAATACTTGGGAAACATCACTTTATTCTCAAATGCCTTGGGTAGTAGACAGCACAAAGCACAATGATTAGCAGGACATCAAATAAACAGCTGCTGGTACTGCACTGTGTAACCATCAAAAGGAAATTTACAGAAATCTAGTACGGACTTCTATTCAATATATGCAATTTTTTTTTTCTTTACTGAAAGCATGAACTACAATTAATTTTCAAGCACTTGCTTCTGAAGATAGCCTCTTTTTACAAAGGAGACAAAAAATTAGCTTGAACCAAATCAAAGAATCCAAACAAACCAAAACACACCACCATGGAAATATCCTATTTTAGATGATATTGGCAGACTTCATGTTTTTTGAAAGCTTGTTCAGTAGTCTACTTTCTATATTTCAAAAACATATAATTAGTACCAATGTATCAACTGAAAATCAGGTTTCCAAACTTATTCTTTATGCAGGCCACTTTCACATAGACAATCTCTATCACATATCCTTATCTAGAGCTCCTTGCTGCCCTTACATGTCCCTAACATGCACTTGAAGAGAATTTTATGAGCATTTCTAAATTAAATTCATGATGTATACGCAGGGATTAAAGTCCTTATATGCTACCAAATGCAGACTGTTTCATAATTTTGTGTATATAATTAAACAGGTGTTCAAGAAAAGACTGGATGTGGCACTAAGTGCCATGGTCTAGTTGACAAGATGGTGTTATGCCACAGGTTGGACTCCATGATCTCAAAGGTCTTTTCCAACTTAAGATGATTCTGTGATTCTGTTCACGAACACTCAAATTACAAACACACTAACTAAATTCCCAAAAAACTTGTCAGATTTAGATTTGAAATAAATGGGCTTTTGAGAGGAAATCTTCCACCATCACACTTTTTGTCAACTGGTTTTGATCAGCTCTAGTACTAAGACCATGTCAAACATAATGCTTGAAGTACTTTTTTTCTTCCTGCAGTTGATCATGCAGAAATAGCCTGCAAGCATACCTTAAAAAATTTAGTGCTTTGAGAAAAGAAAAGGAGCATAATTCTAGCAAGGAGTATTTTAACATCACTTTCTTTGTGTCTGCAGAATCTTCTCAGTTCTGCCCAAGGACCTAGTTTAATAGCTTAGCTGCATTTCTTGAGGAAAGTTTTAATACCCATAACAAACATGCTCCCTCCCAAATTCTGTTCTTTTAGCTACAGTTACCTGAGTAAGAGCTGGCTTGTCCCAAGCCCAGTGCTCCATAGCTACAGTACTTGCTTCCAATCTGTGCCAGGTGCCTTTCAACCCCAACGGTCCCCAGATTCTTCCCCACTTCACAGCTCAGCATAGACAAAGGGAATACAAGGAGTTCAGCACAGTTGCAATTTGAATTTAAAGAAATTTAAAAATATATATATTTTTTTTAAGCCTATATAATTTCATAAATCCCATTTTTTGCATAAAAATATTCACCATGGCATGCTTTTAATTATTGTATTGGTTAAAGGTGAGTTTATCAAAACAAGAGCTGTTGTCCCCAAACCCCTGCATGATGGGCTGTGAAACAAATGTAATGGGTTAGATCTTCAGCTGATTTAGTTCAGCCCAGTAAGTTTAGTATTGTTATGCTAACAAGTTATTATTTCTTAAGGGGATGACCTGTCACAGTTTTTGTTATCTTTAATATTTAATTATTCTAAAACTAGAAATTAGCCAATCACAAAAAGCCTCAGTTCAATATGAAGAAAAAGATGCTGATAAGTTTTAGTTTTAATCCTCCCCCCCTATTTTAAAATGGTTTAATCTACTTCCTATTTCTTCATCAGAGCAAAAGGAGCTGTGCGCATGGAAATGAAAAATGCTTCTAACTTTCATCCTGAACAACCCTTCCTACAAATTAATACCAACACACAAGATAATATATTCCTTTTATTCCCACACTACTCACAGACCAAATTGTCAAGTGCACTAAGGGCTATACAACTGTACAAGAAAAAATTATGGTCTCAGTCTCAAAAAATTCTCAGTCAAACTATAAGATAAAGGAGAGCAGAGTATTGGCAGAATACAGAACAGACCATCCTAAAACTAGTAAGGCAACACAGATCAAGACGATAGTCAGCAGCCATCTCATACTATCAAACAAGGGCTTTTTGAGGAAATTTTGCCAAAAAAGATTTTTAACAAGGTAACTGAAAGAAGAAACCAGGGCAATTTTGTATCTATTTACTGAGCTTTCCATCCAAGAATAAGCAACAATAAGACAGCACAAAGGAATTTGCTTCATCAGTTACCTCTCAAAGAGTAACATAAAACAGAGCTGAAATATCCTGTGCATCTCAGCTTCTAAAAACATGTTTCAGCAAAGTGAAGTACTTCAAATTTTGGGAAAAGTTGCCCTCACCTCAGCAACCTTCATTGACTCTGACAGAGTCAAACTCAGCTGAAATACAGGGATCAAATTTAGATACTTGTCTCAAAAAAAAAAGGGGCACTCCGCCTAAACTGTTCTTGACAGATTTGTCCAACATGTTTTTAGGAAAGGAAAGCTGTAGTGCATTATACTAGGAAATACATCAAACTCCTAAACACCAGGTCTCTACTTTAAGATGGTTTCCCACTTACATGGCACATATCTTATTTTCCAGCTCTTCTTCATGAAGAGTCAGATCTTTTTATGCCAAAGATTGAATTTTCAGCACTATATAAACAAAAGAAATCACACTAGCCCTTTACACACAGTTCCAGACGGGTAGCAAAACCACATACACAAAAAGCATGAAAGTCTGAACTAACTCAGGCCAGGCAGAAAACAGACTGTATTTTTTACCAAGATTTCCAGCAGCAGGGGAAAATCTTTTGCTGCCAAGTTTGTGCTGTTACTTAGAATGAAGAGTCAATAATTAAATCTAAAATTCTGCTGAGAGACCTAGTGATCTGGAAGGAACAAAAACAAGCATGAGGAAGAAGTTTAAGCTGGAGAAAATGCCACACAACATGTTTAGGGGGAGGAAAAAACCCAAACAAAACCAAAAAAATACTTCTTACTAAAGAAATAAAGCTGAGGGTTTTCATAATGAGAGAAGATTAGGGGGTTTCCTATGAGCTGAAAATATTGGGATTTATTTCATAATATTTCCAGATCTGAGTAGATAGAAAGCCCTTGAGACTCAATGGGAAGTATGGAGAATTTGCAAATGGAAAACCTAGTGCTTACATTCTGAAAAGGGAAGGAATGAAGAAGCTAGGGAATTATCAATCATTCACTTTAACTTGGATTCCAAGAAAAATCCTGAAAGAAATAAACAAACACATTTCAAAAACACAGAGAAAACAAACAAGACAAGTAACAGCCAAAAGGGATCTGTCATCAATGAGCTGTCACATTTCCTTCAGTGAGAGGGTAACAGGCAATGTGCATGAGAGACAAGCAGCCAGGTGTCATTTATCTTAACATTAGAAAGAATTTTGACAACATCTCAAATTACACTCTCAGTCATAAGCAACCTAGTGAAACAGATTTAGCCCCTGAGGGCTGGGTGCAAATTATATCAGAAAGCTGAAGAAAGATAAAATTTGTAGTTGATTTACTGTCAGAAGGGAAGGCATGGCACTAGGTGTGGTCTAGAAAGGTCTACTGTTAGTCTGCTATTTTTCAACATTTGTAATAAACACTCATTTTGTCTGGATCATAAAATAGAGTATATGGTGATCAGATTTGGGCAGTAACACAGGAAAAGGTCAGAAAACTTATTTCAGAGTCTGAAAAAATGAAGCATACAGTTTAACAGGGACAGCTAGCAATACATTATGGGTCAGGAAGGACAGAGGTAGCAGCTCTTGGGAAGAAAAAGAGATCTCAGGGCTCTAGTAGATTGTGATATAGTGAACCAATGTTGTGCAAAAGGGGCAAATGGCAGTTAAATGCAGATAGATACAATAGTCTTCCCCCTCTGCTTTCCACTCATGACTACATGAAATGATGTTTCTCCTGTACTCTGCACTAACGAGACTGCAGTCAGAACACTTTCTGAAGGTTAGGTCATTGTGTTTCCCTTTGAAGAAGAATCAAATGGGGAGTCCAGAGGAAATCTGCAAAGATTACAAGCACGTCTAGGAAACACGATCTATGTGACTAAATTGAACAAATTTCTGTTGTATAGCCAGAAGAAATAACATAGCCTAGGAGGTAAAACAACGGTCTTGAAATAAATACATGAAAAGGATGAGGATGTGAATGAAGTACACTGAATAAAATGAGCTATAGGCTTAAATTATAGCAATAAGGAGTAAAGTTCAGTATTTATAAGACACTTCAGAGAGATCAGAGTAGCTAAGAAATGAAAGACAATGCCTTCAGAAGCTGCAAAATCTTCACCCTTAAAACAACCTAAGTGTAGAAGATGTTAACTTTATCCAGGGGCTAGAGAGTCTCTTGAGATCCATTTAGCTGTCTTCTGTAACGCAAAGGCAGATTTCAGGTACTAAATATTTTGAGAACAAATAAAAATATCATAACTAGGCTAAATAAATAGCAAAATAGAAAAATATCAATGTAGTCTCTTGGCAGCTAAATTCTTTAGGCTGTCTTTTGTGATTTTACAGAATACCTATTTAGAAAAAATATTTACAAGAATAAAGTAAACAAGAAATGGTAATGATCCTACTTTTCCTATGTCTTGTATAATTAATGATTTTCATTTTAATTATTGTATGGTAAATTGCTTTTGTTTACAAGGAGAATGCTTCTTTAAGTGTTAGGGAAAGATGGTCTAAGTAAAAGAAATCACCACTGCTGCAATAATAAACTCTTTCCCACATAAGGGAATTTAAATCAGTTTGTGATATATTAAGCATCTAGTGTGTAAAAAAGAAGTCCAAATTGAAGTCCTATATGCGAATGGAAAACTGGTAGAGAAGTTGTCCTTATCCATTAAGTGATGCGCAACCTGAAGCAAAAGAAGATCCTAAATGAGTAACCAGGTTTATAACTCAATAAGTCTTTCATGGCTTTCTTCTAGAGCTCTTGCTAAAGACATAGACAGTCTTGTATTCACTCACAAAACCAAGTATAGTAGTCTAGTTGTTGTATGCTTCCTAGCATTTACTCAAGGGATACAGGACATTGCCTCTGAGGGGATTATTAGCAGGTCAAACCCACCAAACAAATAAAAGCCAGAAAACTTTAGAAGTGATGGCCACATATCTGAATCATTTATACAAAATCAATATTTACAGCTCGCTTGTTCCAACCAGCCCACATGCTGGAGATTGTCCAGCCTCCCAGGGCAGCCCAGTACTTAATTATCTTCATCCTTAGAATCTTCCAGCATGTCTGCATTAGATATCTCTCACTGTAGTTCAAATCCACTACTTCTCCTAACAGCTAAATTAACTATGCCTAACAGTTTGTTCTTTTCCTGAATAATCCTTTCTGTATTGGAAGAGATTAACATAACCCCCCTCAGTGCAATTTGCTTCAGACTAAACAACCCCGGTTTGCTCAATCTTTCCCTAAAGGCATACTTTTAGATGGCTGATCATTATAATTGTTTGCAGCTGGACTTTCTCCAGCTACTTTGCTTTTGAAAGTGAAGTCACAGTTCTGCTAAGGAGCTCACAGCACTGAGGAAGAGAACAGATGAATTACATCGCTTGTCTAGGAGTTCCTTGCTGCAATGGCCCCTGGTGATGCAAATCAGTTAACCATTCCAAAGGCATTGCCTAGCTTTATGCCTAAGTTTTCCGTAAAAGGGGAGTTCACTTCAATTCCTGCAGTTACCAGAAAGAGCACTGCAATCCTCCTTCTTTAACCCAGTCATTTCAAGCGTATTTTATTGACATATTCAACAGTAAATCTGAAGTTACAGTTAAATTAGCTATGCATTCTTCATTCCCTGTCTTAAGATGTACTAACATCGCCACTAAATCTAGTGATACCATTTTGGATATTCAGAAGATAAATTAATTCCCTATCTTTGATTTTTTTATTTTAAATAGTGTTTGGGGATTTATCATGATGAAAAGTCCTGGATAAATATTAGATGACTATCCTAAAGTAATTAAAATAATATTAGTGCAAGATGAAGAGAATTGCAGCAAAACAAATAGAAAAAAATAATCATACAGTAATGTTCTGCTAACTGCTGATTATTCTCTTTCATCATAACCATTGAAGGCCTTTTTCATTTTCCATTTAATGATTTTTAATTTAGTGGTAGACTTATGCAACACAAATGAAGAATAATTAATTTAATAATTTGGTTTCCAATTTTTGCTTTTAAGGACTTTTAAATAATTTGCTACAAGGTTTAAAGGGCAGCTCAATTTTCAAATGACAAGACATATATACAAATTTTGGAGTGAGGCAGAAGGAGAAGGGGAGAAGAGTCTGGGGAAGAAACATGTTCATACTCTGTTTCACACTGGAACCTCACAAAACAATTCACTGCAGAGTTGCTGAAACTACCTGCTATGCCAAGTAGCATTTGTCAATGCTAAAACTCACATTAGCTTGTACCAGGGGAGCAGCTAACCCTGCTCTGAAGTCCCATATATGAATGCAAAACTCTTCAGGAATTCATTTAAAAGCTCCTGAATTTTTATTGTTCTATCACTGCACACTTTTTTTTTACTGTGAAAGAGAAAAGAATATTTTAAAATGTAAGTGCTACGCTTGTAATTCCTTTCTGGTTTGTTGAAAAAACAGGAATACTCTTGGTCCTGTTGGTTATGGCTATTCGAAAAAACAATTCATTCTAATCATACCATTTTTACAAAGGACGAACACAAAAAGCTATAAAATATCTACCACCCACTCAAGATCCTGTGACAAATTCACAGCCAAACATACAGCTGCAACTTCATGTTTCATTTGAGGAACCTGACTTTCACTCACCCTGACAAGGTGAGAAAAAAGTCACTATTCATCCTAACCATCAAGCAGACACTGTTGCACCAGCAATTTATTATCATTCTAATGAAGAAAAAATAGTTATCAAATTTCAGGGTATTTTCTCAGCAGCTGTCTTTTATCCATTTTATTTTTCATTTGTTTGTTTTTTCTCTAGAGCGTCAGTCAAGAAATCTATTTCACTGAGAGGGGAAAAAGACTCTTAGGACCAAAGAAGGAAAAAACTTCAGAAGGAAGACAAGTTGTCATTCTTCTTGGGTTCTTCTAAGGTCATTGGTTCTTGAATTCAGGTTCTATTTTGATTTTCAGTCATGTCTGAAATAGTTTCTGTCTAATATGTGCACTTCTTAAAATCATTTAATGCCCTTTTAACATCTGTATTCAGCCTATTTCCAATACAAAGCTTGTTATATCAATACAACCCGTAACCTTTCAATACCATAAAATCCCAATTTTATTCCATGTTTCTTGTATTTTTTGTCTTGTCTCCACTTCTCATCTACTGTAGCCTACTGCTGACATTTCTTTTTAATCTAGAATTGGTCCTTAGCAGGTACAATTTTCATATTGACCTCAGACAGTAGCAGTAGGGAAGAGCAAATCCTGAGTCATACTACTCAAGTAGTGCTATGATCAGGACTAGTTTTGTGAAACCTAACTAGTCTAAGACCCATAATAGTTTCTATTTTCAGCCTTGTGTGGAATACAAGAAGATAGCAGTATAATTTTGAGAAGAATAGAAGAACCTAAAACATTTTTGCTTGTCTCATTGAGTTTTACTTTTAACCCAGCATGAACAATTTTCAGTCAGATAACACGGGTTTGTTAGAATGAAAGTTTGAACTCTACTGCCCTATTACATGCAGGCAGAAGAACACCCTGCAGGCCATATGATTGTCATATTTTGTTTATAAATACAACCATATAGAGCACTAAGTGCTTCTGTTGTGTATTTCACTGAACTGCGTTCTTTTGTTAAACACAGGGCTTAGGTTCAGCATTTTAAAAACATCTATCAATTATATAATAGCTACCACAGGAAAAGAGGCTTTCTGAATTCTTTAATGAAATATAGTGGCCCTCAGCAAAGCTCAAAATTTACTTAATGCAGTTAGAGAAAACGTCAGAAGTTTTTTGAGTCATTTTCTTTTACCATGTCACAAGAAAGAGAACTAATGCATTTTGAACCTGTAACTTCAAAAAATAATTGACTAATTTGTGTGTTGATTGTACTTCCTTCAGTATTAGACACAAGACATGAGGCCTAGAAAAGAAATCAAATACTGATTCAAATCTCTTTATGATCTGGCTGCCTGAAGGGAAGCTCACTGTCAGTGTGAGGTTCTCAATTTTTACTAGTTCACCAATCACTGTGCTTAAGGCTGATGATGGTTCTGGCTGTCTCTCTGATACTTCATCACATCAGTGTAATTTTAATTTATAGTTTTCATCATAAATCAGGATCATTATGGAAAAAATGGATGCCCCTGAGTCATTTATATCCTCAGTGCATACACTCCATAAATCTGAAATCTTATGCATCTTATTATTTCTAAGAGAATGTTGAAAATCTGTTATTGTAAAATCTCTTTTTTATTTTAGCAGAACTCTTGTGCTCTGGTGAAAAACAAAACAAAGAAAAACAAAACAAAACACACAAAAATCCCAAACCGAACAACAAAACAAATACAAGTGAATTCTGTCTTTAAAATTCACTGTTTTCACTTGAAACACAGAATCATAGAAAGACCTGGGTTCAAAGCAACCTGAAAGATCATCCAGTTCCAACCCCTCTGCTGTGGGCAGGGTCACTTTTCACTAAACCAGGTTACTCAGAACCCCATCTAACCTGGCCCTGAACAGCTCCAAGGAAACATGCAGGATTTTTATATGCTTTGGAATTTTCGTAGGGAATGCTACCACATAAGTTGATATCCAGAGGAGCATTGTAACTGTATCAGCTACATGTATGATTTTGAAATCATCAATAATTGTGTTGTCCTGAAGACTCATTAATCAAAATCACTAACTTGGAAGAATATAGATTTAGATCTACATATTTTTTTCGTATTGAGGTCTTTAAACACAGATTTTGGTAGCCCAAAATAATGCATAAGCTCAAAATGCAACCTGAGATTATTTCAAACTGTATTTAAAAATACGTGTGTGGGGGTTTTTTTTTGAAAGTCAAATATTAGATTTTTAAAATTCTTTAACATCTTGACTTTTCTTTTTTCAACTGGTATTTAGCTTTAAAAAGAGAGCATTTTTAAGAGGAGAAAAAAAAGATGTTCAGAATGAACCAGAACAAACTGAACGGGTTTCTAAGGGAAGGAACTCAGGAACTCATTATTAAAACTTTAGGACTGGGACTATTTCCATCTACTGCCACTGACAAAAGCCACCAGTCGATGTCTCTGTCTAGCCCTTATAACAGCACACCCAACACAGAACACAGTTACACAGTTTCTACGGGTGAATTCATTATTAATCATAAAAAGAACTTGAATTCAAATCATAAGTGCAAGCACAAGCAAGCTTGTTTCTAACAACTTTCCTTGTACAGATATTACATGGTTGAGAGCTCAAATTTGCTAAACCCACACATTTATAGAGAACTTTTACGTGTGACCTGGTATGCAAAATACTGTTGCAATATGAATAAAACTTTTTTTTTTTTTTTGCAGAAACAGCTACCATTGCCTGGATTTTTATTCATTATAAAAACCAGAATTTTTTTGGAAGAAAGCATTTTAACTATGAGACTTCCTTGAAAATTGTTATCTTTTTGTACTGATAAAGAAAACAAAATTATGAAAGTAGACAACAGAAAACACTGACAGTTAATGTATCATCAATGAGCAGAAGTTCTAAAGTAATTATTTCTTCCTTTAAAATTATACTAAAAGTTTTAAAGGTCTGGATGTTTCCAGTACATTAGTATCACTTAAAGTCACGAAATCTTGAAGAGTAAAAAGACTTTACTAAAAAAGTTGTAAATTTACATGGTCCGAATCATCAGACAATCAAGTTCTTTGAGATTACTGTGGGACATTTCTAAATATTTGCTTTCAGAGTTTCCTTGTGTCTCTCAAAGACTGAGATACCTTATTCAAACTTAGGAACCATGCAAAAATTTAAATTTGGAAGATCATTATTGTTTCTTAATTTAATTTATCTACTGTATCAGCATTTTCATGTGTTTGTTTTGTAAGAATTACAAGAGTAGCACTGATCAGTAGCCATGAAGTGCCTGTATCTGGAAGCTGTAATTGCTTCAGAGGAAATTTAAAAGGTCAGTTAACCTAAAGGAGAGAATTAATGTTACTGGAGTCTCCATGAAGAAACCAGAATCAGAGCTGGAAGGGTCTCTGCAGCTGCTGAAGTCTGCTGAGAAAGAGCCCCTCAGGGAGCCTGATACACAAGCTTTACCCAGCCAGAGTCAGAACTTTCTGCCCAAAGGGAGGACCAGCACTGCAAGGAGAAAGGAACAAGTCTGAAGCTTGACAAGGACCCCACAGAGTCAGTAAAACTTTGAGGAGCCAGAGACATCAGCAGAGCAACCCTGAATCCTGGGGGTGGTAAGGAGCCAGAGACAGACTGGGGCTGGCTACCAGGGAAGAAGCCACAGCCTGGACAAGCCTGCAGCCAAAACCTGATATAAATTAGCAAAGAGCATCTTAAATAAAAGGAAAATGGAAAAGTAGGGGGAATGAGAAGATGAGAAACAGAAAAGGGAAGCCTTTCAATTAAGTTATTTAGATGGAAGATACATTCCAGTTTGTCTTACATTAATTGTTCCAAAGGTTGGACTGTACTAAAAATCTGATACTTTCATAATTTATTTTTTGACAGGGAAAATAAAAAGATGAATAAAAACTATGAACTTTCTGAAGTACAATACCAGCTGTATAGATGACCATAACCATAAACACATCATAGTTACAACGTTACCATCCGATTTGAGGAAGAAATATCTGTAAAAACCAGGGTAGAGGTGTCTGCAGAGGCTATCTAGCTTACAAATACTCACTAAAAATCATAGTTACATGTGTCTTCATTAAAAGGAAACTACATGAGAAAGGATACAGGGGTGAAAGTATTACATTTTAAAAGCATCTCCTTTAAAGAGCAGCAGGGTAAAAATTGCTCTGCCATCTTAATGCTGCTTCCCTTTCAATAAATATAGATGTTTTCACAGAAACTAATGAAAACATCCACTGTGTTCCCTATGATTCACTGGCAATCAAAAGCACTTCCTAATTTGCAATATGATGATCTGGAGTATTGATAATCATTCAAAAAATTACTTGGTTTTAATATATTTTGTCTGGTGAGAGGAGGCAACAGCTTTTCCACGGCAGATCATCATTTGTCATAACTGCCATCAACACCTGCTAAGAGTTTAGTGAATGTAGAAACAGGAAGAGAGAGAGCCCTGTGCCTGTTTGCATCCTGGCCCGTGTGAGCAGGGGGTCTGCAGCAGAGCAGGGGCTGGTGGAGCAAGAGCAGGACCCTGACACAAGGCCGGGAGTAGAAGGTGGCAATGCAGGTTGCTGTGCCAGCCCACTCTTATCTTCACAACCCCACGGGCCAGACAGAGCTTGCCTTAGAGTTTGGACAACCAGTTGTATCCAGCACACGAGCTCATGGAGGTGAAAAAAGAGAGCCAAAGAACATTCTAACACATCCTTAACTAATGAGAGTTACGGAGGGGCATTCTAAGATAAACCCTTTCCTGTTAGATTTGTGGTCAATGTGGTTAGCACAGTGTGGTTTCAGTAGTATGAGTACCCATCAATCTAATCATATTTCAGAGTCCTCTGAGTACATATACATGAGGCAGAAATAATGGGACTGAAAAACTACAGGCTTAATGAAAAATTTAGAAGTCTAGGGGGAGATAGAAAAAGGCAGATCATAATGGCACTAAAATTGAAGCAAATTTTTAGGTAGCTTTTAGATATTCCTATATAACTGTTTTGTTAGTACTAGCATTTGTGCAAAACGTGTGTATCAGTTTTTGAGTTCATTTGATAAACACTAACTTTTCAGAAAAATGTAGCAATTAACAAAATCTGGCACGTTTTCCATAGTAGTTATGATAAGAATCTAACTGTAGTGTTTTCCAGAAATTAATGTTTAATATTAAACTTGTTTAACAATTTTTTTTTTCCTTTCATGCCTTTCAACAGACAGATATCAGGTTAGTGAGGGAAATAACACTGCCACACAATATGCAGCACACAGCTTCTGTTGGTAGATTTTTTTATTTGGGCAGAATAACTAAATAAATGAGTCCCTGACAAGCAGTTACCGATATTAAATTGTAGATATGCTAAAGTGGTTTAACAGCTGTGGATGAAAATGGGGAGCTATCATATGTGTTACTGTGGATAGCACTCAGATAATTATTGCAAAACAGTCTGAACAGAAGAATAATTAGTAAATATTTCCTACACTGCCTCTGTTACTCTTCATCAGGGACCTTTCACATGGAAAACCAGAGATATTTGAAACCTTCTTTTGATGGTTTGATTGAATTCACTGCATAGACTCAGTTTGGTGGATTTAATCATCAACTCACACTGATGTCCTTCTCATCACCCTTTAGCAAAACAACATTGGTATTTCACATTTGCCAAGGTACTCAAATAGCTGACACAACACAAGTTTATTGCATACCTAATAAGGAAAGAGATTAACTTTTTTTTTTTCTCTTTGCATGAAGACACCTTCCAGAAAAAAAAGTGCCTTGGATACAAAAAAATCTCAAATTAAACTTTGATGCCTATCTGTCATACTAATAATAATGTATTACTAATACTAATGTAATATATACTGTAATACTAATACTAATGTAAGATATCCTCTGAATTTTGTTGGGATGGTAATTTTCAACCCAAATATAATTCCATGCACAAGTAGAACTTAACTACCCCAAAACTTGCAAAACACATTAAGACAGCAATGAAAAACATCATCTATGGATGGGTAAATGGTATGTTTTTATTCCTTCTGCTATGAAGTAATAAGGAACAATACAAATCCTAGTTATTCATATAGAAAAACACCAAAGTCTCCCTTTATGTTCAAGGAATATTTTTATTGCAGTAGTTCATCATCCCAATGTTTTAACTAAATCAGAAGTGGTTAGAATCCAAACTTGTCTTTTATGAAATACATTTCCATCCTCTTATATTATTTGAAATTCCTGGGCAATTTACCTGTCCCCATCATTTTGTCTGATACATTTTTTCTAAGGAAGAGTTATTATTTCCCTGCCCAACTTATTAATCACTCTGAGGAAAAACAGATACAAAATTACTTGAAAATATCATCTGAAGGAGCTGATAACTCAACCCATCTGACTTGAAAATATAAAGAATTTGGTTCAGGCAATTGTGCTATCTTTTACTGTCTTCTCAAGAAAAGAGGGGAAATGCTTTGTTCTGCCAACTGACAGAGAATAAATAATATTTTTTAAGCATTTAAATCAATTTAATACTCAAATGAGTATTTTCCAATGTCAACATCATAATCAAATTGGTAGAACCATAGAATCATTTAGGTTGAAAAGACATGTAACACCATCAAGTCCAACCATTGGCCTAACATGGCCTAATCCGCCACTAAACAATGTCCCTAAAGGCCACATCTACAGATCTTTTAAATACCCCTAGGGATGGTGACCACTGTTGCAACCTGTTCCAATGCTTGATCACCCTTTCAGTGAAGAAATTTTTTCTAATGTCTGATCTAAACGTCTAAACCCTGGTGCAACTTCCAGTAGTTTCCCCTGTCCCATCACTACTTTCTTTCATGTAGTTGTAGAGACCATTAAGTTCTCCTCTGAGGCTCCTTTTCTACCTAACAAAATAACCAAGCCCAGCTCCCTCAGCCACTTCTCACAAGACCTGTGCTCCAGACCCTTCACTAGCTTCATTGCCCTTTTCTGGACGTGCCCCAGCACCTCAATGACTTGTAGCATTTAAGGGGAACCTTACTGCTCTCTACAACTACCTGAAAGTAGCTGTAGATGGGTGGAAGTCAGTCTTTTCTCACAGGTAATGAGTGATAGAACAGGAGGAAACGGTTTCAAGTTGTGCCAGGATAGTTTTAGATTTCATAATAGGAAAAAAATTCTTCCTCTGTAAGGGTGGTCAAGCAATGGAATAGGCTGCCCAGGGAAGTGATGCAATCACCATCCCTGAAGATATTTAAAAGACTTGGAGATGTGACCTTAGCGACATGGTTTAGTGGTGGTCCTAGCAGTGTTTGGTTGGGGGTTGGATTCAATGACCTTAGAGGTTTATGCCAACATTAACAATTCTATGATTCTATCAGCTGCAGCCACTCCAGCACCAAGTACAGAGGGACAATCCCTGACCTGGCCTCACTATTTTTGATACAGCCAGGATGCCACTGGTATTCTTGGCCACCTGGGCACACTCTTGGCTCCTAATCAGCTGTGTCAACCAACACTCCCAGGACCTTTTCCACTGGGCAGTTTTCCAGCCACTTTCCAGCACTGCCTGGGGTTTTTGTGACCTATATGCAGGACTCATCACCTCATCTGGTTGAACCTCATGCAAATGGCCATGGCAATTGATCCAGTCTGTCCAGAGCACTCTGGAGAGCCTTCCTACTCTTCAGCAGAGCCTGCTCAACTTGGGTCTCATCTGCAAACTTACTGAAGGTGCACCTGATCACCTTGTCCAGATCATAGATAAAGACATTAAATAGGACTGGCCCCAGTACTGACCCCAGGAGAACACCACTTGGGACCAGCTACTAATGGGGTTCACTGTCATCTCTGGATGGCCTGGCCCTCCAGACAGCTTTTTAAACAGTGTGCCCATCCAAGCCATGAGCAGCCGGTTTCATGAGGACAATACTAAGGGAAACAGTGTACTTACGTTTAGATGAAGTTGATTACTCCACTGACCAATTACTTTGTATTCTGTACTTTTGTTGGTGATCTGATACTGAAAAATATCATAGCGTCCAGGAGCATCTCCATTTTCATTGAAAACAACAGGTGTTCCAGCACTCCCTGAAAAAAATATTAAGAAGCAATAAATACATTTAAAGCAATTTTAAAAATATATATTGAAGAAAAAAAAATAGTTAGAAATTGAACAGGTTCTTCATAATTCAAGTACACTATGAAAATAAATTGAAAAACCTCCCAAAGACAAAATGTGTGTTATTAACATCATCAAAAAATCTACCCTATGATTCTATGAAAATAATTTTAAAATATAATCCTTTGAAGTCTTTTTCTCTGGCTGTTTGGTTGTTTGATTGAGGGTGTTGTGTGTGTGTATTATAGAACATTAGGAAATTCTAGGATAAAACAGAAATTAAGGAATTACTTTTGACATGAAGAGAGACATAATTTCATTTTAGGATATGCATACTTGACAGTAGGCAAACAATAGCAATCTTGCTATGAATTACACTAAAAATTCCCCCATTACATACAAAAGTATTATTAATATCATCAACTTAGGAGCCAATACTCACAAAAGACCTTGAGATGCAAATGTTTAAATTGCGTCACTTAGTATGCTGTTTCTAGCACTGACCAGCTATGCAAAAGTATTTTATCAAAATAAATTAAGTACATCAGCTGTACTTGTTGCTCTATCCTCTATACATGACACTGCCTGACAAAAAAGGCCATTGCTGAAGCTGTCAAAAGTTATAAATTGACACTGTTCTTACTTCGATCAACAAAATGTTCAAAGATTGAAAACTACGCATCTACCTTGGCAACCAGACCAGCCAAATTAGAACACATTTTGATGGATTCCCTCAAGGTGACATCAAGGACTTGCACTCCTGCAGAGACTTTTCAAAAACGACATCCCTTCCCGAAATTTTATATATA
>VWZU01014206.1:106061-251275 GCA_013397095.1 Sterrhoptilus dennistouni | reverse complement strand
TATTCATAGTTAAGGTCCATTGAAGAAAAATCAAGTAGACTAATTTTCTATTTCAGTGACCAGAGATTAAATTAATCTTTACTGGGGGAAAAACCCAAACCACCACAAAATGCCCCCACAATGTTTTCATGTTTCTCTATGTGAACAACCATATGAAACATGCGAACATCCATATTAAAAGAATAGCCAGTTCATAGAAAATTTCTATACTATAACACATGTTAATGTATCATCCAGAGGCACTAAATCCACTGTGAGTGGTTTCCATAGAATGAAAAAAAAAAAAAAAAAAGCTTGAAGTTCTGGATACCTATTAAGCAGAAATAAGCTAGTAGAAGTGGAGGCAGTCTAAACACTCCAGGATTTCAACATAAATTCTTCTTTATGTATGTCTGTGTTTCTCCCATAAAGTATCTTTTTCTCTAAAACATTTTGTTTTGAAGAACAGCTTTCATCTAAAATTGATATCCAGTGAAATAAACAGTGTTTCGAGAGTGACAAGTGGCACATTAAATACTGTGCCAATTTCACAGTTCTGCCAGAAAAATTCTGGCTGCAAAAACTGAACGTGAGCAACCATGGAAGAAGAGTATCAAAAATTATGTGTGGTAAAGACTTAAGACCCCATGAAGATAGAAGAGACTCAAGAGAAAATTTTGGAAAGCTCTTCATGTTTTGTTCCCAATTCTTTTGACAGAATAAAGGGCAAGAAAAACCCCAGTCTACAATCTTTCAAGCAATGAAATTATTCTTCACTGCTCACACAGCAGGTTGATGCAATAAATTTCTTCCACGCAATAAACACATACTCAGCTGTTGTTGGTACATAGTTATGGAGGTAACCTTCAAAACATTTCTCTATAGTAACAACAGAATTTCATCTTTCCACTCAGCAGCATTTGAAGACCTCTTGGAAAAACTGACATTTTTTCATGAACAGATAGGAAATGTCCTTGGTATCTCTTAAGACCAATACGAACATAAAATATTATTATGCTCAGCACTAAGAATGTGAGCTTATAATATATGACTGGCTTTAGAAATATCTTGTGGTGGTTTTGGTTGGGATAAAGATAATTTTATTCTTAGTAGATTGTATAGGGCTCTGATTTGGATTTGTGCTGAAAACTGTTGATAACACAGGGATGTTTTAGCTTTTTCTGAGCAGTACTTACAAAGAGTCCAGGTTTTTTCTGCTCTTCATCACACTGTACCATTGGGGAGGCTGGGGATGCACAATGAGTTGGGAGGGGACACAACCAGGACAGCTGACCCCAACTGACCCAAGGGATATTGTCTACCACATAACATCATGCTCAGCATATAAAGCTGGAGAAGGAGGAGGAGGAAGGGGACATTTGGGGAGATGGCACCACGTCACTCTTGTGTGTGATGGAGCCCTGCTTTCCTGGGGATGACTGAAAACCTGCCTGCCCACAGCATGCAGTGAATGAAGTCCTTTTGCTTTGCTTATGTGTGCAGCTTTTAAACTGTCCTTAAACTGTCTTTAAACTTAAACTTTAAACAGACCTATTAAGCTGTCTTTATCTCAACCCACCTGTTTTCTCAATTTTACCCTTCCAGTTCTCTCCCTGACCCAGCTGGTGGGGGAGGGAGTGACTCTGTGTGATGCTCAGCTGCAGGAATTAAACCCCACCATACAAAGAGACTGACTAGTCCAGATCAGAACCATCTTTCTTTTTTAGTGTAATGCTGCTCTCAGTTACAGCACGACAGCATCTCATGCTGCACACCACGGTCAACAGGGACACAGAAACTTGCTAAATTCAGCAGCCTCTCCAAATGAGCCCACCAAGATTTTTCTCATGAGGCAAAAGTCAAACAACCTTTGTCAAGTTAATAAAATCAGGCTTGCTAAAAGCTGGAATAAGTCACAGAAGATATACACTCCTTAGCACTGAGAAAAACCCACTATCCCTTTGTTAAACAGCAGATTTTAGAAAATAAAGTAACAGTCACAGTAACTGCTCTAAAGTATATTTGATTGTTTTAACAACGCTTCCATAACTTGTATATTCTGTTAACAAGGACACTATTACTTTAATCCATGTCTTACTATATTCGTATTCCATTGTGGAATGAAACATTCAATGAACTATAACTAGGAAGTATGCATGACTGGATTGTGCTAATAAACCATTAGCTGCATAACCAGGAAAGCAAAATTGAAGGCATTTGAAGAAAACTGTGGATCAGACCAGCGGTTCCCAAAATAATGAATGCAAGATGGTAGCAGGAGTCTTGAAAATGTAAGGACAGAATGAAAGTGTAAGACAAACTAGATGCCTCAAGGCTGTAAACAAACTACCAAGGGTTAACTAGTATTAAAAAATAGCGATCCCATCTGAAGAAAAATATGCCCTGGGGAATGATCTGAATGAACAGGGCATCTGAAAATGGATAGTCCTCAAATTGAAAAGATTTTCTAAGAAAATATGCTTTGTTGGATAGTCCATCAAATTAAAGTGCATAGTTCTGTGGAAAAACTGATTTAACACTGTATAGAGATCAGAAAATAAACCATGTGGAGAAACACTGTAGCTGACCAAAACAACTAATCTCATGCGAGGAGGCAAACCTGGATTCAGTATACAGTGCTCTAACAAATGCCATAGAAGTATACAGGTGTCTCTTTTTCTGACTACCTGATTTGCAGAAGTGAGCACTCTTGATATCTGGTATTGCCCCATATACTCTATCATTACCATTGCAGGGAATTGCATCGTAGTTCAAGTTTAAGACAGGGAGCATTTAAATACTCCTCTTATTGAGCATTGAGGTCTGCCTGCTAAACTGAAATTTAACACACTGTGGAAAGAAAATAACATAGAATACGACAAAGACCTGAGGCAGTGAGCCAGGACTACATAAATTCCAGCTTAGATAAAAAGTACTTTGTGAAACCACAACAAGCAGTTCTAGAATGGGTTATTTATATTAGAGAATGAACTTGGCTAGCTTCATTTGGGAACCATTCATTGTAAACAAAAATATTACTTTTTCTTAGGATAAATGTTCCTATAATGCTAGTGTAGAACACTAGAGAGAAGAGAAAGCAGGCTAGCTTTTTTTAAAAAAATCACTGATTTAAAGTTTTTAAAAAATTATAAAGCAATAATTTAATAAAATAGCTAAAGAGAAGTGTGGAAACTATGTCTTTGAGCATTTTTAGATTTTATTCTATATCTGCTTATGTTGCCATATGTAATTTTAACTCACAAATGACTCAGGTAATTGTATTCAATCTGTCACAATTTTAACTAAATTTTTAATTTATTCTGTATGTCTAAAAGAGAAGTACCTGGTAGAATTCCCAGACTACATAATAAGCTTGGCTAACTATGGAAAATCATGTGTGAGCTTTTACATTCTTCATCTCCCCTCTGTGCCAGTCTTTTCTGGTTTGGGTTGGGTTGGGTTGAGTTGGAGCTTTTTAACATAAAGACATAGTTACTAACTTATTTTGAGATCTGTTTTGTAAGTATCTCTTTCCTGAGCAAAGGACATAAATACAATTTTTAGGTATAAAGAAATGCACTGGTACTGAAAGAAATTCTTCCCCCTCCTCCCCACTTTACAGCAATCAGCATTAAACAGCCCTAGGTGTTAAACTAGCACCTCAGATAGACATTTCAGAATGCTTCTGTGACCTCGGCTGTTTATGAGGCTCTCAAAATGCAGGTTAAACTGGCCAGAAAAGTTGTTTAGAGAGGGAAAAATGGTAAAATGTATGAGGTTTTTAAATCAGATTCAAGGCTTGATGGACCCTGTTGAATTTTCAATGCCTTACACAAATATCAAGGAGGACCCTTTCCGATAAGCAACTGTTGTAGTACAGGTCCTTTGTGCAGTGGACTTGAAAACTCACATTCTTCTGAAGAAATCTTTAAACATGTACCTTGATATTCTGGAGATGCTGCTCAGCAACTACCTAACCCTTCATGTGCCTACTTCATCAAGTTTCATTTCACACGAGTCTAAATTATCTTCTCTTGTACTGCAGACTGTAATATTAGACCACTGTGAGGTTACAGTGTGCACTTGGCCAATGCCTTCCAGTGAAATTCTCCTTACATTTAGGAAGTGGGAAAGAAGTGGATTGACTCGTAAACCACAAGTTTATGTGTAGTACTGGCCATGTGCATATCAAAGTGATTAATACATAAAAGTTCTTAAATTAAGAACAGTGCCGAGCTTTGTTTTAAAAAAAATATTTTAAATCAACACACTTGGATTCTTCTCATATGAATATAGTTATAAATATTTCTTTATTTTGAGGTTCTTTTACTGCAGTACCTTGACAAAAATATAGAAAAGTGGTTGTGCTGATAAGTCTCACAACTGCCATTTACAGAATATTCCAACTCTAGGGGAGCAGATTTCATTATAAAGCTTGATACCAAATACAAATCTTTTATTTCTGAAATCATATTTCTATGGATTGATATTTCTTTTTTTTTTAATCTGAAATTAAAACTACTTAAGCTGAATCTTCATCCTTTGAGCCGTTACATATAAACTATTTTATCTGCTATGAATCTAAAGAAGAAAGCCTGGCTTCAAGGGTAGGCCTAGAAGAATGGAAGTCAAGCAGTTATGTAGTGCACTAAAATATAATTAACTATTATGTATCAAAACTTCAGAATGCACCATATCTTAGCATTCAGCTTTATGGAGAGACTGCTCAGATTTATAGGATCAACTCTCATTTCATTAATTCATGCAAATAGTTTCAAGTACTAGAGTTGAAGGTTCAGATTTTTTTAATGATCATTTAATTCTAAGCTTTTAAAAGGAGAAAGTACTACAGAGATGTACATGAATTAAATTGTTCTCAGGAAAGTAAAAAGAGGAAGGGTAACTAATTGAACTTTCAATACCAAGAGTGCCCGAAGAAGAAAGATGCATTTGTAAAATTAAGCAAGATGTCAATGAGACAAATGAAATAGAAGGTTGAAATGGAATAAATGGAAAGAGTCAATACAGGCTGTTATAACATTTAATACAAAAAACAAAACAAAACAAAACAAACAAAAAAAAACCCAGCCCAAACAAAAAAATTCCCCAAAAACAAACAAATAAACAAACAAACAAACAAAAAACCCAAAACCCCAGAAAACCCAAAAAGCCACACACACACAAACAAACAAACAAAAAACCAACCAAAAATAAAGCCACCCACAGAAATTTGTAAACAACTGATCAAAACTAGCAAAAGTTAATTTGTGTATATCAGGCTATGAGAGAAAGAATATACAATGTACCAAGCTATGTGTGAGGTTTGTGATAAATGAAGCTGTTATCTGCTCAATCTCCACACAGCAGACATTTTCAAAGAATGAGCAACGTGGTTACTAAACTAAAAAACTATGTTTGTCTTATACCTATTCAAAATCTAAAAATACTTCATGCTTACTCTACATGTCTCAGTTCAAGAATAGGACAATAAAACAAGATTTCATCCAGTTGCAGTAAACAGAGACCTTTACTGACATTTTAAATATCCTAAGATACTGAACATATCCACGCAGATATGCAGAATATGCATATGAGAGAGAATCTGTGCCTTTCTGAGGCAGCAGCTGGAGGCCAGATGGATACCCTGGGGTATCTTAAATGGCATTTGATGCCCATGTTTAGGCAATTTATCTTACTTACCACAGGGCAAATTCTGGCTGTTCATGTATGAATGCATAAAATAGAATGAAAGAGAAACTAGGAGTGCTACAAAAAATGAATTATGTACAGATTTGGGGCGTATGTAATACAGATTATGGTGGTATCCTTCACAAGGCTTATAGAGAAAGTAAAAAAAATTGGTACTGAAATAAAAGAATATGACAATTCCAGGTGAGGCAGTACAACTTTACATTTTTGAAGCTGATGGACAAGAACTTAGCTGTGATTTTGCACAGAAGTGTATAATTTATTTGATGTTTCGGTCCTCAGCAAAGTGAAAAATTAAAATGGTGTATTTCTGTGAAAGGAACAGTTAATTCCACTCATGTATAACATCAGCCAGGGCAAGTACCATAAGCACATGGTATTTAAAGTAACATAACAAGTAGAGCTATCTTCCTTACAGAATCTATTACAGCTTCTTCCCACATCAAGCACAGAGACATGCATCATAAAACTTAGCCTGAAATGAATAAAATTCAGAGATGAGATTGAACTCTAGCCATCAACAGGAGTAGCAAAAAGCAAGTTGCCCCATCATTAATTAGTTGGTGTAACAGTGGTTATTAAAAGCAGTGATATAAATGCAAACTCTGGTTTATGCAGTCCTTCAGCTACAACTTCAAGAAGAATATACAGAAGAAGAATTCATCTACATTTTCCTTGTTCCCTACATTCTCTCCTGCAGCATCTGTTATTGGCCACTCTCAGCAAATATGCTACAGTGGTGAAATTTTGTTCTTTCTGCCTAACAAATAACCCAGAGTATAAAAGCACAAGAACTCTAGCTCCTCTCCTTACAGCACCTTGAGTCTACTATCAGAAAATATGTATATCGGTAATATGACTGTAACACAGATTAAATTTTGAATTTTGGCAGATAAAGAATTAAAATTGGTAGACACCAGTCTGTCATGGTGACATAGAACTGGGAAGGCACTTTTGTATCTCCCAGTCTGGACTCAGCCTGTTCTCTGCTCAACAAGGCTATGCCTTGACCTCTCCTCCCAGTGGTGAGGCAGTGCTGTGTGAATGACCTTCCCTACTCCACTGCTAACAGGGACAGGTAGGAGAAGTAGAGAAGCCACTTCACAGGTAGGTGCTACAGCAAGGCAGGAATTATCACTGCAGCCTTGTCAGAAGCATCCATCAATTCTAGGAAAAAATGTGATGAAAAAGGTTCTGATGGGGAAGGAGCTACTGGAGAACAGAAAATGAGCACCTTTGAACCTCCCCTGCCACCTTAGCTTTGTTCCTTTCACCTCTGGAAAAGAGATAGCTCTGTCCACTCATGGGAGGGGGTTTTAAGGAGAAGAGAGGAGGGGGAGAGTGAAACAAAAAGCTTGCTGTTCCATACATGTAGCCAAAGAGCTCAGTGCTACCAGTATATTTGAAAGAATACAGGCTCTTTTCATTCTGTACTCAAAAAATCCATAGAGACAGGTTTCATATTAAAATCTAAAGCATACAGTGTGCCAGAGAAGATTGATTCAGTTCTACAGCTGAAGAATCCAGCAAGTCAAAAAAGCCGACAGGCTCAGGGAACGGATATTATATGCAATGGGAACAGATCACTCAATCTCCTAAAGATCAACACATGGTATAAAATTCAACTGAGAGATAAATACTACTCTAGTAACATACCAAAATAGTAGCAGGGTGATATGACATTATCTAGAACAAGCTAGCAGCTTGTACCAAAAGAGGAAGTTATAAGAGGGTGGTTAGATTTCTCATATAAAAATGTGTGAATAGATGCATAAAGTTTAGTTTGCACAATATTGTAGACTGGATAGTATCAAATGCTCTTTGGTAGAAGATGTATCAAGTACATGTGCATATTTTGGTTTTAAATGTTGTGGCTGGGAATTCTTTCCTTTTAAATATATTTTGCAGCACAAGTAGTAGCAAGCTCATTTCTTATAGTCCTTTTGAGAAGAGTTCATGGTTATGATCCACAAAAAAATAAAAAAGTAGCTGACACATAGCCTAGGATGTAAGCAGGAGTGAAAGTGTAGGGAATCTTTTCCACAAATACAATCACGAGTAATTTCTTTTAGTACTACGAAAATGAATACACTTCAGGTAGACATGAATTTCTCTATTAAATCAGGATCACCTGCAGACCTCAGCATCACAGCCATGTTATAGGAACAATATATTCCCAGATTAAAAGAGTTTTCATACCATTTATTTATGTTGTCATGATTCTTGAGGCAAAAAACTTTTTTCAAGAAGCTGTAGCTATATAAAGCCAATCAAAGAGATCAGAAGAGATTGAGGGCATTCAGGAGTGTCCAAGATATTCTGCTACTTTTTTACCTAAAACTCTAATTAGCATACTCGTAGGAAGCAGAGAATAATTGTCTTCTGACCATAAATCATCCGTTTACCTCAGTGTATACAAGGATGCAGTAAGACATACTTGAAAACTACATGGCATGAAGAGCTTGGTGTACCCTTCACCATTAACTGCTGTGAGATACTGAGGATCATCCCTATCCTACTTGTTCCATTTTTTGTACTGTGTGGCACTGTTTGGTAAGGGTTTTGTTGTGCTTCAACCCTCCATCCTTTTATTTTTTTTTTGGGGGGGGGAAGGAAAGGTTGTTGTTTTGGTTGGTTTTTGTTGGTTTTATTTTACTAGTCCCAAAAAGATGTACTTATTTCAGCACTGTTGACCTCAGTCACATTTTTTGTCACATTACAGGTAAGAGCCTATCAAGCTGACAATTGACAGAGAGTCTTTCAGATGATACCAGACTTTTCACATCAGCTTGCACATACTGAATGTGAGAAGGCAGAGATGAGTTACAGCTGTCCCACTTCAGACTCTAGTCTGAGCATTGCCTGCCAGGATGAAAACATGCCAAGCAAATACATACATACCTCTGTGAATTTTAGAAGTCAAAAGACACTAATATAAAGTGTTTCAGATAAGGAAACAACTTAGTTAATACTAGTAACCCATAAGTGCCTGTACAGTCTCAGAAAGAAAGATTTCTGCCCTTTCGAAACACTCCAGAAGAATCCCTCTGCTATGGAACCACAGGAAAAAAAGGAAATGTGGAGCTCAGTGAAAGTTGTGCCCAAAAGGTAGTGAGGCTCTCACAAGAAAAATGATCAAAGAAAGCCACACACTACTATAGGAATCAATGCTGACTGTGATGTGCAGGAACTAGTTAAGCTGCAAGGGCTGTCTGCAGAAAAAGTGAGCATCTGAAGAGTCATCTATTTTCTAGGTGCTTTTGGACAAATGTTTTTAGAGTTTGTCCAGCCCCTCAAGCAACTCCTCTGTATTAATAGGTTCCTGAGGCCAGTGAAAAGCAAATAAAAGTTCTTTGCCTCAGGAAACAGCTGCCTAGGGAGTGAGGCAGCATCCTGGTGAGTAAAGATAACCATCCTCAGAGTAATTGTAAAAATGTCATCAAAATGGGAAATGGTCCAGCTAACAGGCTTCATCCCCAATACAAGGATTGCTCTTGCAAAACTCCTAGAGAGCTTTTGTGATTTTGCTCCTCTGTCTATCAGGCTCCTGGAAGTCCTAGACCATGGCCATAGTTCTCAGATATCATTACTGACATCTTAAGATTCTGTTACTTCTTTTCTAAGCCTTCATTATTTTTCCAGATACGATATATTGCTAGAATAAAAAAGAAAAGAAAACAGGCAAACAAAATCAGTGTCACATAATCATAGTTGAAATAATGGATTGCAGAGAGAAAAAAGGAACTAAACAATTTCCTATTTAAAGCTTACATGAAGTGTAGTCAGTTTACAAAAAAAATCCAACACCCAAGGTACAAACCCACAGCCAAAAGCAATTAGCTGTAAGAATGTTCTGAAAGCACATGAATAATTTAAGATTTCTCAAACAAGACACATCTGCATCCTTAACATTGTCTCATTGGGATTGTCATTATGTAATAGACAGTAGTCCATTAACATTTAGTTAACAGACACCTGAAACATAAATGCCATTTTCTTCTCTGTCTAACCAAGCCTCATATACAGCTTATTATGACCAATGTACTCTCAGTCACTCATGAGGATTGTTCATCTTGCTGAACAAGATCCTATTTGACACTGAGCTATTTCCTGTTTTTCCTGGAGTGCAATCAGCTGTGCGTTAATTAAAATAATTAAACAGGTTAAAAGTATATCAGGGCATTTCCTAATATTGACTTCTATGAGTTGTCGCGGATGAAAACTAACCTTCCTTCCAGTGCTTCAGCTGGGGCTTAAACTCTGACATTTAGTGAGGACAAAGCTCTGAAGAAGAACTGTTAAATATCCATAAACCATTTTGTAGCTCGATTTCTTTTGTGCGGTCTACATCAAAAATGAACCAAGTCACACGACTGTACACACACACACACACACTCGGAGCTGCAGGCCACACTTCAATTACCACAAAAAATTTGGAGAGAGGTATCAAGCAGAAACATCACTGTCTGAATCACAGTTTTAAATTTTTCAAAGCATACAAGGTAACCTTATTTCAGCCTTATGACCTTGTCATGTCTAATTCTCTGATGCTTCTACAATGCAAAACCACCGAATACAATTCACAACAAATGCTACGTTATTCATTAAAGTATTACCTTGTGCCAGAAGGAGGGAGACTACAAAGCAGTTACTGAGAAGCCTGATGTGCAAGGAAAACATGCTTGATATTCCTGAGTCCTTGAAGTCTACAGCAATAATTAATACACTGCAATCAAATGATAAGTAATTTATAGGTTTTTACTATCTTGTTTCTTTGTAATTACAACAGCCATTAGTGAGCAACTGATGTCCACTGAAAATTTACTCTGTTGCCATGGTTATTTTAAGGCAATTGTAAAGCTACTAATCTCCAAAGACATGAAACAATATTAATGCTATAAAACATTTAAGAAGTAATTTTAGTTTACAATGTTTTACAATCTGTTTATGGGTCACAGTTTTACTGAAAAACTGACTTAAATTTGGAAGTAATTTAAAACACCTATAACCTATATACTCACTCCCATGCTTCCCACTTTTTAAAGACCCTACTTTAGAGATCATACTGACTATCTGGGAGGTCAGTCCATGAAATCTTTCAGTATTAAATTTTCAGAAATTTATATACCAATGTCTATACTAATTTTATACTTTTATGGTTGTTGTGAAGGAGTATAACTGGGCTTTTTCACTGACTCTTGCCTAGGATACAAGGTTATTCACCTGTTTAAATGGATCGTATTTGAAGCTGTTGATATCTGGGCACGTAATTTACTTTTATTGAAGACAAATGAGGACGATTTTTTAACAGGAAAACAAGTACTTATTAGAAGAACAATATATTCTCTGAACAGCTGATTTCTCCATTCAAGGAGACTGGTGATGAGTGTTCTCCAGTGAGATATTTTTTACAGGTACTGTTCTCTATTAATATTATGGAACATAGACCATATTTTTAATGCAGTAAGACTCGAGGCTACACATCTCAATCTCTTCTACTGGTATGAGAAATGCACTTTGCAAAAACTGTCAGTAGAAATAATAACTACTAACATTTTTAGTATTACTGAAATGCTATGGCTAATCTCAAAAAACTTCCTTTTGGATCCCAGATATTAAATTCATGTAATGTCAGAGAATCTTTTTATCTTGCTTTAAAAAATTCTAAATCCTCAAGACCATGGCAAAAAGCTTTCTTTTGCAGCCAAACTCATAGTCAAAAAAACCCAGATGGTGCAAAAGAAATTCTCCAAGAGTATTTTTAATCTTAAATTTTAAAGGTTTCTTTGGGAGCCTTGCTCAAACCATCTGCACTCATGGCATTGGGACACTTAGTAAGCATTAGACATCCTTCAAATCTTGGCATTATCTTCCATATATAAAATATGTAATATGTAATACATATATAAATATGTAATTACAAAAAGCCGTATGCATCAAATGACAACTTTCTTTCTTCAGAATCATAAGGAAGACAGTTAAATTGTATTTAACTAGCTAATTAAATTAGGATTGCAACTGATTTTCACGATGAAAAAAAAACCACAAAAGTTTAAAAAAATCTCAAACCCAAGAGATATATCTTACAGATGTGCTGTTTGGCTCAAAATTTCCAAAATAAATAAATCTTTCTGGTTTATCACTGTATAGTGAGAGTAATATAAAAACATACCTTTTTTTTTTTTTTTTTAAACAGCTATCAAGGTTTTTAATATTTAATGTGCTTGCTGTTTTTGTTTGAAGTCCTTAAAAAAAGATACTATTTTCACATTTGGGCAAACCAGACAGCATTCTCCTTTGAACGCATGCTCAACCACAGTAATGACACTGTTCTGATTAGCTGCTTGCCACAAAGGGGTTGTTTTTATCTGACTTAAATGTCAGCCTATCGGAAGCTCATGGAGTGCAAGGACCTGTTGAATTGCCAAGTGATGAAATCACACACCTTGAGCTGGCAAAAGACATGCCTGGCAAGCAGGCTGAACCCAGCAATACTGGGATGAAAAAAAGACTCATACATAAAGAGAAGCTAAAAATGTAGGGGAAAAAAAGAGCATCTTGCTTCTGGTGCTATTCTGAATACCAAAAAATCAGCTTCTAGGACTGACTTGAAGGTAGTTTTAATTGGGTTATCAACTTCATTTGATTATGCCTGGGTATCCAGAATCTAAGATCATGGCATTTAAAAATAATACATAATCTAAAATTTAGATTCAATGCAGTTGTTGCAAGTCATGTAGCCATAGTTTCACAGGTATTTAATATAAGCAGAGTTTTGCCAGTTTGTAAAGCCTCTACTAATAGCCACAGAAAACAGCATTGTGTGCTTACTTACCATCATGCACAAGTCAGATATTTTAAAAGTCAGTAAACCTACTGTGCTCATTGGTAACTATAATGCAATATGAAGATCTAACTGCTACCACTACTTCAAAGACAACATAAACCCCCTAATTTGCTAATTGTAGCTCTACCTGCTTAAAATAATTTAATCATTCTTGCAGATGGTGAGAGGAAATGCTGTACTAGTCTGTTATTGCACTAGGTACCTGGCAGACAGTAACTGGAAAGGACCTAGTATAGATTTTCATTTCCTTTTGCTGTTTCCCTGTAAGAAAGTTGGACTTCTGTAGCCCATAAGAATAAAAATCAATATTGCCTCTGCAGTCTTCAGAGCAGAACAAATCCCCTTACCAAAAAAAAAAAAAAAAAAAAAAAAAAAAAAAAAAAAAAGCAAGCCCAAATCTTGATAGGATTAAAAACACAGTATAAGTAAAGTGTGATAGTGGGAATCTCTGCTTACTATAGCCTGAGCAACTGAGCAATGAGACACAGCCTGTGTTAATTACTACAACTTGAACAAGCTTGTTTCACAGTTATATGTGTCTGTTTATAAGGTAGTGTTAAGTCCTAAGAAAAGAAGATTTAGTATTTGATGATCCCATTGTGTAAACTACAGCTACCAGTCCACATAAGATGCATTTGAGATTTTTAATCCCATTGAATGATTTCATAAAAAGATGATTTACAGACTAATTCCCTCCCAAATACGTACAAAGACAAGACTAGATGCTGATCTTACAGAAACTGCCTAAGAGTTACAAAAAATTGCTTCAAAGAAGGATCCTAGACAAGAGAAAGAATACTTTACCATTACCACAGCCTGTCAGTTTTATGCTTCTTTCTCTAAATTCAAAACTCCAACACTTCAGCCCACTCCATTGTTCCTTCCTATGCTCATATCATAACCCCACTGGAACCTCATTGGCTTTATCACCCAACAAAATTCCAACAAAAATAAAATAAAATTTAAAAAGTATTATTTTTAATTTAGGAAAATATTGCAAAGTCTTTTCAGATTCTTAATTCTATCTCTGCAGTTATCTGGAGCCCTTTAAGATTTGTTTCTTTTGAGGATAAGTTGACATATGAAACATGTAGTTGCAAACATTAATTAAATAAAAGAAGTAATGCACATAAAATCCTGTTTCCTTGACACTCATCTGATTTTTTTCTTTTTCTACAGTTTGAGGAAGTATTAGGTCATTTTGTAGCTGATTGTCCCAACTCATCCAGGCAGGAAAGCCTGGAGGAAGGTATCCCTGAGCTCCTTCAGAGGTGCCAACACACCCACTCAGTACAGTGCATTGTACCTTGGCAGCACAATCTTATAACCAGCAGAGCCTTCTCAGCACCATGTGGAGTCAGGGTGAGGCATCCACATGTCCCAGTGCTGCATTCTCACCCAGACTCTGCTCTCTGAAAGCATTACGTGCAGTTCTGCTGAATTTACATGTTTGTTTATTTGCAACCAGTGTGAATCCTCCAGGTATACAGGTGCCAGACTGAGAATTTTCACCTTTCTTCACCTTTCTTCTTGCAGTGAGAGTGCATTCACATACCAAGCTTCAGATGGAGTGGTCTCACCCGATGTTAATGCAAGATCATACCTCATACCTGTCTGATGATATTTCACATTTTTGCCTTCTATCACCCTTTTTCCACTTTCTTTCTCACTATGGCATTTTTTGTTTTAATATTATAAAATCCTGTTGTGGTCATTGCACTGCTTTTTTGCTCTGCTTTAATCTCTTGTTGCTTGTTTCTTTACAATGAACAAAATCATGTTGTGGGGTAGAGCTAAGCTTCATAAAGAGTTCTTGAATAAATACGAGTATAAATGCAGGTAATCACCAAAATCATGCTGAGTTGGTTTCTTAAGAAATATTCTCCTGAAATCCATCCATCTAAACTGATTTCCACAACCTGATCTTCTGATGGACTCGTTTGAATGAAAAGAATCATGTTTTTTGAGAAAAGCAAAGACGATAATTTCTGATTGATGACTCATAACCTCTTGAAAAGTCTGTCCAGAAAACAATTTATTCACAGTATCATATTTTATAAATTGTGTCCAGAGATTAAACTATTAAAGTTAAAAATAAAAGTTAAAAACCCTAAATAAACCAAGGCAAAATAACAACAACAAAAACAAACAAAATCCAAAACCAAGACAGAACAAAACCAAATAAAACCCAAACCTATTTTGTAAAAAGGCACTTACAAAAGCCTAGTCATTGAGAAGATTTTGTTTATAGATATAATCCAACATATTAAAAAGGCTTCAAACTTTTTTATACAGACTCCCCATAGTTACTGTAAGCTCTATAAAAGAAGATCCTAATGTGCTGCAGTCAAGCTATGCATGGGAGCTAAAATCCACCTGTACACCATCTGTTCCAGGATTGAGAATGTGAAGTAATGAAGAACATTTAGAAGAGCAGGATAATGACTCAAAACACCATGAAGAGAGCATCACAGTATCCATCTCAGTCTATAATGATCATTTCCTAATACAGTGACCTAAATCTAATCAGTGATGCATGGTAATATATGAAAACACAGTCTTTAACACCTGCAGCAATACATCTCACCTGCGATATGCTGCAGGTAGTAGACTCCAAGTCCTATTTAATTAACCACATTCTGCTTATCTAAATATTCCCTCAGTGTTCATATAAACTGTTAATTTCTTCAACATCAAAAATTTTACTGGCAAATAAGGAGTTTTTTGCTATTTACTTCTGTTGAACAAATTTCAGCTTTTTTTTCTGTGAATTGTCGTATAATGTACATGTTAAAGTACAAAATGAAATATTCCTCTGCAGAATTGCTTTATATGATGATGAGAAGAAATACTCTTTAGCAATATATTCTAAGTTTAAAGGTCTGTAAGTTTAATAGCACAATTCAAACAATAACCATATTTGAACTTAGGATGTTATTGTTCAATTCATATTTTCTAATATTTCCTGATTATTTTTTAATCCCATAATAAATATCTTTAAAGATAAAGGAATACCCATCAAATTACCTTTCATGCCAGAACTTAATAATAGATTTAAAGAGAGTATTTTTATTAAGAAAACTATCAACCAAAACTCTTTTTCAATACAAATCTTTTTGTGGCTTCTCATTAACTTTTTATTTTTGCAGTGAAAAGGTTTATTAATTTAAAAAAAGTTTTTTATTAAGGTAACATAAGGTAAAATTATGTATATTTAAAGAAAAATAAATCTATTTAAAACTGGATACAACTGAGAAAACAATCAAACGAACCTCATGCTTACATGCTTGAGATTTCTAGACAAAACCAAAATGCAAAAGGTTGAGCTAATCTTGGGAGTAAGCAGAATAAACTTGGGAAGCTTTCTTAAATACACACATTATTTAACCCTCCAGCAATTTACTTATTACCAATTTTAGAATCATTAGCAACTTGTGTGAAATTTTATCAGAAGTTAGTACACAGAAATTGGTGCTCAGAGACATGAAACTCCATGGAGGCCATTTTTCTGGCCTTCTCATAGTACTCAAAGACTGTATTATTGAACTGTGAAAGCTGCTTGTTGGGACCTACGACAGTAACCCACTTCATATCAATGTCACACGTACCATATTCTGCAAAAAGTAAAAAGGAATTAATGAATTTTCATTCTCCTGGTGTTGTGCAACAGGAGTTATTCAAACAAATCCCTTTTCACCATAAGAAAACACAAAAATGACATGGACCTGTTGGAGCAAAGCAAGTCCAGAGCAGGCCATGAAGATGTTCAGAAGGACAGAGCACCTCTCCTGTTGAGGACAAACTGAGGGAGTTGCTCATCCTGGAGAAGTAAACGCTCCAGGGAGACCCAATTGGAGCCTTACAATACTTAAGTGGCCAACAAGTGAGCTGGAGAAGAACATTTCACAAGGGCATGTGACAGCACAAGGGGAGTGGCTTTAAACTGAAAGTGGATAGGTTTAGATTGGAGATTAGAAAGAATCTATTCCCTGTGATGCTGGTGAGGAACTGAAAAAGGTTTTACAGAGAAGCTGTGGATGCCTCATCCCTGGAAGTGTTCATGGTCAGGCTGGATGGGATTCTGAGCAACCTGTTCTAGTGACAAGTTTCCCTGCCCATGTCAGGGGACATGGAACTGGATGATCTTTATGGTCTTCTCTGGGACAGGCCACTCTATGATTCCATGATAAATTCATAATTTTATTCTTAATTGAGAAATCCAAGGGTGTGGTTTTCCTAGTGTTTTAGTGTTTGGCTTATATGCAATGAATTATCAAATGTAGAAAACATGTAATAGCCATCAAAATAAAAAAATAAAACGTTATCTTTTTCACATACAATTTTTCAACTGCAAATAAAAAAAGCATTTCCCTGATATTATTTTTTAATGTCAGCATATTTAATACAAATTTCAGAAATAGGCACATAAAAATCTCCCAGAAAGGCCAATAAAATATATCCTAGTATGACAGGCTTCAAAATTCAACATAATGGTTTGTTAAAATTTACTGCGTATTTCCTGTTTCCAAAAGGACACTGCAAGCATGGTGCTACAAAGACATTCCATTGGTTACTGAGCACAGTTTCAAAGACATCATGTGAAATTTATCTGGGGGTAAAATAAGGGACAAAGCAGCACTCCTTAGACTCTGCTTTCCAGGGATTGCCAAGAGAGTTAATGAGGCTTTTTTTCTGGTAATGTCAACAGCAGGGAAAAGAATAAACATGCTTTCCTGGAGCTTTAAAGGACAAAGAGCTTTATACTGAGACTAGAATGCACCTCATGTTCAGCACAGAGAAGAGGAAAGTGAATCCAAATATACATTGGAGATGACTGATATTTATATGCCTATGCTATGCTGACTAACATCCCTGTTCACTGATCTGTAAATAGATGAAAGGTGGGTTTAAACCATAGCTGAACCAAAGGCACTGTGAGTAGAAACAGCAAGAATAGACAAACTATCAAGAAAATGTGCTGTAATACAACACATGCATTACAGTTTGGAATAGGTGTATTTTCCCCAAAATTGTTAGAATGGATAAATGAAACTGATAAAACTATTATCTTCCATCAGAAATTTGTCTGAATACAGAATTTGTGATTAACCAGTTTCTAATATGGAGTTGTTTCTCATTTGGCAGCATAGACTCTATCATCACATGGTAGCAAAATGTGATTTCATAATCAACTCCAGTCGGTGGACAATGCCAAGTTCACTGGAACAGAAAAGTCAAATACAGCAATTTTTTTTGCATCTAGTTCTCCATCTCAAAATTGTTATCAGAAGAAGTTCATCTCAGTGAAATGACTCTCTCTCTCTCTTTTTTTTTTTTTACCCTCCTTTTTTTTCCTAAGAACAGTTGAATGTCTGCTATTTAAAAATGAAAGCCATGATTTTTTGTGAATATTTTTTGCATACTTCCAGGGGAAGGCAAATTAAAATATATTTGCTATAGATTGAAAAACAAGTAAAGAAACATTGCCTGTTTTACAATAAAGTTTGAAGTAACTATAAAGGGAAAGAGAAGCAGAAGGGCAGAAAATTTCACTATACACTTAGGATAATATTAATTGCTTAAAGACAAATATTTCAAATTATACTGCATATCTACACATTTTTGTAGTCATTTCATGTAACTAAAGCCAAAAGGTTTTGAGTGAAAGGGAAGAGAGAAGGCTGTAGTAAAGAATATTGCCAATAAAATTATTCTCAGAGTCTTTTAAAGTATTTTTGTTTTCATTTGTTTTACTTTGTTTTCAACTAATTTTTTTACAGAAATAGGAAAAATGCTGTTTCACCCCACAAAAAATATGCAGAATTCATAATTTTTATCAAGAAATTATAAGAAATAAGTTACAATTAAAAATTAAAAATTTGAAGAGAGTGATTTAGGTATTCTCTTTTATGAAATATTAGCTAAAACTGCTGAAAATTTAGCTAATATATCAAAATATTTCTCATACATATTGAAAGAATTGATGATGTAGTTTATGAAAGTTCATGAAAGACTCTTGCTCAATACCCAGTAGATCAGGATCAGAAGTGTCATGATTTTATTTTAGGTATAAAACCTAAACATCAACATTTTAAAGTAAGGAGTTTTTTTAAGTCCCAAGTTTTTAATCTGTATCCACAATGCATATTCATCATATGAATCAACTTATTAACCTAAAGACTTTCAATAATCTTGAAGTCAACAAGCTAATTTTCTTTTTTATTTATCATGACTTTATTTTAAACACAAGATGTCAAACATCTTGGACATATCTAAATTTTGCATTTAGAACAAAGTATAATCTGTTGTACAAAACTGTTGTTGGCATAAGTCGAAGTACACATCAGACACTAACCTGGCAAATCATTAACACACAAAAAATTAGCTAATAGATTTATTTTTGCTGTCCTCCTGTTAGTACCACAAAAGAAGTATTCATTGTTTGGGTTTTTTTTGCACATACTTGCTCCTTACTTAATCTTCTATTCACCTGGCCAATATTAAAATTTCAGAGGTACAAGACATTTAACTGTGAGGCTTTAATATATTATTGAAAATATCTTTTTTCCCCAGAAAGTACCTATAAAACAGGCAGAGTGAAAGTAGCAGGGGATATATTAGCATACACTTTCCCTAGTTCTTGCTGAACATATCTGCATATCTCAGCTGTACCATGGTAAGGTACTTTGCTTTCATTTTATGTCTTACATTAAAACAGGTGGCCCACAAATATTACCATGAAAATAGGCACATTTTTGACACACCTAGACTTCTACCCAATGAAGTTAAGCAGTTGGCAACTTCCCACATGCTTATCATCTCTCTGGCCATTCTGCAAGGTACAGAACCTATGATAGAAGGGGCATTTTAACACTAAAATACCTGTCACTCAGGCTAAATATTCATGAGTATGATATACCATTTTCAGAAGGGATTCAAGTGGCAAAAGGTAAGCCCACTGAAAGGTAGGATTTGGTCTGCTTAACTTAATTAAAACACTCAAGACCCCTTAAGTTGCACTTAGGTATCTCAAGTCAAGATGCAGGAAGACACTTTGTTGGGCTCACATTTTTACTATGTGGAAGTAACTTTTAAGCTCAAACTTTGATTTACCTTTGTTTACCTTAAAAAAAAAAACACAAATTGAATTGACGAATAAATGAATAAAATGGCAATGCATTTATCTTATACACAGCAGACTTCCTACAAACTTATTTCAACTGCTGATTAATGGAAATGAACAAATGGATGCCTAAGCCATTCTTGATCTGCTCATAATTGAGTTAATCTAGTTAAGTGAATTCACCTTTAATTTATAGCAATGGAAACCTATTTCCTAGCTGTAATACAGCTATTGTAGTGATTTACAAACTTGAAATGTAATGTTGCAGGATGCACTCCATTATTCTCTTTTAGCTAAAGATATCGTGATGAAAACATGTTGTTTAAAAACAAAAGGAGTGAAATCGTACCTATTTTCATTATCATTGTCTTCTACTCAAGCAACTTTCCACTAAAAATGTATGCCACTGGGGAACATTCTCTAAGTGTCTTAACAAAAATTCCTTTAGAAATGCACACCACAGAGAGCTGGAAGAGCTATAAGCATCCACTCAACAGATGAACACAGTGCACTAAAAGAAAGATATTTTGAAAGTGGCCCTGAGTAACAAGTAATAAAAGAGGGGTGACATCCTGCCTGACAAGTACCAGAATACCTGAACACGTGATTCCAGCCTCAAATCAATAATTATTGATTGTGGCATGCTCCTTAGGCAGAAGCCTGATTTTGGTTAAGGAATTCAAGTGGTGGGAAAGTGCCCCTGTTCTCCCCACCTTGTCCAACCAAGCAGAAAGATTTTCACCTTCTTTCCTACCAAGCAGGAAAGTCCTTTGTAGTCCACCCATCCTGTCTCCTCATGTCGTATCTACGAGTTCCTGGAAAACTCTGCTGATGTCTCCTCAAGATCAGCTTCCTCCCTCTTAACCTATGGAGATACTCTCTTTTCTTTTTCTGATCCATTTTCAGTTTTTACTTGATTGCTTTCCAGGTTAAGTTTTTTCTCACAATTAGAGACTGATAAGCAATTTCACACTCTAAAAATGCAAGAGCATTTCTAGTGTCAGCTTGTCTAGCTTCAGCATTCAAACCCTGCCATGCTTGCAAGATTACAATAAAATTAAGTTCTTCTTTATCAGGGTTTATTTCTTCATGAGACAAGAAAAAATACAAAAGACCTCTTAACTTTTCTTTAGATAAAAGTTCTCAACTTTCTCATTGTACACAGTGCTTGCTAAAATCTTGCAGCACTTTTTTTAATGTCTGCAGTATGCAACCTCCATTTTTAAACAATAACAATGAGAAATGGATAAAGACTTTTAGTAATAACACTAAAATGCCAGACAGTAATTTTAATTACACTTTTCATTCTGTTATTCATACACTCAGAATTGCATTTGTTTCCTTACCAAAATTCTCTCCAATGAACTGAGATTCAGATGATTATCTGCCGCATGTCCTAAATTGTTCTCTGGTTCCTCACTCCTTAGGACAAAATTTTATCTTCATTAATTATATATTTGTGGGATTTTATTAAAAAACAGGGAAGAAAAAATAATTAAAAAAAAAAAAAGGTCCAGAATAAAAAAATTCACATACAAAATCATCAAAGAAATTGGGGCAATTTGCCTATTTTTAATTTTTTTTTCTTAAGCGTACAGAAGTTGATAAATCATTAAGCAATGTTAGCAATGAAGCAAAATTACTAATTGATTAATGCCCTGGTAAAGTGAGAGAAATGGGTCTTTTTATATCAAAAGATGCATAAGCATATTGCAAAAATTTTAATGAACTCATTAGTTTGCTTGCTTGAAAAGTGCTTTAGCCATTCCAAAATGCAGTGTAATGATTCCACTGATGCATAATAGAAGAGCAAATACTGAAAGGGGGCAAATACAAATACACCTGTTCAATGCCCAAGGCGATTGCCTAGATACTTCTGATTCTGTTAGAGCATAACCAAAAATTCCTTCAAGCCTGATTAGATTTTCCCTCACTTATGCATTTTCCTGTGAAATATCAACTAGCTTTGCTTTACATATTTTATCTGTACTTGCAGTAAGGGAGTGCCAATAAAATAAAGTTTTCTTTAACCAGATAATATAAAGCGTAAAGAAAATTAAATTAGTAGGAAACATAAAATGCAATCTACTGATTCATTTGAAAGTTGTTCAGAAAAGCAAACAGGATCAATTATCAAATTACTAAAAATGACATATACTTTACAGCCTAGGTAAGAAATTATCAAATGAAAGCCTTTGAAGAAACCTGCCTCACATATGTGTCTGCTGGACAGAAGAAGCATTTTCATCTGTGTGGCATATAATGAATTACTTAAGGGAGCATGGACTCAATCAGTGTAGGTAGGATACATCACTTCACTTAGCTATTTTTAATTGTTACATGTAAAGTGGAAGGAGATAGCCAGTGTGATTCATGTTATTCTAAAATTGGTTTTAATACAAGTGGACGAATACCACTCTGAAATTTCCTAAATTTTTGATAAGTTGCTGAAAGATTCTAAATGGCCAAATTAAACGGAATGCCTGGTTTTGCAGTTAAAGTTAGGTGAAATTAAATTGATGCCTTAAATATTTAGGACATGTAAAATAATTTTTTTAAAAAGCTCAGTAGATGTACATCACAGCTAATTTTCTCTAGGCAAAAAAGCCGACCTGAAAATGATAAAAATTAATCTTAATCCATTTTTGAAATAAAAAGCCAATTTGAGTTATTCAAATTAATTCTCTTTTTTGCAGATGAAAAAGAGATCTTCCATCCAGGAAGACAATGTTTAAGCATACTATATTTTCTGATTTATTTTTATAGGATTTAATTTCAAGAGGGTATTTTGAACTGAGCAAAGCCCTTATCAGTTAAAGACTTTCCTTCATTATGTATTGCAGTAGTTATCACAATGTGAAAAATTCAAGTCTTTGTAATAATTAATGACAAATCCTAATTTCATGGTTGCAATCCATTTTTCTTTTCCAACTTAGCAGATTCCCCCCAGATATTTACTTCGCTTTTGAAAACCAATGTTATTTTCAGTGTAAGAAGAGACATTTGGGGCCCACAAGTATTTTTTTAGTCAAAAGGCAAACTTTTCTTTTAAAAACCTAATAGTAATTAAAGCCAATTGGTGCTGCAGTATACATATACATATTGCCACTATACCTTGCAAAAATTTGCAGATGCTAAAAGGAGCAGGCAATCAAATTACTGTAACGCTGCATCTCCAGACTTTCTTATGAAATTCCACTTTATACAGGAAATTTATTGTCTGGGCAATGCAACCCTGCCAGCAAATCACCAGCCAGTTGTAAATGCCAAGATAACTGACAGCGGAAGTTATGTCCAGCAGCTGCTTCACTCAGGTCTCTGTATTGGATTTGCATGGCCAAGCTGTGGCAGTGGGGAAGATACAGGGGTGGCCTCTGTGAGAAGCTGCCAGAAGCTTCCCTCATGTCCAGCAGAGCCAATCCCTGGTGACTCCAAAGATGGACATACCACTGGCCAAAGGCCAGGACAGCTAGAAATGGTGGTGAGACCTCTGTGATAGCAGATTTAAGAAGAAGAAGAAGGAAAAAAAAAGTTATTGCATAGTTGTAATTGTGGCCAGAGAAGAGCTGAGTGAGAACCTGTGAGAGGGACAACTCTGCACACACCCAGGTCAGTGCAGAAGGAAGGGGAGGAGAAGATCCAGGCCCCAGAGCCAAGATTCTTTTAACACCCATGGTGCAGACAGGGAGATGCAGCTGTGTCCCTGCAGCCCATGGAGATCCATGGGGATGCAGAGATCCATCTGCAGCCCATGGAGGAGACTCATGCTAGAGCAGGTGGATGCCTGAGAGGAGGCTGTGAAGCTGTGGAGGGTCCATGAAAAGAGAAGCCCATGCTGGAGCAGCCTGTCCTTAAAGGATTGCAACCCATGGAAGACTGACCCATTGTGGGTGTTCTTGAGTTTATGTATTTTACAGTTCTTTGTACCCCAGTTAAAGATGGCTTCCAAGTTCTTCTCCCTTTTGGGTTCCATTTTGTTGTTTGTTCCCCTCTCCGTTATTTTTAGATNGATTGGCTGGACCCTGACCCTCTCTCCTCCCCATTCCCAATGATTTGCTAAGATGTTAAGTTTGTCACTCCCGGTCTTTCTGTAATTGGCTGTGTCGTAAGTCCCCACCCCTGAGTTAGCCAAGTTAAAAGTCCACGTTTCGGACTGTTCGGGGTCTCTCGTCCTGAGGGCTCCGGACAGGGAATAAACTTCTGTTCTACCCCAACGAGAGTCCCTTCTCTCCTTTCCTAATCCCATTGCGGTGGGCTTCGGTAGTGAGGCGTGGCAAAGACCCCACGACACACTTGGCTGTCAGGTGTGCCAGGGCTGGTCGGGCGACAAGGCGCACCGCGACAACCCATGCCACAGGAGTTGGAGGGGTGCTGCTGCCTGCTGTGATGAACTCAGGTTGCAGCACTGCACAGGGAGCTGCTGCTTGTGAGATGGACTCACACTGGAGAAGTTCATGGAGCATTTTCTCCCATGGGAGGGACCCCATGGTGCAGCAGGTGAATGATGACTCCTCTCCCTGAGCAGCAGGAAAAACAAAGTGTGATGAACTGACCATAACTCCCATTCCTATCTCCCTGTGTTGCTGGCAGGGAGGAGATAGAGCTGGGAAGAAGGGAGGAGTGGAGGGAAAGTGTTTTTAAGGTCTAGTTTTACTTCTTATTCTCTTGCTCTGATTTAGTTAGCAAAACATTCAACTAATATCTCTAATTCAAGCTTATTTTGCCCATGATGATGTTTTGATGAGTGATTTCTTCCAGTCCTTATCCCAACTCATGAACCTTTTTATTTTCTCTCCCCTGTCCAGCTGCAGAGAGGAGTGAGAGAGGGGCTTTGGTTGGAGCCTGGCATCCAGCCAGTGTTGACCCACTCTCCTAGTTTTGTTGCATTCAACTTGTCTAATAGTCACAGGTCTATTTTTCAGGGCCCATGTATTTCTACTGAACACATCTGTAAATTAAAATTAGATTTCACTTTGAGATTATATAAAAGCAAGCAAGATCTGGTTTAGCCCACCATTTATTAAAATGCTGAATTGCACTCTGCTCCTNAAAAATTGTGATTCTCCCCTTTTTCTTTTTTTTTTTTTTTTTTTTTTTTTTTTTCCTTATGGTGATTTTTACTGTTTTAAGGATTATGGCTTTCCCGGATAAAATGTAGTAATAAATATAAAAGTCAGATCCACTGAACATGAAATTCAGGACTGGTGAACAGCTCTAATAGATCTCACTTTATCTGTTTTCTCCAGATGCACTAAAAATGTCTTCCCTAAGAAGGCAATAACTGAAATATTTGTAAAAACTTATTAAGAAGGCACAGCATCCTAATTCCTTTAGGATACAAGCAAAGGTTAGCTCCCAGACTGCTTTTAAAAAGAAAGCTTAGATTATGGTATTTCAGGAGTGCATGTTTTCTGATCTATTTTAACAGCCAATAACTATCCCAACCTCAAAGCTGCCAGTCAGCAAAATGACAGGATACTTTCCCTTGTTGTCTTTTTAAGAAAAAGGTTTGGGGCAATATTCTCACAGAATTTCAAAACTTTAAAAAATAATCTAAAGGTAAGAGGCTAGCAAGGCTAGTTAATGGGATCCAGATTCCCAATCTGTGTGGGAAACTGAAAAGCATTGTTTGATAAAGCTCTTAAATTAGAGAATAGTGAGCCACCATTATATATGTGTGTGTGTATGTATAAGAAATGGTTATACTCATTTATAAACTATGTGAGTGGGTATGTACAGACACAAAGAGATCTGTCTGATCATAAGCTAAGCACAAGTGAGTAAGAGAAGTATGCTCCATTAATTGCTGTAGGAAATATTACACCAACCATGCATTGTTGACATCAATTTAACTGGCAAGTGTAATTGCCAAAGGATTTTATGAGATTTTTCCACATTCCAAGTCATTTTTACAAAAAGGAGCTATGAAACTGGGCACTTCATTGAACTCTGATTGTAGGAGGATAACTACATAATTAGGTCTTAAATCATTACAGAACATATGAACACATATTTTATATCAGCCATTTAGCAGACCTGGAAAAATAAAAACATAACATATTAATATATATTTTTAAATAAGATGGGCTATCAAATTTGTATCTATAAAAACCTCAAATGTTTAAGCAAGCAATGAAATAATGCCAATTGAGCTCTATGCTGTTGCTCCCTCTGTTTCTCTCTGCATCATCCAATTCTGTAAAAGTTTGTGAGAGCCCTGGCTAAAGCAGCAGAGAGACTGAGCCTCAGCACAGGAGGCTCTTAGGATAGAATTCCATTAGCTTTGACATGAGCTTTCCAGAAGGGAGCCAGGGCAGCCTTAAGAAAGAGCAATGCAGTGCTTTTGATACCTCCCCTGTCTATCAGAACATATATTTACTTCTACTTGATCTTTTTCTTTCCCTCCAGAATATCTTTTTTTTTGTATTTAATTTTGTAAAACTAGTGGCAGGTAAGAAAATTGTTCTCACGTTTATGCTGAAACTTCAACTGAATTGTTAATGATAAGTACAGCACAATGCAACCTGAATCCCACACAGGAGTGCTGCAGTTTTACCTCTTGACCTCACTTAACTAGGAAAAGGCTAAGTTTCAGTCTAAAATTAAAATTTCAGTTAATTTTAATGACATGTTGAACAGAGTTATGCAAGAAAATAATTCTAGACTGTCCAAAGTTAAAACTTTCAGTTGTCAGCTCTTGATTATTTTTTAAACTTCTATCTTCCCCTTTTTGCTCATTCTGATTAGTATTTTTATATATAAACATCTTACATAGTTTCTCTGCTTAGGATAAAAGTAAAATTAAACCTGACTCCACCAAAATTTGCCATGCAAAAGCCAATTTTCAAGACCCTGCTTTAAGCAGGCCTTTAAGATGTTCCTCCTAGCTGGTAATAATGAAAGGTTTGACATCCAAATGATAGCAATGGTACAGTGGGTTTGCAAAACAAGTTTAAGGAGTTCATTATTCAATAACACAATTTAACCACATTTTTCAGGTGAAGCAACCTAAATATGCTTATTAAAAACCCAAAACATGTACTGCCTGTTCAGAGCAATACCTGTGTTTCAGGAATTAATTCTTCTGACTCAAGTAGTAAAAGGTTGTCAAAGCAGGCTGAGAGAAAAGAGGACAATTTATATATTGTGGTATTTGTTAATAAAAACAAAACAACAACAAAACACACACACACACACAAAAAAAAAAACCCAACAAAACAAAACAAAAAAAACACCAACCAAACAAACCTGCTTGGAAAAGATTGCAGGATTGCCAGACTTTCAAACACATTTTTCCTGACAGTACTAGAAGTATAGACTAAACAACCTCATAATATTTAGAACATGATAAAAAGAAAAACAGAGTGATAGTGGCATAAACATTATCCGTAAGTTTACAATTACTATTTTATTTCACATTTAGATCATAGAGGAAAATATCCATTGCTTAGATACACTACCCACATACTTGTTTCTTTTCATAACACTCAAAATTTCATTCCTCTATGTTCAATACTGCCTTGGATATCAATAGATGAAAGAACCATAGCAAAATATATACCCATAAAGAGACTATATCAAAATTAGTTGTGTAAATACCATCTTTTTAAATCCTGTATTCTTTAAAATTTTCCAGAATATTTTATATAATTTTAAGCATTTAAGCAGTGTAGCCCAGCATACACATTGGTTTATTACTGGGAGATAAAATTCAGATAAAGAGATCACTACCTCTAGAAGACAGAAAGAAAACACAACTGCAACTGTTAATGCTTATTTTAATGTTGTTTAAGGCATTATTTGGGCAAGGAAGCAGCCTTCAGAAATCAAGAGGATTCTTACTAGGAGTCAGAAGGAAACAGGTAAACTGAAATAAGATGACTCATACTGCTGTTGTTTAAAGTCACTGTGATGCCCAAAGGAGAGTATCAAACTTACATTTTCAGGTAAACTGTCAGAACTTCAGAAGAACTAAGTTTGGTAAGCAACTTTCCTCATTCTCAAGGAGTCTAAAACAGTGACAGAAATTAATCACCTGGCATCTACTTTGTCCAAAGGACTTCAAGAATTTATGCCACTATAAATTCCTTGTTTTGGCAACAAAGTAGGATCTTAGGTCATTGAAGCTGTTGTCACTATGAGCAAAAAAATGCATCTATCAAAACAGTCCTTAATTTACATACCAGAGACCATAGCAAATTTATACTTATTGCAATTGGGGTATTTCTGTATCCAAGCTGTCTATTGCTATGAAAAAAATATTTATCCATCTCTTTTCTGAGCTTTGCTGGCATCACATAGATGAGGAAAGTAACAGTAATTATGATAGCTTATCATACCTTTCTCCATAGAACTCTGTATCTTGGAAACCTCGGCACTATTTAATAAATTGTAGCCTTATACACAGTATATAAATAGATGTTACAGCAAACAAGTAAACTAGGTTTGTTCTTATTAAAATCACAGGCAAAAATAGGACAAGGTCAGACCTTACAATCCTTTAACAAGCAGCACTGACAAAATGTTGATATAACCATATTGATTTCAATAACTATATTTTTCTTTTATGCTGGTGTCAGCACACAGGTAAGTCTATAGACATTTTCATGTCTGTCTCAGCTTAAACAAAGCCCATTGACAGAGTTTTTGGCACCAGCAGCTATTTCACATCTTCACTGTGGATTGCTAAGTGCAAGAGCCATCTCCCTAAGCCACCAGCAAAACTTTGTACTAACATACTATCATACCAGCAATATGTCAGTAAAAAGTGGGTGTAGCTTTTCAGCAATAAGATGCTGAGGTAAAAGTCAGTCTCATGCCTGAAAAAAATGCAAGAAAATTGTGATGACTGAATTTTCTTCAGAGATTTCTATTTTGAGGAATTTAGACCTCAGTCCCAGACGATGAATCATTCATAAAATTATCTTCATTGGCATCCTTAACACCAGCTTCTAATATCTGTTTCTTCATTATTTACGCTATCTATTCAATCAATGGCTATTACATATTTCAGTTTGTTTTTTAAAATGCTTATTAATGGCACTGATGACATCCCTTTTCCTATCTGTGACACCAGGCTTTTACTTTCTGTGTGGTGAATTAATGACAGCAATTAGCTCTGTGCCTTGACAACAAAAAATTCTACCCAAGGGCTTCTTCAAACATAAAGGAGAAGAAGATTGATTAAAGCAAATGCAAGTAATTTAATGTCTCTTGAAGATAAATGGTCAGATGTAATACATATGGCATCTTAAAAATCTAGATTACACTCTGGACTTGAATAATATCACTTCAAGTTTAGATTTTCATGATCAAAATTAGACCAGTTATATGTTTATAGGCTCAGGGAAAAAAAATAGGTGAATTGTACATATTTAGTTTGGAAACAGATCTGTTAAATGAATTTATTTTTTTTTAACTATCAAATCTATTAGCCCTGATAATCCATAATGATTAAGGGAGAAATCTCTGGATTTTCTACATTGGAAGTGCAGTTACCCACTTGTTGCTAAAGGCCCCTAAACAAAATGGATGCTCAAAAATCAGTTTCTATGTTTAAAAGGTCAGATTTTGTGGGATGTACGTATGCAAACAAAACGTATTTACAAGCACGTGCAAACTTGAGTGTGTGTCCTCTGAGCAACACACATTGATTTCAAGTCTGAGTTCTGCAAATGCCAAAAACCCAAAAACAGATAAGCATTTCTAAGCAACAAGAGGCAGCTTTAGAAAAATAATGAGGAGACAGACCATGAAAATCAAGCCAAAAAACCAAACAAGTAGTAATTTTATAATTACTACAAAAACTGTTCTGTTTGATCTGCAAATACCATTTGCAGCCTGAGAAGCAAATTGTGTCTTCCAAGTATTAACTTCATTGCATAAATGAAGATTTCTAGTACACAAATCATGCACAATGCACAACTCTGTGCAGATGGATGAGAATTTAAATCTAAATGTTCAAACAGACCACAGAAAAAATTAGAAGTATGTTATGAGAAATGCAGAATTGTGATAGCATAACATCAGTCACACATAACCATTGAAATGTTAAAGGGATGCTTGGGCAATTCACATCCCTCATACAAGATCAGAAAAAATGCTTTCTAAATTGGAGCAAGATAATTGATTCCCCCCCACCCCAAGACTGTTTCAGACATTTCCTGTCATGTTGAATTTCTGAATTTAAGACAGAGATGATATCCAGTTACATTATTGCTGTTCTTTTATGCAGTGTGACATAAATGGTATGAGGCATCTCAACAACATACAGCTGAACACCAGAAAACTTTACCAGGGGCTTCACATGAACTAAGTTTCATCTCCTTAAAACAAAATACATTTTGTTCCTTCTTTCAAAGTTTTTATATAATGAAGATTAACTACATTATTGTTACACAAACACAACTGTTCCACATCTTTAGCGATTAATATTTCATTAGAGCTTGATTTTCTGTAAAACTCAGAAGATAAACAACTGCCTTCTGTATTTACTAATTGGGTGAGCGCTCAGGGGGTAAGGAATAAAGACTTACCCAGCAATACGACTATTACCACTGTTCAAACTGAGCTTTGATCACCTTCCAAATTGTACTAGGACTTCTAATATAGCATTAACGTAGTGCCACAGTATTTTGAAGAGTAAAAAGATATTATTCTAAGAGAGAACACCCTTCTGTTGAATACTGAGTAAATGGCTAATTAAATCAAGGTTCTCCTGGAGCTGTACTAACCTGAGCATAGTCTATGCTATAGCATGGAAGAGTTAAACCCCTGACAGTAAGCTTGGCTAAAACTTTATTAATTGTATGAGAATATTTTATATTCCAGAGTTCACATTTATCACAAAATGGAGTAATTTTAAGGTGTTGTGGATGCTTTAGAAAAAGCAAGATAGAGAGGTTAAGTGTTATGGGATTACAATACATCACCAATTCAAGTCTTTCTCTGAACCAAGGTCTCACACATTCCAGTCTAAGAGTTAATTTTTTATTTGTACATCATGATTTTTTCTCATCCCACTCCCTTCTATTATTTTTACCCATCTGCATTTACTGTGAAGTGACTATACTAAAACATCCTGGGGAAATGGAACTTGCATTTTTTGCAGTAAGGTTAAGCAAGGATTGATGTTATATTGCTAAAAACGGAAAGCTCTTGTAAAAGGAAGAAAAACCTTGTTCCAAAACAGGAGCCTAAGGGCTCATTCATATCTGTCTATTTGAGACTCTGTATTGAACCTGAAATATCTAATTAATGAGCTATTTTTAAAATATGTAAACTACAATGCTACTTTAATATCCTAACAGCTTTGGCTTCTATAAGCCCCACCTTGTCTCATTATTCTCAGAATAACAGAAAAGCTAGCATAGACTGAAAGTTTTTAGATTGTTTTTTATTCAGATGAAACACTACCCAGAAGCCAAAAAAGAGAGATCAGCAGAAATATTCGAGTATCAATACAGCACTATTTTTGTGGCACATAACTGGTGTATTTGGGTTTATAATTTGTTTTTTTTCCTCTCAAAAATACAGCTGTATCAGATAGGTCACAAATGATACAAAGGAGAAGCCTGTTTTGACTAGCCAGAAACAGAGAAACAAGACAGAATACTGTTTTAGTGAAAATGCATACATTGAATAGCAAATTTATTGAGAAATAATTATCATGCCAATGAAAGAACAAAACATGCATCAATGTGAGCAGGATGAAATTGACTTTTAAAAACAGGTGTGATGCTGACTCAGTGTTGAGGGTACTCTTCGTCTGCTTATATTTACAAGAATCTGCCATTTGGTATGAATTAGGTAGGAAAAAATACTTCAGTCCTTGGCTTGCCAGGTCGAATCTGACAGGAGCTGCCCTAGAATTAGGAGCATCCTGCAGTGCTAAAACACAAATTGATGCTAATCCCTCCTCATCTCCAGCAGGCTAGCAGGTCTTCTTATTAGTATGCAAAGCCATTTATTATTGGGAAAAATAGGGTTATTCCTCCTCTGGATATATTCCTTCTTGTTTATTTGTTAGCTTTAGCAGAAAGTGGATTTGGCTTTTATTGCTGTTCTTTAAACCTTTAGGGAGATTAAACCTTGGCATGCATACTGACCACATGCTCCTAATCCCTCCAATCAAATCCTTTGATTTTGCACCACTTTTATATGGCCTAAATAGGAATGGAACAAGTAAGTTAAACCATTAAAGGATTGAGTTTTATTACTTTGACACATGTAAAAATCTAGCAGGCATATACCTTCGATCCGTGATTTTGGTGATGAGTACAAGTATATGCAAAAACTTACGTATTAACTTTTGCTTGAGACAAAAGCATTAAAAATCTCACCTATTTACATTTCCAGCAAACTAGCATTTTTAGGAGTACAAATGCAGAAAATCCTGTGAAAAAGCACAGCTCAAAAGGCAGTTAAGAAAATTATTAATGGTGATATCAGCTCAAAAGTAAAAGAGTACCTGTTATAAAGTGCTTCCTACAGAAATCCAATATGTTACTTTATTTTAATAATTCTGCCAAAAAATCAGACAATATACAAGTAAACTCTCCTAAAACATCCACATAAGAATAATTTGCAGCTCCAAAATCTATCTGAAGCAATTTTCAGCCCAACAAATAAGCCAGGTTTCATTCCTTTCTTTTCACTTCTCCCTTTGCAGAGATAGAAGGTTTATGACTTCTAGAAAAAACTAACAGGATGAAAATGAGATATGGAAATAAAAAGGTATTTAAAGACAATCTATTGAATATTGCAATGGTCTTTAGTTTCAGTTCCTAGTACATCAGTTATATCAGGGTTACAGCCTAGCAAACATTTCACATGGAACATTTCACAAAAAACCCACTTACACTAATTCACATTGAAAACTCCAAAAGCTCAGATATTACACACTTACACGAAATACTAGTCAAACATGATCTAGATAAATAGAAATCTTCAGTTATCTTGAATACTGTTAATATGATGAGCTAATGCCACTTTACTTCCCCCACCCCATCCACCCTCATCCCTACATTCCTTCTCACAAATGTACATGCATAAAGGATGCCAATGAAGATAATTAGGGTCTGATCTCCAATATTAAAATTCCCAAGCCAGAAAGGTCCTGAATATGTAATGTGTGCTTCTGACAAAAGTATTAATTTTAATGATTTTAATCTCACAAATTGATTATAGAAGTTAATAATAATAATCTATAATAATATATGAATCATAATAATATCTCTCTTTTTTCTTTTCCTATTTAATTTTCTATTTTTCAACCACAAGAAATATAAAAAGAATTTATCAGCCCAGGACTTTCAATAATGAAGAGCAACTAATAAGGAAATTTAGAATGAAGTGAGATTTAGAATAAACAGATATTCATTATGCAGGTCTGGTTGGTTGGTTGGTTGTTTAGTTAGTTGTTTGGTTGACTTTTTAAACTAGATAGATTTTTAATGGAATGAATTCATATGATCATTTAGCATTATCAATTTGCCTCAAAATATCATTGAGCATCACTGTTGAAAAGGAGTAAAGTTCCACAGTAAGGAAAGGAAACGGTGATTGAAATCTTATTTTTCATTCCTACTAAATTCCACTTGAAATGTTGCAGTCAATATGTTTCCAAACAGTACCTGAGAACACAGTAGAGATGCAGTACAACACCACTGGCAGGCTGTCAATCATTTCACTCGTTTGCTAACTCAGGGTACTCTCAGAATGTCTGTTGCCAAGTGTGCCTTGTTTTCTGTTTTAATTACTGAAGAATAAATATTTTAATTTTATTTTCTTAACGTTAACAAATTATTAAATTTTAGACAACTTCCTCCATATAAAATTACAGTTTATTCAAGAAATATTATTTACTTTTATTAGATGCCATAAAAAAATACGAGTTCATAGGGACAAGCTGGCCATTGCTGGGCCTTTGATTATCCTGTATTATCCACTTACAAGCCTTAAATATGAATATTCTGGAAGTTCTCTTAGAGAATCTAAAAAGCAAATTAGCACTGAAATTTTCTGGAAAGGAATGAGAAAATAAGTTTTCTCATGGAACAGTTTCAAAACTGTTGGTCACAAAAAGCAACTGATGATAGTTTTATGAGAACAGCAGATGTTTCTGCCTTTTTAAAGATCACACCTTAAATGTCATTCTTAATATTGCAAGTTTTGAGCTTTTGGTTTTTTCCCTTTTACTATATCTTCCATGATTCTTAGATTTCTCCTAAATATTATATTGTTCTAAAACAATTCTAGATTTTCCAAATAATTTATCATATATAGCAATGTGCTGTATAGAATAGAGATATTAGTTCATGCCTCCACATTTTACCCACATTTCTTAAGGGCACACTTTATACAACTACAAAGGAATGATGAGTTTTAGTGTAATAATACTAGCTTTCACAGATTTTAATGGTCTTAGCAATTCTCAATAAATTACACTTTTCCTCATTAAGAGACAATTCTTAATAGGGACAGAGGGCAGATAAAATTCAAGAAAAATGGAATTAGATAAATATAATTCTTATTTTAAAGTAAGAGAATGAGAGAAAAACCACAAAATTTGAGGCCAATTAGTTAAATTTCAATTCCTAAAAAGTGGTAGAATAAATAATCAAACACTGTTCAAGAACTTACAAGATAAGAAAGTTGTGAAGATGAGTAAGTGACAGTGGATTCATCAAGAACAAGTCATGTCAAAATAAGGTTTTTTTTTCATCATGATGGCATAATAGGCCTTTTGGACAGAGGGAAGGCAGTCACATCGTCATCGTGCTTCCCTTTAGAAAGCTGCCCAATGCTCTCTCTCATGACCTTTTGATAAGAAAACTAGGGAAACACACTCTGGATGGAATCAGTGAGTGTTGTTATTAACAGTTCATTGTCAGGCTGGACAAGGGTTTGCAGTACTGTTCCACAGAGGCCTGAGTGCATTCATTATATTCTTTAATAGTTTAGATAAAGAAATCAAAAGTAGGGTTATTACATCTGGAAGTTGACAGACACCATGCTGAGAGAGCTGCAAATGCATTGTTTCAAAATAATCTCAAAAGATTGAAGTCGAAGAAAATTAGGCACAAATAAGGCCAAGATCTGCATTTCACAGTAGAAAATTTAACCAGTTCATTGCAGAAGAGAAACAACTGGCAGAGAGCAATAGTACTCCATCAGTACCAGTGGCTCAGTCACATGCTGAACACGACAACAGTTTATGTAAAAATGGAATTTTGGTATTTGTAAAGTTTATTTTTAAACACTCTTCCATCCTATCTAACACTACCAAGACCTTCAGTGGAATATTATATCCAATTTTGAGACCAGCATTTTAGGAAAGATACAGACCAAGAGAAGCTCCCCAGAGGGGATATTAAGAAAAGAAAACCTTAATTAAGGGGTTAAAGGAAATAGGCTGGTTAGGTCCAGAGAAGAAGAGACTGAGGGGCAATATGATATATCAAAAATATTAGAAGGTAGAAATAATAAGAGATCAAAATTTCTTTTTTTTTTTTACCCACATGGATCTGAGTTTAAAATGAACTAATAAAATAGGCTTGGCTTGTGGTGAAACTCGACCAGAGCATTTACTCAAGGTCTGAAACTATAAAAATCATGAAATGAGTGTCTGAATTTTAAATATAGATGTGAGGAGTAACAATCACATATCATAATCACATATAAAAGGCATTAAAGCAGTTAAAAATGTCATTTTTCCTTAGACTTACATTCACACATTACTGCTTAATGTACTGTAATACCAATTCCATTAAAATGAGAGAAACAAACAAGACAAATCAAATAAGCAAAAATAAATCTCCAAACCAACCAAAATTTAAAAAGCACCATAACACTAACCTCAACCCACACCCTCTTTTTTCTTTCAGTTTTAAATATTCAGAAACTCACAATATTATGCGGCTGGAAGGGAAACAGAAATATTCCAGTTCTCACATCGTAACCTGCAAAAACCTGTCTGACAAGTTTTAAAAGTGATTCTGAATGAGATTTCAGTCTTAACCAGACTGCTAACTCAAACACTTCTATGTCTGTGGTGTGCCCAGGGGAAATACGTAAGTCTGCAGAGAAGTGATTCAGTTTTGCATTAGAACTCAAGGCTGAAAATCATACATCTGAAATCAATAGGAATATTAAATTTAATTATGTCACTTTTTTGGTCATATTTTTATTTTTTTATGGGTTTAAGTTACTCTTTCATAAACATTGTTATTAAGTATTTATATAACCAGAACAAATATTGAGCATTACAAAGATACTAGTTTGACGTTCTCTCTTTCAACAACAGAGCCCATGTCCTCTTTTCAGAAGATGAACTCCTCGAGCCTGCAGATAACAGTGACTGACAAAATATCCAAGAACATCTGAAACTGTCAAGTCTTCACTGCACTGCCAGTGCCAGATTTGCGGTAGGTAAGGAGCCATTAAGACAGGCTGTTCAAAGCAGCAACAGTGATTTACAGCTGCTGCTTTCCTCCTCCCCCTTTCACCGGGCTCTCTGCTCTTTCTTCCTGCTTTTCATGGTTCTGAGTCTGGAAACCTCACTGTCCTTAACAGCAAATGAGCACAATTCTGTTCAGTGATCAGCACCTCTCCTTTCAGAGAACCTCAAGCAAGTTAATGAAAGGGAGTAATTTTAACTCTGACTAAAATTCTTTAGCTGTAAATATCAAGCAGATGACACATTGTTTAAAAAGTTTATGTGTTTGTCAGGTGAAATCACATAATGATCTCTACAACTTTTGTGTCATCTCTACTGTTTATGCGTCTCTTTTGTTCTTTAAAACTTTCTGAAAGAAAAGATATTCAGATCATTGCCTCCAGAAAACCTCTTATATTGTCAAATTTATTTCTATTTGGTGTCAAAAGTAGTTATTATCATGCTTATAATGCATCTTAATCACATTTCTGCCAGCTGAGTGCTACTTACAATTCCATTAAGGTGGCCACTAACCACACAGTTAAGACACATGCATAACTTTACAGGGATAATGCCACTAAATTCAGTGAATCAATAGATGGCTTGCTTGTTAACTACAATTTTATGCCTTAAGAATATTCTAAAGTGCTTGCTTAAATGAATGGTTATAACCTGGATTTTTAAATCTGACTATATGTTATTTGGTTTTCCTCAAAAAAAGCTTGAAATTCTTTCTTTTTTCAAGACTGTTACGAGATTTATGAGGTGAAATAAATTATCTTGATACCACTGTAACACTCAAGGGCTGCACAACAACGCTGTATACCAGCACTGCTGTGTCTCAACATTTCATCAGCAATATATAAGAGGTAAAAATCTGAATATCTTTATGTTTATTACCTGGTTGTTCCTGTTGAATAAGACTTCTATCCTTGTCAATAAGTGTACTATTGATAGTAAAGAAGAATGAGTTTGTTTTTTCCATGTAAGTAAAAGTCCATTTAGCAATGTTCCTGTAATTTTCAGAGGCAATAATTACCATGTTCTCTTCATATACATCCAAAACTCAAATGCTTCATTAACACAGAAGAGTCTTAAACTAGATACAAAAAGTGATACTACTTTCTTTTTTCATCTATTTTCACAGGGAAAAAAAAAAAAAAAAAAAAACAAAAAAACAAAAAAAAAAAAAAAAAAAAACACAGCCAAGAGAACAAAGAAAACAGAGCCAACAGAGGCAGTCATCAGACACAGCAGGTTGCTCAGTGTTTCTAGGGTTCTGCTTGTATATAGTCTGTGAACTCCTCCTGGGATAGCCAGGGATTTCTGGGAACTCTTGGAGGAATGTCAGGGCACCTGCTTCATCAGGAAAAAGCAGCCATGGGGCCTGTGACTTCCAGCAGTTTGTAATGAGGCTGTTCATAATCAAAGGATGCTTTGAGGAAGGAGAGACAAGTAGCCGTTCAGCAGGTGCTGAGAGAGGTGAGTTTAAGGGCCAGCCCAGTGTGAAGCTCCCAGAGAAGCATTTTCTGCAGATGATGTGCAAAGGCCTTCAGGAAACTCTGCTGCTGAGGAGAGTGTTTGTGTGCCAGCAGTGGAGGGGAGTAACACAGCATGTCCCCAGCACACACCAGAGCAGCTACCCCAGCAGCTCCCAAGGGATGATGATGCATCTCTGCAGGCCCCTTACCAAGGGGGCATCTACCAAGTAGAAGGGAACCGTGACAAAGCAGGGGCAAGAAAGATCTGTGCTTATTTAGTGCAGAAATGGAGACTTGCAGCATGTCCAAGCCATAGACTTAACAAATGCAGGAAAAACAGTTCCTTCTCTGATGCAAAAGGGTCAGTGTGGTGGTAGCAGATGAGGCACTGAGTCTGAGCAGCATGTTGAGGAGGTGATCCTTCCTGTCTCCTGAGCATTGCTGAGACCACAGCTGGAGCACTGCGTCCAGTTCTGGGCTTGACAGTAAGAGACAAGTACGTACTGGAGTGAGTGCCACAAAAGGTCACAAAGATAGTAAAGGAGCATCTTTTATTCAAGAAGAAGCTGAGAAAGCTGAGGCTTTTCAGCTTGTAGAGGGGAACACTTGAGAAGGGAATCTCATCAGTGTGTATAAGTATCTTATTGGGTGGAGGCAGACTCTTCTCAATCATGTCCAAGGAGAGGACAAGAGGCAATGAGCACATACCAAGCCAGAGTAAGTTACGTTTAAGCATAAAAAAAACCCCAAAACTTTCAGTGTGTGAGAAGCCAAACAGTCGAATAAGTTGCTCTGAGAGGTTGAGTAGTTAGTCTCCATCCCTGGAAATATTACAAATTCAACTGGATGCAGACCTGAGCAAGCTGCTGCTGTAGCTCAGTCTACTGAGCAGAGAGGGTTGTCTCCAGAGGACCAGCCTGGTTTTGTGAGCAGTAACTGCTTCTGAGATCTAGTGATCCCAAACTTTCCAGAAGTTGCAAATAATCAATCACAATGACATGGTATTTGCAACCATTTGGCTGCACCACCAAGCCAGGAGAGGTGTAAAAGAGCCACAGGCAACACTTTTTCATGACACATTTCCTGCCAGTAAATACCAAATAAAGAGTATCTGAAAAAATCAACATAATGTGTTTCATGAGCCTCACCCTTAAAAACAAAGGGATATTGTGATTCTATGTGTGTATTTCCTTATGTGTGAATCCGTAATCTGTACAATGCAGACTACACAGTCCTGAATGAGAATTGAAGATGACCCATGAAACATCCACATTATTAATTGTTGTCTGGTGAAAAGGCTTCAGGAGCTCAGCCTTCAATGGCTTTATGTTGGAGGAACGAATAAAGGGTCGGGTATTTTAAAAGTTGCACCTGTAGTCAAGGCACTCATGATATGTGTGATTCTTATGTTTATTCTGGCATGGAAATTTATAATACTTTCTATTTAGAAGTAAGAAAGATTGAATAATAGACTAAATAACTGTAGATATGTGTAAATAGAAACAAATCTTCTGTCTGTAAAAATGCAGCTCTAGATTATAATTAGAAACTGATAAATAACTTTCTTCCGATTTTGAAAGTGTATAAAACATAGATAATACCACAGCCAAATGAAGTTTACAATGACTCCTGCAGTTTCAGTTGAGCCAACAGAGAAAGAAGCAGAGAATACATGTAACAGGTCCAATGAAATTAAGAAAAAAATGCATGTAACACAGAGTGAAACCTTTGTTACAATTTCACAGATCTTGTGTGGTACAGAAGGAGGCCTTTTCTAGGCTTAAGGATTCTACGATTCCATGCTAATGCACAAAATATTCCCAGAAATTGGCATATGTAATTTTATTTAAAAGAGGCACATTTTTTCAGAAGTGCTATTTTTTAAAAGACATGCTTCCCAGAATGAGATTGGACAGATAAATGTGAAAAAAAAATTGCACAAAAATTATATAACTTTAGGATATACACAGTGGAGTGGGCAGCAAAAATTTTCTGTTAGTAATTTTTCTCATTCCTGGGAACTGCCCTTTTATGATCCATTTAGTAATTAATTGCTGTCCTCACTAGATGCTAATATTGCAACAGAAATCTACAGAAAAAATTGTGCCAGTGCAAATGAGGCAGTGATTGGCAGGCCTTTCTTAATTATGGCAGTAGGTTTAGCACTTGTGTTAATCTGAAATTCATTAACATGTCTCCAGATACCACTAGTTAAATCCAGTTTGCCAACAGGCAGAGTCAGCTCTGAAATTAGCGTTTCAGAAAACCTTGTTTATTGCCTGCTGCACTCTGAAATAAAATCACCGAGGTCAGGTTTCCTGACATATTGTTTAACTGGATTCCCAAAACAATTCCATGATATTCTCAAGAGGCAACTCTGAACACACAAAACCTAGACTGAGGCCTGTGCCAAAATCACTTATCTACAAGTAAATATCTTATTTCTTCAAACAGATTCTTAATTCCTCTTTTTATACTTTATTGATGTGCTTTTCAGGCTACTTTTTCATGATCAATAGTTATTCTATCCATATAGAAATCTCTGTAGACAAAACAGACAGAAATGCAAATAAGGATAAAAGCTACATAAATTTTTCAGAAATGGATCATGCCAAAAATCCTGGTGTCTTCCTTTGACAGACGTTATTTACTTATTTACAAGGAAAGCCTGACAGATAAAATCTCTCTGGATTTCAGAAATGTATTCCATAAGAGATGACTGATTAAAATTGAAAAGGTGGGGATGAGACGCCACACTGTAAAGTGGATCAAAAAGGAGATCAAATGGGTTTTGCTGAAAGTGTCCTGCTACTGGTATGTTCCCTGTGGAGTTCTTCAGGGTCTATTTTGGAAAGTTTTTGTGTTTTCACCATTGATTATGGCCTCAAGGGGCAAAAAAAAGTCTTTTTGGGACATATATGCACTAAAGAAATATAACAATAACATGAATATAGATGGGATACACTGGTAACATAGAATGAGATCAAACACCACATGGCAGAACTTGGGTAATCTTGGGGACTGAGATAAGGTTGTATTAGCATCCTGAGGCATTTACAGGGTAATAACTGGAACTTTGCTAAGAGTACAGAGTGTCGTTGTTTCTGCAAACAAGAGAAGAGAAAATGTGTAACATTTCTCATTGAGTCTTGCCTTCCTCGTCAGCCTATTCCTTCAGGCAAATTAAGGATTTATAATCTACCTTTGTAATGTCATAAAATTATTTTTATCTCTCATATAATTACACTGGGATACACTTAATTATGCAAACTTTTCTTCAGTCTTATTGTGTAGATCTTCCTTATTACAATGCCAGAGCACTAAATCTTGCAATGATTTTATACAGATCTCCTCAGATCCCTGGATAGACCATCATATAAAGCCATGAAAGACAACTTGTCATTAAAAATTTTAATTAATCTCTTCTAAAGCTAGCATCCAGCTTTCTGTATACTTTTTCATTCTTATTTCTTTTTCACACCTGTATCAAATGATTTTGCATATATTAGAATATGTTGCATTCTTTCTTGGAAATGCTTGGTCATTTTGCACTTTGGTGACAGATGCTGTAAAGATGGAAAGGGTAAATGCTACAGAACAATGAATTATATAATTATTTTTCCCATCTCGTTTCTCCAGCCATTGCTATAAAAGTTCCTCCCTTTCTTAACAGACTGTTGACAAATGACAACTGAAAAATAACATTATCTCATTGGGCTCCCCAGAGCCTCCAGAATTAAACAGAAGACTCTTCTACCACACTCAGTCCTTTTCCCCAGGTAACTTCTCCAGTTTGCTTAAATTCCAAATAATAAAGAGCTTTGTAAGTACTGTTGCTTGTTCTCAAGATTTTTTTTGTTTTGTTTAATGTTCAGTTCCACAGCCTTGTCAACCCCTGTCACTTACTGTCAGAATTATTTTTCTAAATGTATTACAGATACACAAATGTCTGTGTTTGCATCTTTTTATCCACCCTTTCTTCCTACCAGTTTTGGTAGGCTTTTTACGACCAATTTTAATTTTATTTTTCCTAAACTGTTTTTTCATCTTCCTTTTCCTTTGTAAGCTTTGCAAATGGCAGATAATTTTCAGTTTTAAAAGTGTTTTCATACTGGTATAATTGAAAATCTTGTTTCACGAGGTGCATTTAAACAATCTTCTTTAAGATTAACAGTTTTGTCTGTAAGGTGATTTTGGCATTTGGTTATGTCTTAGTCTATACAATTTCTGTGCATGCAAGGAAGAATTCCATATGGATTGCTTTTCCTTTGCTTTTAAAGCAGACAGAAAATAATAGCCTAATTTTATTAATAATTTATGGCTATTATTATTGCATTTTTACTGATAATTAGATTAATATCTCTCTGCAAGGTATTGTTATTGTATGACTTCTGCACATATTCTAAGTTCCTGCCATTTCTTTTCATATTTGTTAGACATCTTTCAGGTGATGTACAATAAAAACCTCATATCTTTATTCCTAGCATCTCTCCTCCTGCTCATTTTTTCTCCAAAAAACCAGAATAATATTGGAGTCCTCTGACCTGTTTTTGGAAATAGATAACTAAAACTCACAGAGTTTTACAGATTTTCTCTGTTGTCATTGGAGACATCTATACAGAGCAATTCATCTGGCATACTTTAGAGAATTAAATGATGAGGCAAACCATATCCCACTAAATGACTTTCTCACCATTCACTCTAAAAGCTCTGTAATCAACTAGTTCATGTGCAGACAGCTGCACTCATCACATCTAATGTGAAACAAATTGAATTCTATTCCTACACTGTTTGGCTATTTGAATAGCTAAAGTCTCTATGTTTCCTGTATTATTCCATTTCTGTACTTGCCCCTTTTCCACATTATCTACTTGCATGACACACACAAAATAAGGCAAACCCAATACATCATAGTAGTTTCGCTATGGCCTTTCACAATGCTAAGAAAAACTGCACCTTTGATCACCTATATCATCATGTGTCTGTACTGTTTCTGTTATTTCTCATGGGGGAAAAACCAAAAAAAAGCAATACCATTTAAGTAGTCCTTGTCTCTAATCTATGGACTGTTCAATATTTGTAGTGTGTCAATCTGCTGAAGTTATAAGCCCTTCTGTTTTTCTGTGCCTAACCTTATTACTTTCCATTTCCTAGCAACAAATCTTATGGTTCAGGCACAGGCTTGTGACCCTCTTCTATAGGAGTCATGTTCATTTCTTCTACCCTCAGTGCTTTTTCCACAATCTTCTATTATTGTCAGGTTTCATCATCCTTCAACTTTTCCCTACTCAGAAACCCTCTTATTACATATTTTTCCAGCAATTCATACCAAGATGTGTGTTCATACCTATTTAATACTCCATTAGAAACCATTATCAAGTCAGGACCATGAAGATAAAAGATTTACATTTTCAGAATTTTTTTTTTCATTGATCTGGTTGTTATTGATTCTGACAGAGGGATCTCCGAGGGAAGACAAAGAAGCAATTATAGCAGTAGCAAGGAAGAAAATCTAAGAGAATTATAGCCATCTTTACAACTTCAAAGTGGCAGAAGGACATACAAAATCAAGAAAATAAAGGTAGATAGATCTGTATTAATTTTTCATATATGATCCTTAATAAAAGATCTATGTGTAATCTCTGAAGACACTGAACCCCATGAGAATTATTCCCTTTTTTTGACCACTTCCCATTTAGCCACTGTACATCAACATTTACAAGGTCTGTGTTATCACAGACTCCAAGGACTTCACAATCTGAAAATCATCTATATAAAACAGGATGACATTTTTACAAGACAAAGAACAATAGGAAGGGCCAGACTCCAAATGACTGGTTTAGTAACCAAGATCTGAGTTGACTTTAATTATCTAAGAACTGTCCATGTAGCACCAATTTGCCTCTCTAAGTTATTGAAGTACCAGCATTTACATTTCCTTTTCAGAGGCTCCTTGGTCCGACCAGTGAGGCACACAGCTTCTTCTTCACCCACATTGCAGCTTGGATCCAAGAGGGAGAGGCACACTTTTTTTTTGCCTATTTCTCTCATCTGAGTTGTCCCCTCTGGACAGAAATCAAGAGAAATGCAGCTACAAACTCACAGGGATCCTGAATGCTGAGGGAGGCAACTCTCAGCTCTGCTGTCATGGCAGTACCTTGGCACAAGGGAGCCCTGCCCAAGCACAATAGCCAGTTGTGTCTATGTACCACACAAAAATTCACTAATAGCACTGTACTAAACCACACCTTATCCCTTCATATTTGCTGTGCAAATTGATGTATGCATTAGGAACTTGAAGTAAAAACTTGAGTTTACGAACATCACTTTATTTTACACATTCCTCAGAATTTTCTGTTTCACTATACAAGGTTTAGAAAAACTCACTTATTAAAACAAGAAATTTATTAAAACCATGTGCATTTTATGCCCGGGTAAGAAAGAAGCCTTGCCTAAGCACATTGTGCATAAACAATATCCCCAGCTGGTAAGAAATGGGGAAAGTGACAAACAGAAAAAATTATCAATGTTTGAGCTGCAATTAGTCCATGCATAAAGGAGGATCAATACAACAATTTGTAACTATCAAAAGCTGGAGCCTTTAAAAGCCTTCCCACAGTAGTTGTATGTCAATATAAGGGTTATTTTCAAACACCTTTAGTTGTTTTTCTCTAACATGATAAGCAGTGGACTCTAATATCCTGAGGCTTTCTCTTCAGATCTCTGGGTAGGACTTGGAAGAACCACACCAGAGACTGCACTAAATAAGCATTTCAAGTTTGCACAGTCTGGCATGTTTTGAGGAGTCTAACTGCCCTGTAGCTGCACACTCTGCATACAGATGATGACTTGAGGTTCCATATATCATTTCTGCCTTCCCTTAAAATGCATAATAATCATCTCTAAAAAGTGGGACACAGCCATAACCATAACCAGCCATATTATGAGTTGTGACTTGATGCTACCTAGGGATATATTTATAAAATGTGATTATGTGTGACACAGGAACACTGCCAATACATTTTTGTATCTCCAATCAAAATCAAGCTATATTGGGAGCAATTACACAGGAAAACCAGACATTGATCTAGTTGCAATTCAGGGTGACCAACAATGTGTCTTCTGTGATTGTATCTGTTTCCTTGGCCTTACAGTCAAAAGAAAGAAATCTACTACTTATGTCTCTATAAGATACAGAATTTTCCATTTTTTCTCATCTTAAAGAGTTTGATGAGTATATGTACGGCAAAACTTGAAAAAAAATTCTGAGTAGGCAGCAGAGTACAGTGCATGGGTGATATATAGCTACTTCCTTTCCACCAAGTCTGTACAAACTCTATCCTCTGCCTGCCACAAGTAAGCAAAAACTCCCTTGTCTTTCCACTGAAAAACATACAGTTCTCAGGGAAATATTCATGTAGTGAATGTCAAGGACGATCTCTTACTGTGCGTCTTAGTGTGATTTTATGATATTTGTATCCCCAGCTGTCTGTTTTGCTTATGGTAGATATTGAATCCTATGCTTTTAAGATCATATTTGAGAGTAAAAGGGGGGAGAAGGAGAAGCAGTGGAATTTTTTTGCAGAAATTCAAAAACACAGTGATAAGAGCTTCAGCTCTCTCTCAGTGCTTGTTGGCTGCAGCACAGACAGCAGGAGAGAGCTCATGTTTGCTTTTAGTTAGATTTTAGCTAGCAGAGGCAGAGAAGTTCCCCCAACTGTAGCTTTTCTTTTTCTTGGAACTGATCAGCCTGCTCTGGACTGAAAACCCATAAAAATACCTGGATCTCACACCTGTGGCCCACCCTGGCCTGGGCCTTGGCATTTGCCAGCACAGGAGGGGCTGATAAGACTCTGAGCAACCTGAGCTACACCCCAGACAAGGACGTTCTGAATTTGCCATCTCTTCAGAACAGAAAGTAGTTTTACTTTTTAATATTATTTGTTTCCTCATGTTTTTTGAATACTTTGATTATTAAATAAACAGTTTTTCCCACTTCTTTCACAGGAGATTCACCTCCTGAACCAGTTGCGGGAGGGGCTGCTTGAATCTGCTTCCTAGAGGGACTCCTTTGAAAGTTCCCTCCCTAAATTTGCCCTAAACCAGAACAAATACATTGTGCTGCTCTTCTACTCTGCAAGTAATATATGTGGCAGAGAGCACATCTCTAATCTCAGGATATTTTGTATTCCTCAGACAGCTCAGATAACCACCATGTTATTAGGATACTTTCCAAGCTCTTAGGAACAATCTTCCAGTATACAGCAAATGCAACACCCAGATTCAAAACCACATCTAAGTGACTAGATGATACCCATATTAAAAAGAAACAATTTTAAATGCAAACTATTTTTCTATCTGTTTGCTTGCCAGTTGACCTGGATTTTGGGTTTTCTTACCTTTATAAAAATCCTTGGAAGCTGTTAAAGGGTTGACTTTCTTATAGATGGTATCCAGTATGGTTGATGAATACCAGTATTCCAGACCCAATAAAATAAACACTGAATTTTCTATTGAATATAGTATGGTTGAAACTTTATAAATATAGAGTTTATAAATATAATATTTCTGAAATTTTTCTCGTTAGAATATAGATTTTTGCTTTTTTCAACTAAACAATGAACAGGTAAAATTTAATATCTACTTTTCAAGAAATATTTGTGCAAACTGATGATGTTGTTCCATTTCAGAATTTGAAATAAAAAGGGTGAGTCAATTCCATTCAGTTAAATACTCACGATCTCACAGTATTCAAGTTGGCTCATTGGGTTTTAATTCTTCCAAGCATGGGAAACTTCTGAATAGTAGTAACTAGAATCCATTTCTGTCTGCTGTGATATTTGAATGTGATTGTGCTTGTAGGACAAGATCACAGATAAAGATAAAATTATTGCAATCATCCTCTAAGAACATTTTTCCTTGACTAATTTAACCTGAATAGATCGATTTTCTACTTCTTTATTATTTGTTATATTGGTAAATTCTAATTACAAATGTCTTGAGCAACTCTGAATCCTTATTTGCTTTAAGTTAAAACGTGGGTAAACGCAGCAAGGAGATATGTAGTTAGCATATACCTACAATTGCAAATACAACAAAGTACTGTAGGAACAGACATAATATTTTGGGTCCAATCTCTTCAACATGAAACATAATGTGCTATCCAAAATTATTGGATACCTTAATCCTCAGAAATAATAAATACTTCCTTTGCTGGGTTAGAGAAGCTCCTAAGATACACTATCTTCCACATAGTTAATATTTCATACTATTAGATACGCTTTAAGCAGGCATTGACAAAACCTCTGGCTCGCAGCTGACTGTAGAGAACATGCAGAAGTAGACGAGTGTCTATGGTGCCTAAAAAATGCAGATGAACATGATCTCTCTGCTGGCCCTGAGAGGTACCAGCCTTCCCCAGTTATATGAGGAACAAAACACTTACATTGGAATTCACCAGTTAGTGAAACATAGAAAAGAATTGGCCTGTAAGGGATGAACTGAATCCTGTCTCTTTCCTCTTGAATACCTTGCTTAGTTTCCTCAGATTCTCCATTTTTGCATAAGGTCACATTTGGTAAGAGGGTGTAACACATCTAACTTGCTCTTGAATCCAGGACTCCTTTGATTTTACACCTGAACTTGGTTGATTACTGCTGAGTACATCTCCCTAGAGCAGAAAAACTAAACAGTGCCATCTCATGATGTCAGTAATTTTAAAATTATTCTCTCCTCACTGTAATTCTTATTCTACAGTATTTAGCCTACATGATTTCACTGCCATTGCTTTTAATATAAATTGTTATTTTTCTCTTTATATTTGAATGTAAGATTTGTTAAGATAATGTCACTGACAGTGACTCTCCTGAAGAATTACTCTATTGAGTTTGTCACTTACAGGTCATTACTAGATAGATTACTTTTTACATAAATTAATTATAAATGCAGTTTATTTATACTATCAAATGCCATTAACAAAATCTTTTTCTCCTTTTTCCTTATATATTCCCTCTAATGTCTTATTTCATTTTAAGTAAACTTTGTAGGAAAACAAAAAAGGCTGGTGTTATTCAGTTGCAGAGGTATTAAAACCATTCCATTTCCCCTCACATCTGTCCTGATGGCTTGCAGAACAATTGTATTACCAATCAGGTCATAAATCAACAAGTGGGAAAATTAGAAATTTGTACTAACATCAAATGATGTTAGTACAAATCATTTGATTTGATAGATTTAAGAGGATATTTTAAATTTAAACATTCAAGTTAAGAAGCTTTGTTTTCCTCAAAACATGTCTCAGACCTTCTTCCTGTTAATAAAGATAAGGATATCTGAATGGCTTAAAAATGCTACAGAACTGAAACTGATCTTCCTTACACAGACTAAAAGGTAAAAAAACCCACAATTTTTTTTTCACTCAGATATTTCTTTTATTGAAATAACAAGGGTTAATTTGTTCTGCCTCTTTGCTACAGCTTGAGTTTTTCACTTGATCATATTAGAAAGGATAAATCTGGATATCCTTACCTATCAGGAGATGCAAATCAATTTTTCATTGAGTAATGAGAGTAAATCCTTTATCACCATCACTTACATATTAATTATTAAAATACCTTATGAATTAGATCTTGTTTCTCAAAACAGAATTGACCTCAGTCAAGTTCTGCATCATGAATTTTGTATGTGGAGCATATATATTGCTCAATTAATCAGTACTTAAGATCTGTACATAAGAAAAAGCACAGCCATAAATTGCACTTGCTTTTAGGTTCTACATTCTAATTTCACACCAGGAATTTTTGTAATCACTGATTTTAATCACATGGATTCGTGAAGTACCTCAGAATCACAGCAGCTCCAAGCTCTGCTTGCTGCACCTGCTTACATTATGGTCGTACATTACTTAAATCCATTAAGAGTGATTCAGATCACTCTGCAGTTTTAGTTTCTTGTACAGCCACCTGGATTAATTACTTGAAAATAATTAGCCTGCCAAAGCAGAATTTATTTTAAATCATTCCCTGCTAATTCCCAATAATAAGTTAACACTGGTAAAAATTCTTTAATTCATTTAACATAAAGGCTTGGGAAACTAGACATCAGGATTCTTTGTTAAAAGTGGTGTGCCATAGTTCATAATGCATTTGCAAACCAAGCCAGGCACCTGTGAAACTATGACAAAAGTACCTGAAAGGAATTTTGAATTGAATTTTATGAATTCAGGTCTATGCTTATTTAAGCTTTAGCCATGTTTTCAAACATTTCCCTGTACCACCAAAATTTCTAAAACAATTACACAGAATTATGACATGTGACGTAGGTATGACAGAAAAATATCACAGATATTAATAAAACTCCAGCAGATATTCCCCCTGCCACTCCCACTCCTGCAGCTGAAAGCTGTCTCTATTTTTTTAGCAGGGTACAGATTAGTGAAACTAGATTTGCCACCACAGTGAGTCCTAGCAAGGTCAGCAGAGTTCAGCCCTTCCCAACTCATTGTTATTTGTCCATATCTGATCTACTCATCTATTATTGTCTCATACTACACTTAGTTTTTTGACCCTATCAGAATACAGTACCAGTGGCATCCTATAATACAAAGTGTTTCTGACAGTAAAAACTTCTAAATTATCAGCTGCCTATAAGAACTCATAACTTGCAAAAAAATGCAAGATGTGCCCAATTTAAACCATTTTTAATTTTTTTTTTCTCTGTGGGTAGTTGTAGACTTGAGAGGAGGAATTTAAAAACCTGAGTGAGGAGCATAGCACCAGTACATTTTAAGTGGGACATTTGGTTCTATTGTGCTTAATGCCTCAAAAAAAATGTCAAAACTTATCAGCCTGAAAGTACACCACTTAAAAGCTTCTGTTCTAATGATAAATAATGATTTGAAAATGCAAATTTTGTACTCAGTGAAAGAATAGAGAGGTGTCAGCTTTCTTGAAGAAAACATTTAAAACAGTCTGAGCTGAATATTAAGTCAGGGGAGTTTTGCATAGATTGATGTCTTAGCAACTTCAAAAGATAACAGAAGAAGATTAATTTTGTAAACGGCTGATTCCACAATAATAATTCTCTGGAGAGTTCAAAATTCTTTATGAGAAATTTCATTCTTCTCGGGTTTCTTTAAATGTTCTGCGTAGATGCTATTTTCTCAGAAAAAAAATATTACAATGTAGAGTGATCATTAATTTTTATTCTAGATGACACCTTATTTTGAGTTAGCCTCCTAGCTTCTGTTCTTTAATTCTCATTTTCTGGTATTATTCTGCCCTTTCAGGATGAATTTTTTTGATGTTCCCTTTTTAAACGGGGTTAATGCTGCAGTGTGTCTCTGTGTGTTCAGCCAAAATTAATCTTTTCTCAAAGGCATTAAATTACCATATCTAAAAAACAAATAACAGCAAGGCTTTCTCATCCACTCAGACTGTGAAATTATTTCCAGAAGAATAAATTAAAACATTGTAAAGCTGGGTTAGGTGATAATACTTTTCTTTCTTTAAAGTCCAGATAATGTTACAGAATCACAACAGGAGTGAGGTGGGCAGGGAACTCTGGAAACCACCTGGTTCAACCCCTCTTCTTAGGGCAGGCTCAGCTAGATGAGGCTGCCTGTGTCCAGCCAGGTTTTGAGTTTCTCCAAGGATGGAGATTCCACAACTTTTTTTAAGCAGTCTGTTCCAGTGTTATAGTAGATTTGTCACAAAATCTGAGAAAGCAACATAGTTGCTGTACTTTGTCCAGAGAAGACCAAAGAAAAGGCTGCACACTTAGAATATATTTCAAGTCTTTTCTTCACCAGGAGAGGGAAGTGATGTTGCAGTGACCCCCTGAAGAAGCAGACAACATTTACCTAAGCATTGATGGCATAGGGGAGTCAGTGCTTACACCTATTCTCTGCTCCATTCTCAATTATCCCTGCTTGCACAAAAAAAGTCAAATTACCAAGTATCCCAATTACTCTCCAGGATAAATCGCCCAGCAAAGCAAATAAGATGTCTCTTTTCAAGTATGTGAGTAGAAGTCAAGTGCTGTCCTTACCTTTATAAGTGTAAAATTCATCTATCTGTAATTACATTTTATTACAGAGTTACATTTATCCCTAAAAGTTCTAAAATGTGTAAATTTAAATATAAATACAAATGTATGACTAAAGACAGGCAAAACCCAGCTACCATACACCGCATATAAATAGAGCATTTGGGAGGAGAGAGACACACACACAGAGGAGAGGTGGTGGGAAGAAAGAGAGTTTCATTTCCATACAAGAAATAGCACTGTATCCATGCTGCAATTCTTTGCCTGGAAGGAAGTACAAAGATAAATCTTTTTCTTAAAATCAAAACAAAACCATCTTTGAAACACTTCCATCCACTGCAAACACATGCTCAAGTCCTGCTCCTGTTAACTGATGAGCACTTATGTTGCATTCAACAACTTCTCATGAAGCACTCAGCACACGCCAAGGTAAAAACTCTTATAAAACACCTGCTTGTTTTCTAGACAGAATAATGAAGTTAAATAGAATGAGAACACTAGAGTAATGTGATGGGAGAACATACTGCATTCTGCTACAATTACACTATTGTGCATATCAACATTTATAAACCTAATTAATGGAAAAAACTCTTCTCTTTACAGAACTTTAAATACAAAACACCAGTTTTGCATAAATATCTCATTTGGATACAAAGAGTGATAGGAAAAATCTTTCAAAGGTGGCAACTTATTAAAATAAGAACATCTTAAGTGATAATAATCACTTTTTGCCTTGGAAAAACAAAGATAAATAGAACCATGAAACTTTCAATAGGTCTAAATATTCGTTGATCAAAGAAACAGATGTGCTGGTTACTAAAAGTAACCATCAAGAACCCAAAATACTAAGCGTGCCATATCTCAGAACACTGCTTTTCCATTTTCATGTAAAAACTCTTTAGATGTACACAGTAATAAGCTGTACTAGTTACATATTAGAAATTTCTTTTCCTGATAAATTAAATTAATTTTAAAATGCCTATTATAAATGAAAATTAATTGAGTCTAGAAACCATTTTTTCCTAGCTCTCCAGTGAAAAACACAGGCAACAATAAAACAGGAATCTACAGTCAGCAGTAACTCACATCTCATGTACAAATAAAATTTCTATTACCAATCAAGTTCTATCCCATTTAAAATCATGATGAATGATGAGATTTTCTGAATTTAGCAATTCAGGAAAGAATATCTAAGCAGAAAGAAATGTCTTATCAATCACATCAGTTCCCTGTGTGCTGGTGGTTATGATCAGCCTTCAGTCATGAAGGTGTCATGGAGTATTACACAGATCAATCCTTCAGGGAAGCAAATCTTCATCATTTTTAAATTAAATAAAGTAAGTAAACAAAAATAAATAATCTTCAAAGTGATTTCTTGCAATCAAAAGTAAATCAGTTGCTCCAATAAACAGAAATATTTGTGTTTTCTTACCCTTGCAAATACCCTCCATAAAACACACATACGTCCTTCAGAATACAGACCACACTTTGTGAGGTGAAAACAACTATGTTGAATGTCTGAGTATATTAATTGGACTTGAACCTACTGACTGCTACATGAGTGAAGGGATATACTGAATTAAATGAGGTGAGAAGTTGGGTTAATATGCATAAGGGTAGGAAATCATGTGGGAAAATTAGTATTGAAGAAAAGGAAAAAGTGCCTGTCTCAAAAATGCCAGTTACTTCTTGATACTATATTTTTTTTACTGTGAATATGATTATACATTGTAACTGACTACTCAGAGAGAATTTGGTAGGATTTTCAACTCCTGTAGATACTTAAAACCTGGTGGGTCATGGTCCTAAATAACCTGATTATGCTGACCCTGAACTAGGCAGAGGGTTGGCATAGGTGACAGCTTCAGATGGGCTGTGATCCTGTGATTGCTAGGGTAGAAAAATGGTATCTTGAATGGCTAAGAAAGCCAGGGTTTTCCTTTAATTTATCTGCTAATTTTTAATATAAGACATTATTACTGATTGAGGTTAGGATGCCCATCAAAACTGACACACAGCATCACTGTTTATTCCCAGCTCAGGAAGTCTTGTATGTAAAATATCCACCTCTATCAGACACAGCCGCAGTTCTGACCTGCAGAACAAAAATTGGGGATTAACAGGAAAAGGCGAAGTGTTTAAGACCATCCTCTTCCTATGCCTCTGAATATATGACTAAGAAAATAAAATGTTTGGGCATATAACACATGAAACAAATTAGTACACTGATACGTAAGTGGAATAGCCTACTACAGGGAATATTTAACATATCCCATGGCACGGGAAGTTAACCTCAAACAAATGTTTCTTTTTCTTCCTTCTTTCTTTCCACTCTTTTTCAGTAAATCACTGTTTCAAAATCACATACATTTTTCTTAGTGTCCAGAATACTTTCATCTCTGTTTATTGCCATACTTAGAGTCAGCAACAGAAATTATGACAGATATTGATGAAATATAATATATCTAGGGAGTGGAAGCTTTCGTATAAAAATGTATAGCTTATCTTATTATGCTAAACTTTCATGCTCACTGAATGAAAATAGATCACCTTGTGCTTTAAAAACACAGACCCAGAAAAACATCTACTGGAAATGTAGGTAATTATCACTGCAAACCTTACAATATGCTGCCTACCTTTGTCATCATCACAATGTTTCCCATTTTCCAGCAACATACTATGTTCCATACCAGTGTTCTTTAAAATCACTAAAGAATCATTTAGACTTTTAACTTCATATTCCTGGAGGCAGGGATTCCCTTTTCATGAAAATTGCACAGGAAGAAAAAAACTGTGAACTACAACCAACATTTGTATCAAGCAAATAGTCTGATGAATTACCTAAAGCAAGAAAAAGCTTCCACTCAGAAGTTAAATTCAAAATGACCTTGTGCTTTTTCAAAAGTGCTTGCAGCTGAGGTCATTGGAAAAAATTTTGATAGAGAGTGGTTCTCTCTGCATAGTTAGAAGGAATGTGTAGTGCATGAATTACCACCAAGTAAGGAGAAAACCAACAAAAACAGAGGAAATTCCTTTGTAAAATAATAGCAAATATTTTCTATAATAATTATGACTTCTAATGAAATAATTTAGGGTTTTGGCAACTTTATTTCACCATCAAGTATGGGCTACACATTTCAAATCTACATTAATCAATTAATCCTATTTGTTATTGGCCTCCACTGTTAACATCATAAGCACCTGTAACTACATTTCCCCAGCAGGCAGAACCCAGCTCCACAGAATATTATGTAGTGTTGTTTAAAAATATATATTGTAGTTGTGTTAAAGCTTATTAAATTACTGAATCAAAAACAATGAAATGGAAAAGAAGTTAGAACTGCTAGTGAGTGTTTTAGTTGAAATTTAAATATGTAAATTTAAAGTTATTCACTATTTGCTTATGTAAGGAAATTATTAATTAATTTCAGAAGGAGCTTTTCAAAAGGTGTTTTTTTTTTAATCCTTCTCTTCTGAACACATAAGCAACCACTGTCAAATGATTTTACTCTGTCAATAAGACTGTACGAGTCCTCAATTTATTTCCATAATAGCAGCCTTTCACTGGAATATTTTGATCGACAGATTCGTATTTTTAACATCTGCCTCTTTTGGGAGCAGCTTGATGTTAGGATGAAAAATGCTAAGATGAAAAATACACTGGAGGTTTCAGAGCAGGTGAAAAAACTCACATTACTGATTAAATGAGAACTGCTTCTAATCCTGTTTTCCACTGTGCCTAAAAGTATCCCATAAAATGAATACAACCCAACTTGTCGCTTATGGAACATTTAAAGAAGAGAGGGGCAAAAAATGAGTACATGAAACTTACCATTAAAATTTACTGCCCGGATGTAGCTAAGTAGTTCTTTCCCATCAGTTGTGCTCATCCTTGGGCACAGACCAATATATCCAGGACAGAGATCCTTATGCATGTTGTGCAGGGCATAGGCCATGGAATACACTGCATCAATGACAAACTGAACTTTTCCTTCTTGTTCATAGGCTGAATCTCTCGCAATTCTTTCTAAGCCTGCGGAAGAAAGAGAAAGAATTCACCTCTATTTGTGTGTGCACAAGTGTGTACCTGCATGAGCATTTGCATGCAAAAAAATTCACACTGGAAGGTAAATAATTACAGCTGGATTGACAGGTAAAGTTGGCATTCCTCTATCCATCACCTAAATAAACAAGACAAGGAAAAATATGGCCATCTGGTTTTGCCTCTAATCATTGTAAGCTCTGCCAGGTATGTAAACAGTATGTTGATTTCCAGGCTAGGAAAGATGACAGAACATTTCGTTACAAGAAAAAGATATGTGTTTCTACAATCCAGTAGAAAAATTCTCTTTCCACTTTATTGATTTTCATTTAAGAGTTGTTTATTGTTATTTATAGGACAGGTCTAGAGCAGCCTCCCATTCTGTTTTAGATAAATTTAAGGCTATCTTGATTTTTATCCCGCCTATTGTTTGATAAACATTATTTAAACATCTCAGGGAAAAAAGCTGAATGCTTGCCAAGTGATGTGACCATCTGTCTCTATAGTGAAAAGCGCTTATTGTAGGACATTTTCCTGTATTTACTAGTGAATTATGCTTCACGTTGAAAACCATGCACTCTTTGCTGTTTCCTACAGGGACATAGGTCCTTCAGAGTGAACACAGAGCTAATGAATACATCATGTAATTTTTATTCTGCAGTAATTTCCCAGATTCATCATCTATGTCCAAGTACAAGGGAAGTTCTACATTAAGAGGTGATATTACTTAATGGAGTTGTTAACAATAAAGCTCAGGAAAATTATACTTTAAATAAATAATAAAGCCGTGAAATCCCATGTCCTATACAGAAGTTCAGATGCTGATTTCAAAAAGTCAAATCTTTATTTTCCAGGGAAAAATGATCAGCAAATCTTGATCTGAATTTGCCCTGAAATCTACAGTCAAACTCCTCTTGCCTCAGTGAACGGAAGAATTGACACTTAGGTTATCTACTAGGTTATACACTAATTCAATTTGAAACTAATTCAATCATATTATTTAAGGTTGTTTAGAAATGAGACAAAAAATTATACATATTTAAAAAAAAAAACACCTTTATCTTTTGTTGCTGTTGTTTCTTCTTTATATCTAAGCACAGGATTTTATCAGTTCAAGATATCAGTTTTGCTGAGTCCAAGTTTATAAAAGTACATTGTGCCTGAAAATACACTGGACACAAGATCTTTCTTTAGACAAAGTATGTAAGCCCCTATGACAATGGAAAAAAGCCAGGGAGCATACTCAGAAACCTTTCCTCTGTTTGTCTGCTGCACTTCAGTACCTCCATCTTGCACTACAGTAATAACATATGAACGAATCTGTAATCTGACAACCAGTAGTGGTTTGTGCTTTAAACACCCCTGAGCACTGGAAGCGATAGATAGCCTTGAAAAATCATGGTGTGCTGTTATTTTTCCTCAGGGATTACTTACAAAAATAAAATCACTACTTCTTGAAAGGCTAAAAACTGTTTGAAGAGGAAAGCAGAGATCATTTTTATGATTTGTACAAGTAGCTTTACAGACACTTTTTAAGACATGCTCTCTAATGAATGACAAATAATTAGTGAATAATGCAACTGTACTGCAAATAAACAAACAGGAAAAATCTTTCCTTGAACATGCTGAAAATTACACAATTAGTTGCTGTGTATTGCCCAGACATAAAAGAAGACATGAAGGATGGAAAACATGAAGCTTAATTAGTTTACAAATTTACTGACTTATTTCATTTGGGAGCTACTTTCTAACAGCAAATGGTGGGTAGAGCTCATGCTCTCCACTTTGTTTCTGCCTTGTTAAGGACTGTGGGACAAGTGAAGGGTAGAGTTTACAGAACTGCTGCAGACACAGAGCAGTCAGTAACCTGGATGCACTCCCAGAGCTTCCACGTTCTCTAAAAAGGATAGTCAGGACAGGAGGAGTTATAAGGAGATCCAGTTTTATTACCAAGATAAATACAATTCCCATTTCATAAATGGATACATGTGTATGCTGATTGGTGAAAAACAGAGTGGAAATGTTTTCTGTCATATATTCTAAGTCATAAAACACTAAAAGTTGCAAACACTTATGAAAGTATATTGTACTAAGTTATACAGTTTAAAAAAAAATTTTTATTCTTCCCTATGTTCTACTGTAGTTTAAATGCATATAAAACATATTTGCATAAATTTCTTCCATGGCATAAGATTTTACCTTTACTCTTCACACATACATATGTTACTATAAACCAATTTATCATATAAATTACAGAGGAAAAAGACTAATTTATTCAGACTGAATGTGTTTCTATACATACAAAGGGGTAAGGACCATCACAGAATTATCATATTTAAATCAGTCAAACCCAGAAGACAATAGGCAAGAGAAGCCTCTGTGCTTTGCGTAACTAAAAAACACAGCAAATGGGATTATGTGCTTTTTTTTTCTTGACTTTTTTTTCATTTTCTCTTTCTGTAATTCTCAAACATCTAAACTAACAATTTATAAGGATGACAAGAACTCATGAACTTAAATTACATTGCACTGCTCAAAATAGATGTTAATGTATAGCAATAAAATGATGCATATTGTCTAAGCCATAAGTATGGTCAGCTCCTACAGATATAATATAACTTGATAGGAAGACATGATTATAATTTTTCTTCAGATTTGTATGTGAAGTAATAATTGTTTCATTTATAGCTTGACTTTCAGCTTTACAAAGCATGTTTCTATACACATTGGTGATTTGAAGGAACATAAAAATTCGTACCTCATAAAATAAATGTTTTAATGCTTCCTTAATGATCACTTCAATTTCTTATCCTACAGTTTTTCCTCTAGAAAAATTGCTTAAGCTGTGTCATTATCAAAAACCATAAGAAAGTATTCCCAGTTCTTGAACCTCCAGTTGTCAGACCCATGGTCTGACGGTTTGTCAAGAACTGAGAACTGGCCTCACCAGTTCCTGACCATCTCTTCCTGACCTCCAAAACAACAGAAATCCATGGCAAATGTGCCACGGCGTTTTCCAGCAGGTCTCCCAATCTAACTGTTGGAAAGTGTAAACCTGACATCAGCAGGATGTCAAGACTTATTCCAACCAATGAAGAAAGTGTGTAGACATAACTACTTATGCTACTATCTTGGGCTTGAGAAGATCGAGGAGAGCAATGACACTAGCCCAGGAAATGTCAGCCATTCCTAGATCAATCCATTTGAAACCTCTTTTGGGAACACTAAAGCAAGCCACAGGAATGATCCCATAAAGCCTGTAAATGTGGAAGAGTTGCTACTGGTACTCTTGCAACTCCTGAGCAAGAGTGACAAGCTGGAATGTTGCTGGACGTATTGTTTCCATACCTGCACACCATTTCCCCTTTTCATCCTGTATTTCTATGCTTCAGGTAAAAGTGTGCATCCTGCTCAGGATGCTGTAACTCTGCTATGACAGGGAAAGTAAGGAGCATAACAGTAGGAAGGTGAGACATGGATTAAGTGGCTAGGGATGTGACTGGGGCTACTAGTCTGAGGGGGAAGAAGGTGAAGCAAGCGGTATCATCAATTCCATAGGTATGAACTGGGAATCCAGAGATTTCAGGGAAAGTAATCAAGGTAAATTAGGCCTTTACAACAATAAATTAAAAAGTATCTTCATAAAAAACTTAAGATTATGCAGTAAGTAAATAAAGATTAATGTAAGATAGCTGATTCATACATGGGTGTATGAATCACATACATTCTAATTCATACATTCTAATTCATACATGGGTGATGATATCACCTGTGAGAGAGAAATAACTATCTTAAAACAATCAAAACTTAAGTTGCTGGTATCGGTTGGGTGATAAATGTTGCATAATTCATCCAAGTTTTAGAAAACTTACTCTTAATGATAATCTTAAAGCTCATGTTGAAATAACTTCTGCACACATGTAAGTCGATGACAACAGGAAAACTTCAGAGCAAATTTCCCAGCAATTTTTCTCTTAAGAATATAAAAAATTCTAAATAAAGCAAACTTGTGCTGCAACTTGTGACAGAGAGGGAAAATAATACCTTTCATTTAACTGCCTCATTTCTGGAAATCAATAGTTCTCCTAACATTTCACAGCCATCCCATTCCTTCTGTCTCACAAATCTGATTCCATTTAGTATTACTGAAAGCAATTTATGTAAAAATGCAGCCTGCATTATCTCTCATGATTATTTTGATTTTTTTTATTCCATCCCATACATCTAGTTAAAATCTTAATTTATCCTACTTGAAAACAAAAGGCTGAAGTCAAGGATCTTTTATACAACAGCTGGTTAGAGCTTCAAATTGGAACAATGTTGCAGTGGTGTAGGGTTTGAGAAAGGTTTTGGGCACTAGAGAGCTTTCGGACACAGGAGAAGGGGTCCATAGTGTAGAAGAGTAGAGATAGCTGGTATGGGGATGCAGTGTGGGTAGAAAAAGTATCCTAATATTGACAAAATAATCATCAAATCTTCATGTTAGAAAAATACTGCAAACAAGACAGTATGAACGCAAAGGTAGAGCTCCATGTAGAAAATAGGATGCTTCAAGATATCATCTCCTAACCTCCAGTCAATGGCCGTTTTTTCTTCATCAATCTCCTCCATTACTATTTTTTCAATGTTCAGAACTGATTGGAACAAAAGTGCACAGATTACTTTCATTCTAAGTTCAAATAATGGCTCGCTGTCAGCTTTCTTCCGTTGTTTTCGGGTACTAATGCTCAAAACCTTATAAAACTCAAAGTTAAAACTTCAGAAAACTTCCAGTTTTCCTCTCTGAAAACTCTCAGCTAGAAATTATAGAAATGTACTTTTAAAAAATTTTCACCTGTTGCAACATGTCAGTCTTTCACTTAGAATGGAAACTACTTTTTCATCATCATCTGTTATAGCAAGATCTTTTGTTTTACTAGCCTAAAGATGTTATACTTGAGATTTTCTGGGCAATTATTGATACATCCAGCAATGGAATAATATTAATGGGCTAATAATAAAAATGGACATATTCTATCTCTGCCTTACAAATTCAACCACCAGCTATAGATTAGACTATACGCTATTTTGAACCACTTGTTTTTGTGTGGGCTATTGTTTGATTTATGGATCTTACCCTTACGTTTGGTAACCTTGGACAAAATCAATATTTATCTGGAAAATTAAAATGTTAAAAAAAAGAAACAAACCAGAACAAAACAAAAGACCAGCATGTCTTGTCCTTCAGCCAGTTAAGCAAACTGAGAACAGTTTGCTTAGCAATGACAAGGAGGGCCAAGAATATCCTAACTGTGGATTTGTCACCAGCAATGAAAGACCTTTATCCAGAGCCTGTACTCCTCCCTCCTTTCCACAATCCCTTCCACTCTTTTGTGGCCTATCTCTTCTCATATGTGCTGGGAAACAAATCTTTTATGGAATGTGATTTGAGTAAGGGGAGAAATCTGTCTGGGATAATGGTGGGAGGACAAGTAATGTGCAAGAGGGGAGAAAAAGTTACAATATTTTCTCACTAACAGCTTTTATTCCATTTGCCTCTCTTTACCTGCTTTTTTTAGATACACTTGTGCAGAATTACTGCTCAAAGACTGTTGGACCATTTTTGAACAGTTGGAGTATTTTTCCAAACTTCTGTTTTGACAAGTTTGGATTTTGGATATCCAGTAATATATTTTCATTTCATAGTTGCAATTCACATCTTTTACTTACTGCTAAATTATTTATCCCCATTACTTAAGCTGCACTTAGAAGCGAACTAAGTCAAAGAAAAATATATGTTCAATTGATTGTTTCTGTGGACCACTCATGATCACAACTAAAACACAGTAATTTGTAAGTGGTCTCCCACTCTTCAGCTCAGGCATGATTATCCTGTATTTGTCAGAATTGTTTGGAACTCCTCACCTTTGCAGCAAGAGTTTTTTCCACAGAAAGCTGGCATCTGTAACTAAGCCATTTCAGCAGGCTCAGCAGGAAGCACCAGGAGCATATGTTGCTCCAACTGAAGTCTTCCCGATTATTCAGCTGTTTTCCTCACACATTATAGAGTTTGATCTCTCTGAACAAATAATGCAGATCATCATCTTCTGTTATTGAAACTTAAGGGCATGATATATGTTTATGGTGAGGGAGCTGGTTTTTCTAATAGTTGTATGGTAACAGTGATGCATGAGTTAGTTTGCAGAGAGCATCACAAAACCTGAGGCTTCTCTGTAATAGTGTGGTGTCAGTTTAGGAAGCAATTCAGAGAGGAAGCCAAGGATTATATCAATTTTCTCAGCCATTCCAAAAAGAAAATTGAGAATGTAGAAGCAGAGACAGTGAAATGAAGCAGTTTAACTGTCTGTTGTTTTTCAGCAACTGATGGATGTGGATTTGTGATTTAGTGAATTCTGCTGATGTAATTTTTTGAGGGTTATGCCTCTTTACACTGACTCACAAAAACAGAACAAAATTTTAAAAAAAACCTACAAGACAGCAAAACCAATTAGAAAAAGTCAGAGAAAAAAGTTTTTCAATTCCTACAATTATACGGATATTTTAAAAAAGTTCCTATTCAGAATTGGAATGAAACTTCACATAATTTTAAAACTTTTTAAGTACAAAATAGCAAAAAGAATATTTCACATTAAGTGAATGTGCTCCAATAATTTTCATTTTGACACCACCATAAATTAAAAACTAACTTTTCTTTTTGCTTCATCCTGTAACTGAAGCAAAAAGAAATTTTTTGGCCCACCCACAAACATTTTTCATTGGAAATATCATCATCTTTTTCCTTATGTTCACATTAAATTGGACACTTTTTCAGCAAAACACTTCTAACAAATGCACAGTAATATATACCAAAGTGGAATTAAACCATAATCATAGTTATATTGAAATGCTTTGCTTCTATTACTATAACAGTGACCATGTTGAGTAAATTATCTTTCTGAGCCAAGAATTGCTATGATGAATATGTTAATCTAAACACTAATGTCTGCATTAAATAAGAAGAAGACACCATATGATATGTTGTCTCAGCCAGCCCCACTAAGAATCACACCATGTATTGAAAATAGAATGTGTATAAAAGAATACAGTGGAATAAGCAATATTTCTTTCTGGCACATACATGCTAGTCAGTATGGATGTAATTGCCCATGTTGGAACATAATGTTTAGTATGAACAGATACTGGATATAACATTTTTAAAAGTTGTATTTCCTTGTTATAAACAGATTGCGACTTTGAAATTACAAAAATAAAGATCTGTTCACTTTCTGACTACCATGTGTCTGACAACCTGAGAGCAGAAAATACCTGCAGAGCAAGACACTGGAAATTTAAATCAGAGGGAGAGAGATTATTTCATTCCTAAGCAAGGATGCAGGGTAATTAATAAGTCTGACAACACAAAAGGTATCACTAGATTTTGTCTAGGTTTTAAGCCAGAGAGCAAACCACAGCCAACTTTTGCAAAGATTTCTATGTAATTTATGTTTTGTAACGTTTGACAAAATACATTTACATGTATTCTGAAGGTTGCCTAAATATTGCCTAAATACATGGTCATTTAAATATCAGTCATTCCCCTCTTGCTTCCTCTGTTTTTATTTTCGGGAAAAACACTGAAATCAGAGATTTATCAGTTTTGCTCGACTCTTATACTTCTGCAAATTTCATACCATATATCATTTAGAAGTATCCATGATCCACTGCCTCTTCCATTTCTCTATACTTCTAGTGTTAGTACATGTTAATGTTAGGCAGTTGTTTGTGTCTTATTATATTATCACACTTTTTAAAATCTTCTAATTAAATCTATAATTAAATCTATTTTTCTTTACTTGTAAATGTAAAAATCGAATGCACAAGGTCAAAGTATATAGTTGTCACATTTAAGATTTTATTGTACATATATCAATATATAGTAACACATGAAATTGTTTCAAATCTAAAATGATGAGTTTTACCATTAACATTCCTTAAATTCTAAGCAAAACCTCAAAGTTTATCAGCTTGATTTGTGAATATGAAATGTTGCTTTACTGATTTTTCACCAAATCAAAACAGTACAGGGAAAATGTTTTAAATATAAAAAGAGATGCATCTTTCATAATGAAAGCACATCAAAAGTTTTAGTTTTGCTATTTCTGAACAAAATAACATGAAGATAAAGGAAAAAACTTCCTTAGTGTTCTCTAACACAAAGACCTAAGGGCTACCTTGGCAAAAACATTTTAAATGTTGTTCAAACTTTATGTGCTTTATTTCTCCATCAAAATGCTGTAATTATTAGTGTTAGCATGAATAGGCAACCAAATATTTTGCTGAATTTCTCAAGTTTGAAACAAATTGTATCTCGAGGTAAGTATGTAGATAGGATCTACATTTTCTAACACAAATTACCCATGGGAATTTCTAACTGTGGAAGAAACTGCTTGTGTAACTAGTCCAGGCACATAGGTTAAAATAACTGGTACCATTTTAAAACCCCACAGGCTGTAAGCAATTCTATGCAGACTTCAGTGTATAATTCCAAAGCCTACAGCAAAGGCTATCAGCAAGAGTAAAGATTCAGTACAAGTAACTGAATTTATTAGTTTTCTGCTAGCATTTAAACTCAGAGGACCTTCAGCACATACAGCAGTATCCATAAAAATCCTTTCTTCTGCTTGTTGACCATGAGAGCTTTCAAATTTAAGGTTCAGACAAGCAACAGAAGGAACTTTTGTCCTCAGGAGTATTATTTTTAGTTGCAAACTTGATTAAAATTATGCTTAAGACAGGACTTACTTGCAATTAGAAAGCACTTTTTGGAAGTATATACACAAAAAGAGGTATCCAAACACATCACTTCCAGAAGCACTTGTTATGAGTCTTATTTGGAGACTAAAGAGTAAAGCTGCACCAAAAATATTGTAACATTGAAACTAATCATATTAATTACTACTAAACAGAGGTTAAAGCAATTTTCTTTAGTTTGATGAGAAACTCCAAAAGAGCAGAACAATGCAGGCTGCAAACTGTTTGTTGTCAGCTATTTATCAAAGTAGCAGATTGAGATGATTTTGTGTCCTTTTCATCACCTATAGATGCTGTAGAAATTGAAAGCCTCTTCAGTTGGAGTTCCTTCAATAGAAGGAGCTTATGTAAGAGTCCTTTTTCTGATATCAGAGTGCTGGACTGAATTATCATGTGGGCTGGATGCCTGTTCTGGCTTGGCTTGAAGTCTGCAAGCTAAGGGGCAGCAACATACTAACAGGGCCATTTCTGCAATGAATATTTGATAGCTTTTTGATGCAGAGAATTTAAATATAGATTTGGAATGTACTGTGAATTCCCACTCAGACTAAGTGTTTTGATGTCATGATTCACATGAAGTACTGAATAACTTTGGTTGCTCCTGGAAGGGAGCTTTCATCAGCTCTGTGTATTTGCAGTTAGTTGCTGAGGTAGGATGCATCTCATGCAGCTGTGGTGATCTAAGAGCTAATTGTCTAACATAAAGAAAAGCTTTTTTCTTCCAAAAAAACCACTTACACTCTCCAAAAATAAGCATTTAGGAAAACAAGTTGAAGTGCTTCCCTAAACAGACTTTCTTGTGTAACTACCTTAAACTACATAGTTAACTAGTAGAGAACGAGTGCTGTGCCAGATAAATATGTATGCTATTTTAAAACAGTATTTCACATACTATCTACTGTTCAGTCAGCTGTTATGAGAATAATAAAAAATTAAGTTGTTCTCTTTTCCTACAATTGTTACAAGGACTGACAATAGCTATATGTTACATTTAAATTAATTCACAGGGCTCCACGTTACTGCTAAGGAGACAAGTATGTAGCAAATTTCAACACCAATGTAATAAAATTTAAAATGAAAATAAATGTAATAATAAATCTTAAAATAATTTCACTCTAAGTTGCTGATGGGTTTCACAGTATCAAACTTCCAAGAGGAAATTTTTAGAGTTAGAGAAGATAGAAGTATTCATGACAGAATTTTTATGTGAAAAAAGAGTGGGTTTTTTTCAGGAAGGAGCAGTGGGAGAATTTTTTCAACTGCAACAGAAAAAGGAAGGCAATAAAAGCATACTTTTCACAGCAAAGGAACAACTGTGAATTTAAGCATATAAAAGATCCAATAATAACATTTTTCAATATGAAGAGCTGAAGAAAATGTTGCATTAACTTTTGCGTTTGCCCTACCCACTGTCTCTTCCTTCTCTGTTCCATTTTCATGAACCCATCACACTGCAAGACGTAGGGCATGATGAGGAAAAGAAACAGTAGATTTCACTTTGTGTAGCCAGTAGGAAAGATACTACATGGTTATATAAAATTAAATAATTTTTTGTTTCATATTTTTCTGTATGACAAGAGGTAATTTTTGACAGTCAAAATGGAAAACACGGGTTCGAGAACTTTGGATTGCTATAGACCATAATTTTATCATGTATTACTGTTAAAGTAAACCTATGTGATTTACTGGAGATGGGGAAAGATAATTTTTTTCTACATTATGTGTAGACAACTGCTGAAACACATGATTTTCCACCGGTGAAAATCTCTAATTTCCTCAGTAGTCTAATTAAAGGTGTTTTTTCAGGACCTGATAAAAATAAAAGGACCATCAATTAGAACTAAGCAGCTAGTTAATGGACTGCTTGATGGCATGAACAGGACATGGACGATTGCCTTCTGGAAGGGGATTTCAGTCTAAAACTGGAAGACAGTTTACCCAGCACTCTTCGCACAGCCTAGAAGATAGCTAGTTCTTTAATCACAAACTAATTAGAACTGATTGACTTCATTGCTAAAATTGCTAAATTAGGGACATTATAGACGCTTGCTCCTTGAGCAGGTTGACTGTACACACTCCATTGGCAGCACTCTTACAGCTGCATGCATCCCATCCTCACCGGGGCAAAACAGTGACAATAAGCACCACAAAGGAAAGCTCCCTTATGGGCAGTCCTATCCCTTTCAGATAGAAAGGATCTATTTGCTCTATTTGCTCCCACTGTGTCAATCCAGACAGTTACCTACAAAGAGCTGAAGAGGGAGAAAAGAGGCTTGTCTGGAGATGGTGTTTTGGATTGGAGGGAAATAAATATGCTGTCAGGGCTTTTGCAGCAAAACTGAGCATTACTTTGGCTGAGACATGCTAAAATAGATGGTGCTGAACAAGATGCCTGTGACTAAGCAACAAAGTACACGCAGAAAAGGTCCCCACAGTACACTTTGGGCATCTAATTTAAAAAGTAGTCAAAAGTGTGTTTAGCCACATAGTCACCTTCAAAACTCAATACTCTACCAAAATATCTGAAGTATATATTTCACAAAACTAAAACCAAAGTCATTGTGAAAATCTGCAGTGCTTTACCCTCTGCCAAGGGCCATCAAGAATTCATGGTACAAACAAGTTTAATTCCTCAGAGGGGATGAATCCAACAAATAAATCCGAGTCCACGAAATTCACACTTGGTTTAGCACCTGATTGATATTCATCTTCTGCTTAAAAATTCTAGTGATTAAGCACCTTCTCACCAATCAAGTCTCTCCTTTTTAGGTGCTAGTACACTAAAAATAATAGTAATAATAATGGTAATAATAGTAATAATAGTAATATCAAAAAACCTACCACCACCAAAAACAACAACAACAACAATAACAATAATAATAATAATAATGTGCAAAGTATTGTTAAAGCACAGTCTTTCTCTTGATAGGAAGTATTGCTGTATTTTGCATACCTAAATTAGCAAGTCCCCTAGTATGAACAGCTATCAGCACAGTAAGGCTTGTAATTCAGTGCACAACCTTTAAAAAGTATTCTAAGTCTGCTGGCACCATGTAGCCCCAAAAAGCAAATCTTCAATCAAGTGTGCATGTCACTGTAATACCGAGACAGTGAGGACCTGCTTGGTTGTTTTTACGCATTTGGAAATCAAATGAAAAGGACAGGAATTTTTAGGAATTGTGCTACTACAATTCAAAAGAAGACCACCTGTGATCACCATTATATTATCATAAGGTTATTTTAGGAACCTAAGGCTGGTCAAAAGGTCAAAGCCAAGGCTGGTCCTGACCAAAACTGAAATGCTTCCATATACTATCTTACAACATATTTTACAGTTACGGATTTACTTTTGAAGAAAATCAAACTCCTCTGCAGAATGCCAAAATCTTGTGCAGTTCATGGTCCAATTTACAAACTGTAGTTTGAACTCATTTTACCAAGCCTATTTAATTTCTTCTTATTCTTGTAACTTGTATCATAACCTTTAGTGTGCAGACTAATGGAAAATTTTCCAAAATCATTGAAATGTTTTGCCAATACATTGGATGTGTAAATGTCTTTTGAGCCCTTCTATATAAGAATACATCAATAAACTGGAGCAAGTTCAGCAGACAGCTATCAAGGTGCTCCCAAGGATGAATCACATGCCCTGTGAGGAAAAGATGAAGGATGAGGGTTTGGCCAGCATAGAGAAGAAATGCTGGGTCAAGTCCCTCAAAGAGCAGATCCAAACAGGGAGACAAACCACAATGGTGTACGATGCAGGACATTATGGGCATAACTTCAAGAAAGAGCGTTAGACTGGTAAAAGATTATTTCTGGTAAGGTGGCTCAGACCACAGAACAGGCTTCCCATAGAAGATATTCAGTTTCTCCCAATCCTCAGAGGTTTTCAAAATCTGACTGGATAAAGTCCTATCCCACTCAGATCCAACCTCACACTGACCCTGTGTTTTGGCTGAAGCCTGGATGGAAATTATCCTGTTTTGAGCATGAGGTTGGACTAGAGACCTCCTGAAGTTCTTTCCAACCTGAAATAGCTTGTCATCCACTACTAAAATGCCACTTCACCAGAAATATCTTAGCCAATGCTACTGAACAATTTCAAGTGCCTGTGTGCACATACATATATACAGGTGCACATGGTCTTGCAGACAAGCGTGTGGAAACTCACAACTTCCAAGCATGTGGAAACCCAGATGGAGTTCTGGGCACTTTTGTTGATTACTCTCTCAATCCTTAGGTGATAGAGAACAGTTCAAAGCAAAGAGAAAAGCAGATAATTTAATATGTAAAAAATATTGCTATATTTGGCCTCACCAGGTGAGATATCTGCATCTTTAAGGATGTGTTACATAGATAGGGGTACACTATATTTAGTTTTGCTAGTTTGGATGCCTATCATTGTGACTGCCATATCACTTAGTGCAAGAATTGTATGACTGACTTTTATGTTCACTCCCATGAGCCTGGAATTCTGTGACAGAGGAAAAAAATTTATTGATAGAAAGTGGTGGTGAGAACTCTGGTCTCTTTTTAAATACATTTCAAGCATTTCCACCAGTAGAGAGCTCACTCATTGTCACCTCAGTGGATACCAAAGTTTCAAAGAACAGAAAGAAAAAATCCAGAATGTGCTTTGGTAAGATCCTTTCTAAGCCATCCTAATGATCTGCAAGTGACTTGTTTGATGACTGAAAGCATTCATAGCTCTTGGCACTGACCTCTTCTGCTGGCCTAAATCAGCTCAGTTGCAATGGAAGTCAATTGAATAAGGGTGATTTATGGTCCCTCCAATTTTGTCTCAAAATCTGCTGTAATGTGAGAATGTCAGAGAGGTAAAGAAAAGAAACTTTTTTAAGACAAATTGCACTATTTTCTTTTAGTGCATTTATTGCTTCCTTACAGGAGAACCATTCTGATGTTCTCTTAATTTAATCAAAGAGAAGTCACCTGAAGGGATAGAAATTCAAACACATCCTACATCATGCAGCTCAAGGAAGCTGCAGTCAGCCTTTCATTTCAACATTCTCCAGTCTCATGGGTACATGCACAGTTACATTAAGTTAATTAGTTAGTAATATATACTAGCTGATACATAATTCACAAGATGACCATCATTTTAAGGAATGTAAACAATATTTTGAAATTTATGTTTCCCCAAAGCCATGTTAAAACCTAAATTAGAGCTGATAACAGTCAGAAAGAGCAAAAGAAAGGGATGGGAGTAAAACACAGTAACACAGTAATTACATTCAGGATAGAGAGAATCTTTTTTTCTGGCAGTAATCAGTATGTAATTATGGCCCTGCAAACAAGGCAAAACATAAAGAAACAGATAGAAAGTAGTGCCTTGCTCTATGCTATAAATCTGCAGTCTCTTCAGGCTTTTTTATCTTCATTGCCCTTATGGAATTGGAAATCTGTATTTTTTAGGCTTCAGCTCTCTTTATCAGTGACACAAGTCAGAGGTAATGCTGTGGTGAAGCCAGTTTACTAAAAAAAGCATCTTGGAAAATGACAAATATATTTTTTGTTTGTTTATTTTAAATAAGGCAAGGCATGAGGACAAACTGATTCCATACTATGCATGAGAAATAATTCAACAGAAAACCAAAAATAAAAAGTTTTTTTTAACAAAATCCAATAATAAATATACACTACAATTACTTAAGAGGGAAAAGGCATCCAGGTATCTTCTATTATGATTTCAACCTCTTAAGCCTTTAGTTTTGAGAAAACTTTGTCATAGAAAGAGGGACAGGAACTCTCTAAGTAGGTCCTTCTGCTTAAAGGAACATTTTCAGAATTCTGTTCTCTCCATTGATTTATACATATTATTTGCTATGACACTGAAGGAAAACAAATGATACATCACTGTAATCCCAGTGATGCCATTCCACATCTACCAGTGGAAGACGTGGCCAATAATATTTGCAGAAAACAGTGATAGTTGAATGATTATTTGCTTCTTCCAAGTTAATAAACCAATTGATTTTTTTATTATTATTGAAGTATTTATTAGTTATCATAATTTTTCAATGTAAAAACAAAAGCAAACAAAATGTACTCTAAATAGAGGGCATTAAAACTAGTTATTTTGGTGATTGGTAAAACAGGATATGGTTGGCCTTCTTACTCATTTTTCCACCACTGAAAAAAAAAATCATTCTTAGAAATGTAAAGATATAAAGATAAAAATGGCACTATCATCTATGATAGACTGATCCCTTCTCAAAAAGGTGAAAATTAAATGTACATTGTATATATTCACACTAATAGAGTGAATCATATATACTGATTATTTGTTTACTTTTTCTCTTTTCCTTGCCTGGGAAGAGTAGATTTTATTAAGCTTTTTTTAAGCATCAGAGTCTTTGAACAATATATTCGCTATGCATTTCTTTGTGGAAATTATTTTATGAAATAGATCATCCAACAATAAATGTCTCACGAATCAAAAAATCAGATTTGCATATGTAGTGACAGAATCTGACCTATATTTATTTCACATTATTCAACTTTCTGGAAATAATTGTTGAGATGCTATTTGCTCATAAAGAAGTACAGCTAGTTGTGATAAGAACAATGACAAGAACCATGAGTAAGAAGAGTCAGCTCATACTCAAAATACATGTGCCAGCATGACACAGAAAATGTACATATGTCAGGCTGTGCATAAACTATACTACTGCCATTACAAAATTACTAAATAGGCCTGGCATTGTACTGAACAAGGTGCTTGCATTTAATCAGTGCAGGAGACCAGACATCAGTGACTGAGTGCTTGCTGCTTTTGAAGAGAAATGTTTGAATAGCTGTGACATGTGACATGCCAGTGTGAAAAGCTAGTTCAAGACAACTAAGTGAAACCAAAATATTATTGCCTACTGTGTGGACAAGAACCAATTTTTTCTGCCCCAGGATGAGCCACATTTTACCACAGAAAGTCAGAAAGAGAAGGATCGAAATCTTGTACAGTTCTAAAACATTAAGCTTGTTCCTAACGCTGTCCCCAACAGATGAAAAGGGATGAAAGTAGCATTTGCCATAACCACAAATGACTTCACACATTTGTCAGCTGAAGCCACTGTCAGCTTGGCTCTCCAGGCTGCTGGGTTGGGGAAGCATGGACAACTCTCCAAACAACTTCGCCTAGCTTATATTTAGTGCTTTCTTAGTTTAGAAAGTTTGCAGGCCAAAATGCATAAAATCATTTGGGAAGGCTACATTAAGGAAGGCAGCTAAATAGGGACAATGGGTGCACTGTAGTTTAAATCAATTTATTTAAAATAAATTTCCACTATATCTGAAATAACAAAGTGGACTCGTAAAATTGGTCTGCTCTCAGTGAAAGTAACAAAGATCTTCTACTGCAATGCGCAAAATGAATATTATTGCAAGGATTTGGGTTTAGGTAAAACTCTTCCTGAGTGTTATCAATAAACATACCTAGCTAATCCTTTTTCAGGATTTGATCTTTAAAATTGTTTTCTGAACAACCAGTCTGCAGAAAGCACACTGTATTAATCCTCTAGCCAAAAACAAAGGCTATATGTGAATATGCCAGCAAAGGAGAGCTGTGGCTGAGGAGGCCTTCTTTGAAACACAGACTTGATGTATAGATGAGAACTGTAGTAAAAAGATTGATGACTCTTCCTAATAGTCTCATCAGTCCCCCCATGCTATTAGGATGTAACTGTATTAGTAGACTCATTGGCATCACTTCTGGCTTCATGGGATTGAGATAAGGCTAATTTTTTTCAAGTCACAGTTCTCAACTGCTAACTCAAAAATAATTATGTCTATCAGTAAATCAACCTGATGATCCTGATGTCACAAGAATATTGATAGCTTTTAATTTCTACACCACTCAGAATCTCCTTTGGCAGCATCAAACACACACTGAAAAAATGATTCACAAGATTCATCTTTTTTTTTAAGCCTCCACTGCTGATAGTTGTTCCTGAAACAACTCAGTATTTTAGAGAAGGAATACAATCCTTATTAGTACCACCAAGGCATCTTACTATTTTATTTCTCTTTGTTCTAGACTCTCCTTAAAGGACAACTGTAATCTTTCTTTAAAGAGCTTAACTGTTTATTCTTTTACCAAAAAAATTAATCTAATTTACCATAACATATTCATCCCAGCATTCAACCACAACATGGATGTACATATAATTATTAATACTGATAATAACATAAATTGTAAATCTGTTGTGCATTGTCCCACTGATGGTAGGAAAGTAGTCCATTAGGCAAACTTACCACACTTGCTACCAAGAGACAGAATCAGTTCACCAGGTGAGAGTTTCAGAACATCCCTCTGCTCTACTGCTGTTTAACTGCATTAAGTTCACAGGCAAGCACTGTTCTGACTTGAGCCTTTATAATTCATCAGAGCACAGACTCTCAAAACAGAAAGTGTTTAGTCTATCTCTATCATCATAATGACAGTAGGAACACAAAATAGCCTTTGGCTCTGGGTGAGTTAATTATCTACTTTTTTTTTTCCCTAGGACACTGTCTTGAAGTACTAACACATTAACCTTGCAGACTGTTCACTTAGACCTTCTGCACAGCATGAGATTACTACTAGTCTCAACTGGTTAATGTCAACTTCCCTGCCCTCTCGGGTCACCAGGTCACTCCTCATTGCCTGGAAGATTAATTTCCCTCTTAGGGACAGAATAAGTTTAAGCATACAAACACTTGGCTTAGGTGATGGAACATATTCTAGAAAGAGGAAAAACTATATTAATCTAATCTCCTCTTTGTTCTGATAAAATGGAACACTATCAGCAAACGAGGCCTTTTCTTCACTAAAATATATATTCATAGGCATTCTAGATGTGCATGAAAAATACCTATTCTAATGAAAAGGACTGGAACTTTTCAAAAATGTGCTTTATGGTTTTCCAACACCATTAAATGCTATAAAGGTTTTTTTCTGTATAGATACAATGTACTTATATACAACACAAGGGGTGAATCTTCATCCACTGTAAGTTGCCTGTATTTATAATTTCTTTGCAATGCATAATATAACTATTCTTCTTGTAAAATAGTGATTTTTACAATCTGCATTGAATGCAAATGCAGTAAATATTTATCAGAATCTTTTATGCACAATACAAAGATTTAAAAATAAATATATAATTTCCCAGTTCTGACTGTATGTTTTCATCTAAGCTTTTACTTTTCACTTTTCAGCTACTTTGGACAATGGAAATGGATTCAACTAATTTACATTTTGGTTCTCGATATAAATACTACACTACTGAGAGAGACATTGATTCATTTAACTGCGGAAGTATTGCTTGGTAGCTTCACAGAAAACAGGAAATCTTTTAGTTCTTTCAATTCCAAAGGATTGCTTGGGTTTGCTTTTTAATAGATATTTTCTGATTATATTCTTGTTAGTGAAGTCCTAATACACTCTAGTTAATTAAGCCATAAGTTTTGTAAGACAGATATAATGTATTACTAATATAAGTATATTTTCTGAGCAGGACAAAGGGAGCTTGCAATTAGCTTCATTTCAAAGTCCTCCATTTTTTTAATCTAAGAGCCTGTTTCTTGGTACAAGTGGGGAAACCACTGATAGCTGGTGAGCATGTGAGCCAAAAGCCTTTAGATCCCTAGGCAGTCTGCTAAATAGTGTCCTTCATCAGAAGCCTCCAACTTTATCAACCTGTCAGAAAAATTTCATCAAGGTATCTGACCTTATACCTCAAAAGTGATAAAGTACTTCAAATATGGACAGCGGTTTACATTATGCCCTAGAAAACACGGCTTTGCAAATTTTAGAAATTTTGCTTCCAAGCCCTCTCAATACATATCTGTCATGCAGTTTTAGGGAAATACAGTAAAACTAATATCATGTCTCCTTAAAGTTTAAGATTTTCAAGTTGCCCAGTGAAACATTTGGTTATGAATATCCATAAGAGGGCAAAAAGTTTCCTAAGGCTGCCTGAAAATTTGATCCCAAAGTTGTCTAGCTGCAGAATGAGCAAAATTTTATCTTTTCTAGGAAAAATTTGTGAAGAAAAAATTATGCAAGACTTAGTCATATCTACGTACTGCATGACACCTGCGGTGACTTAAAATAAACTTTATCAAGTACACTTCAGTAGCCTGCATCAGTAGTAGCATTCCTGAGTTTAGGTGATTTGCTAGCTGTACATTAGCTAGCCTTTGTATGACACCTTCCTGACAAATTCAGTAAAATAAACAGCAAGTGCAGCCATTTAGATGACATATTGTGAATAACACATCCAATCAGCAGGTAGTTCAGCTATTGAAATTATTACTGAAATGTCTTCAGCCTTAATTCCCACAAATATTTTGATGATATTCTCGAGGAATAGTATTTCTCCATTTCAAAATGAAATAGGGAAAGATGATTTTCTTTTTCTCTTAAAGTAATTTCTAATTATTAAGCGCTAAGAATAACATTATTAAAATATACTGACAGGTCTCTCATTTCACTCAGTTCCAAAGTAAAATTTCTCACTCATTAAAACCAAGAAGCACCCTATTAGATCATATAAGTCAACCCACTAGTAATAAAATGAGTTTTAAAATAATGAACTGCTGATTTAAGATTAATGCTTGATTATCTTTGTGAAGTTGATAATAGTGACTCTTACACAGACTTGCCAGAATTAATGGGCCATACAAAAGTGACACAGTAAGGGCAGCCATTGCTCAATTATTTTCATTAGAACTTCCTTATTTAATGATGGAGTGTCATGTGAAGCATGCCATGCTTCATTTTCACTTGAGATTTGGAAAATATGATTGTCAAAAGAAAGTATCATGGTTCTTTCTATACCACAATATTAGCTTCTTTTGTGGTTTTTAATGAGGCACATATTTCAGAGATTGTCATGGGTACAGGGAAGCAAAAAAGATTAGGAATGATGAGTTAAAAACTGGAAAAAAGCCACAAATTTTACACAGCCATATAAATTTCTCTGTATTTCCCTCTGACTTGATAATGAATCAAAGTTACAACATAAATAAACTAGTGTTTGCCTTTTCAAGACCAGAATGAGCCAAGAATGCATTATAGACATCAAATATAGAGGGCTGAGTATATCCACTGTAACCAATCAGGAGACATACACGGGGTGTTCTTCAGGTGGGAGGCCTTTCAATTCACCTGTCTTTACTCCACAAGACTATTTCATTTATTACTGGTTTGGATTCATCTCAAGCTCATGGTCAAGAGGAGATTCTTAAGGAAAGCAATTACACCGTCCTCATTTCATTACTTCCACTTAGACTTACTTACAGGTAATATGGAAAATCAGTGAAGAGCAGAGGAAGAGAGACTATTCTGAATTGTGGTTGCAGCAGTCATCATAAACCCTCTATGGTATCCTACATGTCCTCAAAATAGCCCACCTTCCTCACTAACAAGTTTATTTCTGATTCAGTGAAAGAATCTAGATAGTTCAGCAATGATACTCTGAATGCTGTAGTAAGTATACATATGCATATATTGTATGTATATATTTACGCACATTTGCATTCTGTTTCCCTGTGTACTCTCCCAGAGGAATAAGGACTTTTAGCAGAAGGACAGTCTCATTAACCTGTCTTTCTACATAGGATCCTGTGTAATGATTCCAGCCCTGTGAAAGTCATAATATTTGTATCACATTTAGAAACAAGGTGAATGCTAGGCACATAGCTTTTTAGTGTATTGAAGTGCTGATTTTTTCATTCCTTTCCTCCCTATTCCCATCCTGCATGGCTTATTCAGACAAACTATGGCAAAAAGAAGACAATTAAAAAAAGAAGGCTTAGGTCTCCAGTAGTGGAAGTACTCCCATAAACCCTACAGCTTCTCTGGTCTCCCAAATGCACTGGTCTGGAACAACCAAGAAGTTGCTGTTGTTTTCTCTGTGTTTAGGTACCCAGAGAATGAGATGTAAGCTATGAACACTCCACCTTCCACAAGTCTTCATCTCAAGTAAAATACTGTTGTCTCAGTGGCATGCTACAGGTTCTGTAGGATGAACCCATAAGCAGCCAGCTGAGATGAGTTTATGGCTGCTTTCTACTGCAGACCAGTGATGGTACCTGAGGCAGACAAAAAGCTCTTGCAATAATTCTAGTGCCATCTATTTAGCTCTGATAGAGGGAGAAAGAAGCTCAGCCACACTTGACTAAATTACACTGAACACTGATATGTGAATATGCTGTCAAAGTTAAAGGAAGTGCTATGCTGAGATATAATTCTCCTTCTTTGCAAAGACTCAGAGCTAATCAAAACAATTAACTAAGCTATTAACCATACCAAACATACTGACTAGTATTGTTTATTACTCATCTCACAGGAATTTCTAATTTTTCTATGATTATGGAAGAAGGAAACACATTAAGTGTGGCAACTGAAAATTGTGATGATTCTAGAACCATCTCTGATGAATGTGTAGGAGAGGAATTATTGAGAGTAGACATGTTGGTAGCAAATGTGTCAGCCTTACACTGTTCATGGGGGTGAGCTGCAGAGTAGGTTGAGAATTAGTCCCTTTCGACATAAAATAATTCAATTTTCACCCCCCTTAAATGTTAAACAAAGTACCCTTCTCCCTAATATTCTGTCTTTTAGTAGCAAGCAGCAAAAAATAACATGGTACCTCTTGTCCTGACTCACTCTAAGATCAGTTAGAGAACCCTGTTTTTACCAAATGTCATTGATTATCATCTATTACTAATTTATTGAAGTTCTGTATGGAGCTTCAAATTCTTAATAAACATGTAGCAATCAAGTTTTGTACATTCCAGACACATCTGGATGCCAAGTCTTTTATTTTAAAGTGATCTTCAGCTTATGCATGACTTGGTGAGGCTCTATGTGGTTCAGCTAACATGCCATTCAAATGGGAAAAGACAGAACCTGGCAGTTTTTTTACATCTCTGCCAGATCACAACTGCACCTGAGACTAGTATCAGAAGTGGAGGCTCTTTGCACTTTTACTATTTATCTTCTCTTGATCTAATGCAAGACTGGATTTTTCAGTGAGAACCTCTCCTTAAGGGAGAATTCTATTTCAATTATATTGTCACTATTGTGATACACAGCTGTAACATGACATTGTGTTGATTCAAAAGCTGAAGTTATTTTGGGCACAAAATGCTGTATAACGAAAGTACTTCAGCAATACATTACTATAATTCTAGGTACCTTTTAAGCAGACCTAAGTTAACAAACCCCACCCCCTTTAATATTTTTTCTCTTTTTTTCTGTCAGAGAAATTACGCATCAATGAAGGTACTTCATAAACCAAATTTAGATAGAGCCTTTCTCCATCAACCACCTCACTAATCTGTCCAAAGGCATGGTTTAAAGAAAAAAAGTGAAATCAACCCCACAGGGGTGTCTTTCCATTCAAGAACCATGAACTTGCTCTGAAAATTCAGATTTTTTTAGTCTTTTCTCATATAGGCTGGCACCTGTAAAACTACAGGTAGTTTTAGAGAAGCCTCATGACCAGTCATTCTATTGGAAATTGGATATTCAGGTCTCAAAGGTAGCTCCCAGAAATTCAGCCACAAAATACAGAGCTATCAAGTATGATTTTAAATGTGTCTGGTCTACCCTCATGAAGAATGAAAATTGTAGTTGCTGCAACAAATGGATGGAAATAAATGTTGAAAAGACTGAGTCACAACAGAGAAGTTGAATTACCAGGTGTATATTTTTAATAAACAGGACAAAAGAAAAGTAATCTTGATAACTTCATGACTCTATCCTGCTCCTCTAAGTATTAGCCTTATCTGTCATTTCACTGATAGTGGCCCTGTAAGACATTATTGTGTCACTTTTATAATAGCATATAATATCATAAGTTCAATCATCAAAGTAAAAAGAAACAAAAATAAATATGGAAAAAAAATTTCCCAAGGTCCAGGATATTATGGTAGTTTGAAGGAGAAATTTAAAAAAAAATAAAAAAAAAAAAAAAAAAAAAAAAAAAAGGAAAGAAAAATTAAAACTCTCACTATATCTGTAAATATTAATATGCAAATATACGTGTATTATCTCAAAGAGCACAGCTGCTCTCTAACNTTTCAGTTAAATCCTGAAAGTTGCAGTATCTGGAGGTCAAACAAGCAGTGCTGCACAGATAGTGTTGGTGATGGATAACAGCAGCACTATTACCAAAGTACTTCATGTTTAGGAAAGTAAAATGCAAAGACTCAAACTTTAAGAGGGTAGGGGGAGGAGAGAAATGGGCTCTTTCTGCAACTTTCTGTGTTATGGAAAGCTCTGTGCCTCTTCCAAAGCGTGACAGTTACAAAAACTTCCGAAAAAAGGATAAGCGCAATGAAATCAAGTCCAAAGGCATTCAGTTATTAAGAGTGTTTCAGTGAAATTGGCAGATCTCTGAGAATCCTTTGCCTTTTTCTACTCTCTAGTCTATATAAAACATAAAACAAAACGGTATTTTTGCACAGATTACACATTGGCACCCAGCATGCAGTACTTGAGAGCATACTGATGATAGCAGGCTGTGCAGATCAGATTAGTCTGGAGCATTCAGGGAAAAAATCTGCCAGTCACTTCATCAGTAGAGAGACTGCTGGAATGAAGAGAGGCATTAGTAGCATGGTAAAGAGGAGAAGAGAAAAGGAGAAAAGAAGTTAATGTGAGATGGATTGTAGCAGATGTAGTGGAAGAAGGAAGAAATAAAACTGCACTGCGAGACTGAAGAGCAAACAGAATGGCAGCAGGGATAAAGCAGACAGTGGGAGAAACTCTTGAGTACTGTAGTTCTAGATTTTTTTTATGGATTTCTGTGCTACTTAAACATTTGAAATTACTGGTTGTAAATCTGCATCAGAGTTTAAATTATATGAATTCTGCCATTCTGATTCACAACTTGTTAGAACTGAGGAGACAATGCCATGTGTTTTACTATAAGGAATGCTTTATATCTTAGAACCTCTTTCTACTGATAAACTGGGTTTTTTTCAGATTACATTATTGCTGTGAAGTTCCAGACAACATTAGGACTTTAAACCCATACAAAATACTTAGAGTCACAAAAAAAAAATTAAAAAAGGAATCTCAGAAAGTGGTATATCCCTTTGAAAATCCTCATATGCCCAACAAAATGTTCAGCCTCCTACTATAACCACATTCATGCCTGGAAAGAGGAATATACATGATCTTAATGTTTAAAAACAGCTCACTTAGCAATCTGCAATAGCTATAAGCACAATCAGCTGCCAAAAGCAGCAGTAGCCAATTACAATGTTGAGTGCAGGAATGAGCCAGAGCTGTCCACTGACATGTTCTTCCATTTTGCTTCATCTTCAAGGTTGAATATCCTAAAACTGCTCTTTTCTTTCAACACCTGGTGGTGGTGCTGTTGCTCCTTGCTGTACAGTGGCTTAATCTCCAGGTTTTCACCTGGGATATGACCTCGAATTTATTAGTTTGTTACCTAGCACACAGTGCTGGAGTCATATTGGTATATTGTCCCCACTTCTTGGTGGGCTGGTAACTCAGGTGTCCCTGCACTTCCATAGGCATATGTTAAAAATTTGAAAAATCTCCTAGAAAACTACCTTCTTTTGAAATTAAATAAACAAACAAACAAACAAACAAAAAGGCACAAAAAACTCCCCAGCTTAAAGAAGGAAAATTAGACAGAAGGATAAGAGCAGAAAGAACATGAATTTTTCAAAAGTGTTTGAGCCAGAAAAAGAAGGGAAACATACTGTATTAGGAGCAGTATTATATCTTATCACCCAGGCAGTTTTCCAGAAAGGAATTTCATTCATGTAACTAGTCCTATTTAATTCAGAGAATTAAACTTGCTCATTTAGGTGACTATAGAGATCATAAAAATGCAGGGCTGTAAATATCCCCCAACCTGCTGTGTGCTTTTAAGCAGGAATTATCATTAAGAAGACAAGTGGCTGCTATGTCTGAAAGACTCTTGCCACTGATAAACACAGTATAATTCCTGCATAAATTTACAGATCAGAATTTCCAGCATTTTATAAGACAACTGAATTCTAAGGGAAAAAAATGTATTCCTTTGACTTACTGTTTATTGTGAGTATCAGGTATACATCACCACAAATGAAAGGCTTCCTTCAAATGTAAAAATAAACATTGCAGGCTGAAAAAAGCCATAGCAACAAGAAAATATAAAATGAAAAAGGCAGCAGTTATGTAAATTTTCAAAATCCTGGTAATTATTTAACCTTATTTTAAAATAAGACAAAACAAAACCCAAACAAATCCAACAACAAAGTTCTGCTAAGATAACTCTCATTTTTAAAGTTCTCATATTTATGAGCTAATGGGTACATAATTAAAATTTATGAACAAACACAAATTAAATTGTAGCAATGGCTTTTTCATGCTTTGCAAATCATCTACATGTCAAAATAGAACTATCTTATTGAAGAAAAAAGCAACCACAAAAGACAAAACAAGACTACGACAAGCAGGACCAGATTAGCTTTTACAGGCTATAGGTTTGAGGTTAAGGCATCAACTTTGGGAATAATGTTATGATTTGAGAGTCTCAATTTTAATTTAAAAAGGGACTTTGATTGGTAAAAGCTTAAAACAAGAAATGAGGATTAATTAATATCCATATATGCAGATAACTCCAATGCATTGAAGCTACAGCACTGAAATCAGTCATCACGGAAAGAGCAGTGACACACAAGGAAAGAGAAGCAAGCAAAGGTGAGGTCTGGTGTCCTGTATTATCTAACACCCTGAATTCTGTTCTTCAATTCTTGCTGACTTACATCACACCTTCCTTCTTTCTATTTCTCAATAACAAATGCAAGTAGAAATACTATACTGAATGATCTTGATTTTGAAGCACATTTTTCCTCATACACATACACACAACCCCCATTCTATTTTTTTGCCAATTCACATTTACTATCTACACAATTTAGAGAGTCCTAAAGCTCTAATAAAATCAGGAAAACAGAAAGTTCAGGCAGGATGAAGGAAATATAAAAATTGAAGGGGTAAGGGCATAAAAAAGCCCATGTAGCTGAAGGAAATAAAACCAGAAGAATAATGACTTGTAAGAGGAAATTACTATAGTGATAATATTTTTCAAAACATTCAATGTTGAGAGGAAACACAAAGCAACAAACATGATAGTAGCATCGTGAGCAGGAATAGGCAGTGATGATGTGAATGAAATGGCTCTGTACCTGCACAATTGTATGTACATCACCCGAGAACAAATTCAAGCTCTGAATGTGCCAGTGTTAATTTGAAGAAAGGAACTGCTTCCATCTCCATTAATCACACTCAAATGCATGTTTGTGTAGTAGCTTCCCTCTTCGTTCTGAACATCAAACATGGAAAAAAATATTTTCTTATCCATGTGACTGTATGTCTATGTCAGGGCAATTCTTTCCTTAAGTGAATCCCTCCTTTAGGCGTGCAGTTGCATAATTTGCACTATAATGTCATTATTTTTTCTTCACCTAAATAAAATGCCCAAAATAGAATAAGAAAATAAAAATGTAATAGTCACTGACACCCTTTCCAAGCATTTTCTCATTCATCAGCAAAATAAACATAGTATTTTTAATGCCAAAAACTCACAGGAAATTTGCTCCAGAATTTTAGATAAACAGAAAATAGAAATTAGTATTGTCCATTCCTAAAGTTAATGATTCTTCTGATTTGACCCATTTGAAATGCAAAGTCTTGCACCTGGAGAAGAGGACTCCCATGAAGCAGGGAGTGCATGAATCATGAGCCATAAAATAAAATACAGAAAATTGAAAAAAAGGATTATCTTTGTCCAGGGGAGCTGCGTTTGGAGCGTTCCAACATCCCATTTCCCCAGATAGGCAAAACAGAGAGATGGAGGAAACTTTAAAGTTGAAAACAAACCATCAAATTCAGAAATTAGATTCTGTGATCTAAGAGTCTGCATTTACCAGGAATTTAAATCAGTGACCCATGAGATCTCTTCTGAGCTTTTATCTTACATAGATATTTTTTCAGATTGTTATGAGTAATTGAGGATTGCTGTCATACCACAGAACAGGAACAACTATAATGTAAGGTCATTGCCTTTGATGCATATTTTTATATTTCTACATAGTAAAAACATTGTAGGTCTTGTGAAGAATGAAATTTAAATGAAAAATACCTTTTGATAATTATCCATAAAGCTTTCAATCTATAAAATGAGAAGATGTTCAACATCAGGCCTCAATGCACAACAAAGTGCATGGAACAGCCTCTTTTAAAGTATAATTTTCTCTTAGTGTGCTTTCTGTCAGCTAGGCTTGCCAAGCATTTCTAATACAAACATTTTTTCACTGTGTGAAATCAGTGTCTGCTTTCCAAATGAAATTATGAAAAATGTCAGGTAAACATAGTAAGACAAGCATATTTTTGTATTTTGATTAAGCTACCTCAACTAAAATTTCAGTTCAATTACCTCATTTCCTGGAAATCATGTGTAAGATGGATTCTGTAGGCTCCCCCATGATGTGCTGTGGCAATAAAACTAACATGATATGCAGAATCTGCTTATTCATTTAGGAAGATAATGATATTGTCCCATTTGGAATCATATCAGTCTTGGTATTGAGTAAGATACATTGTTCTGTCAGTAGAAAAGGATGTGAGCAACAGGCGACTGAAGTGCATTCCCCTAGAGAAGTGTAACAGAAACCTCAAAACAAAACGTTTCTGGAGATCAATACAATGTCATCCTTTTCTCACACACTCCTGCTTGCAGCCATTATGGATATTTTCATAATTGGAACATGAATGCACAGCACCAAATAACCTCTGCCTGACCTCCTCCTCTCTTTCTGGGCAGGATCTAGCAAGGGCTGAGACACTGCTCACAAGCATGAGGGGGAGCTGGCAGCAGGTGCTCTGGTGCCTGGAGTCAGGAAAACACTCCCAGCTGCACACTCTGTTTGGTGATGGACACATAGAGATGATTCATCTGGTCTAGGGAACACAAAGACAATGCTTTGTAAACCTATCATCTAGAAAAATGAAGGTCTCCTCTCTCCTGATGAAACTTACAAGCAGCTCACAGTACTCAAGGTGCTGTGTCCACCTCTTCAGACACAGGTGCTTAGCATTAAACCAAATCCTGTTCTCCTGCTGGCCCGAGGTGGAACAGGTCTCCCACACAAGCATCGATAAACTGTGAAGGGTTCCTCATGTCTTAAAACGACACATACATGTTTAAATCCTTACCAAACAAAAAATTCACTCAACAGGAGTAACTCACAACAGCTGAAGAGCAGATGTCTTTGAGTGTTCACTGGGACCAAAGCTGCAGAGATCAGATTCATCGCAAATTCATCCACAATGGCGCTGGTTTTTTTTCACAGAACACTTTGCAACTCATGGTTAGATCTGCCCCTTCCAGTGCCAGTTGCCATTCTGACTAGTGTCTATTCTTCTGTCAGGGAAGGCAAGTGATCTCATGCTACCGAAGATAATTATTTCAAATTTGTTGCTAAATAACTTCTGGTAAAACCAGTGTAGTGAGCTACTGAACACTCAGTTCATTAGCTGTCATCCAGCTTGACATTTCCATCTTTCAAGCAGTATTGCAGAAAATCAAAGATACACAGGGCTGTGCTTCAAAAGCTGCAGAGGTAAGCCATACTGTCTTCAAGAAAAGGGACTGTGAAGGCTATTGCTAATGGGATGGGGAAGATTACAGTAACCCACAGGCAGATAAAAAGTGTTTGAAAATTAATTCTCCATGCACCCTTTAAACACACAGTTACAGAAATAACATTAATAAAACAGAATAACAAGATAGTAACAAAACTTAATAATAAAATAAGAACATAATATTCTGGAGACAGAATAAGAAAAGATCTTGGCACAAATGACTGGTCTTATGCTGTGGCACTTTAAAAGTCATCCTTTGTAAATACTGTAGTCTGTATCCATGTGACAGTTACTACTTATAGGTGAAAGTAATTAGATGAAAGTAAATGAGTGCTTTTTTGCTGAACCTGTTTAGGACAAAACTCTTATGCAAAAGATAGAATCACTATTCTATAATGCATTCTATATGTTATGTTACAATACTTCTTTAATTACTGTTTACATTACCTACCTTAGTCTTTAAGCCATCAGATATTTGAATCATCCTCTCCAAGGGTTTGTCAACTGGATTCCTACCTTACTGCTACCCTCTGTAAAAACTGAAGAAAGTGTTCTATTTTCTTCCTGTCCTTTTAGTTGAACTAACAAAATATTTTTAAAAATATTTTTTCATTTCCTAGTTTTATGTGTTTCTTTGGAGATTTCTCTTTGCTGTGGATTTTAAAATCAATACTTCCTTGATCTATTTAAAAAACACAAAATCTACTATAAAATGCTTTAAAGTCTTCACATTTTTTAAAACTTTTCCAGTTTTCCTCCAGAAGACAGGTACATAGTATTTGCCAGTGCCTGCTTAAGTGTTAAATTCATCTATTGCTTCTAGTCATCCTACATACCTCACTTCTTTTGTATTGTCACCTTGTGTACGTGACATGACAATGATGACACAGATATCAGTATATTGAAAGAAATGTTTGATGCCTGTGATTTAATCCCTGGATCAGAAATTGTGTTCCTCTGTGCACTGTTTATACTGATCCACTCAGGGCAATTCCTCTCCATCGGTGTTATTAGACTTCAAACTGACTCACGCAGCTTTCTAAGAATATAACTGCCAACTCCTGAGACCCTTGAGAAATCACAAGCAGAGCAAGCATACACACTGTGGCACTTTTAGACCTGTGTTGCTCCTTGACTAGGAGAGGTCTCAGTTTTAGATAACTTCTACAACTAGTTAGCCCAGGTCTGCTCAGAACAGACCCTTCTCTAAAGAAATCATCTTTCATCAGAGATACTCTCTCTTGTCTTTTGACCCATTTGGGTTTTTTATCATCAGCACAAGCAGACAAGATCTATATAAAAAAATAGTTGTGAGGAACAAGCCGTGGTGAAATCTCAGTCTACACTGAGTACCCAACTGCTACCCTCAGCATATATGGATCAACCCTTCTACAAATACTGTCTTAGCTACTTACATTCTTTGGAAGGGAAAAGGGCTGTATGATTCTAGGACCTAAGGTGAAGAACTGCCAATAATAGATGTTAGGAAAGATGAGACAGGAAAAGCTTACAGATATGATTTCTTTGCAAGAGATTCTGAAAATATAAAGCCTGTGAGTGAAATAGAAATGAAAGCCAGCTTTGAGATGTAGGCATGGCAGGCAGGAAGACAGTGATTAGCTGGAGGTGGGTTGAGTAATAGCAAACAAAGGAACACTTAAGGGGCCCAGGGGAGGAGCCCTGCCAAGGTATCAGGAAAAAGGTAGATTAGGAAGTAGCTTTTAAGGTTTAGAATACAGAGTGATATGGTAATGTAGCAGTTCTCATAGGCTGTATGCAAAGTCTGTAGGTTTTGTATCTCGCGCTGGTTGGTTACTGTAAATTAGAATATTCAACACAAAAAGAGATATAATGCATTGTAACAAGGACCTAGCTCTCTCTTGGGAGCACCCCTTCAGCTGAGGCTGGTGGCTGAAGGCAAGGCTCTTTCATCCATACCTACGCAATAAACCACATGTTCCAAGAGCCTCTACGGTCTCCAGAGATCTCTCTCTCTGCCGTCGCCGGATGCTCCTACAAATAGGAATTTAAATTATAGTCAAGGATCTTCAGATGCAAGCACCATTGTCATTAAAGAACTGTGGCATTTTTTAGAGACTAATTTGCCAGCCACTTAGTGTTCCAGTGCAGTTAACTGTACTGAACAGAGAGCTCCAGTCTCAGTTTCTCTCCTGCTTCCCTTTGCAGATGGATTATAAAAATGCTGATTCCACAGTCACAGAACATGCTGAGTTGAAAGGGACCCATAGGGATCATGGAGCCTGCACAGGACCATCCCCAGGAATCACACCCTGTGCCTGAGAGCATTGAACACTGGCAGGCTGGTGCTACAACCACTTCCTCAGGCAGCTGTTCCAGTGCCCAGCCACCTCTGGGGGAAGAACTTCTAACATCCAAACGAAACCTCTCCTGACACTTCTCTCCCTTGCACTATAAATGAAGCTTCTGCTCCCTCTTTCTAAAAAACCTTGAGGTTTTCTAACTACTGCGTAAGTGTGAACGTAGTGCCTGTTTCAGACTTCTTGCAGGAAGGATCACTTTCAGCATAGTAGGACCAAGTGACATGTCTGTTATTAGATTCATACATTTGAATTCACTGGGAAATTTTCCAAGAGTCAGCATATGAAATGCTACAGCACAAATGACAGATTTGGGACCCAACATTTTCTTCTTTTCCTCAAATTTTGTGAACATTATAGGTCCACAACTTAGATTTCAGGAATTGCTAAGGTTTGTTTTTTTTTACATAAAGTAATTTGCTTTTAAATAATTTGATGGATATGTGATCTAAACCACATTTGTAGATTTTTCACAGGGGTGACAGATCAGTGATTTCCTCTGACACTAAAAAGTGGCCATTATCTCTTACAGTTCAGACATTTTTAATATTCATCAGCATTCATCTAATTCAAAGAACAGACACATATCAATGAGAATCTCTAAACATTTCCACATTCCTGCTAAGATCTCTTTATGTGACTTTGCATGCAGTTAAGTTTATTCTTATCCATATAAAAGCCTGATGGTTATATTTCTGCACAGTAAAACCCAAATAAATACTGAGAGTCATAAAGAGTTCCTTTCATTTCTTTAGGCAGTGTACTAAAGCAGTGCAGAAGAGGCTAATAGGTTCTGCAAAGCCATTGCTTTTTGCCCTTGTGCAAGTGAGCAGGACAGCAGAGAGAATGACTGAAAAATTATTTTGACAGGCTCTCAGCTGGCCATAACTCTGAAGTTGGAACAACTGTATTCTTCCCTTAAAAGTGACCAGACAAAAGACACTAAAACAGCTTGCGGCATCAATGATTTATTAAAACACACTCTTAAACAAGTGACTTTTGCATGTCCAGTTAAGTATAACATGGTGAGACAGAGTAAAATAAAAGGGTTTGCAAACAAATCTTTCCCTTATTCAGTGTACCTCACAGAGTAGGTACTTCCGTTCTTGTTTTCTAGGTCAACGATTTTTATCAGCCTCCTGGACTGCAGCAAATTTTCTGTGGTCTTCTCAGAGTCCCCACCAAGTTCCCCCTTCCTTTGGGGAAGTTTCTACAAGCCCTCCTGTAGATTTCTGCCAGCTCCATGCTCCCCTCAGGAGTTTCTCAGCCTGTACTTGTGCAGCAGCATCCCTGCTCATGACATTTATTGTTCCCCATCTATCCTATCTCACCCTCTCCCATAACCATGTTCAGTTGTCTCCCCCAAAGAAGTAGTTTTCTCACTTTCTTACTGGTACCATGATACTGGTGCTGTAGCAGTGTGAGCCCTGATATGAGGCAGCCTTCTTTCCTGCTGTTCAGCCACATTCCTTCACGTACACATACCATACAGTGAGTGGGAGAGAGTATTTATCACACTTATTTCCAGTGACTGATCTGGCATCTGTGAAATTAGCACACAGTTGCACGACAACTTATCATACTTATTATTTCGCAAATCAACATATCATTGACTTCTTCAGGGCTGGAGGGATGGGCACTTACATTAAGACTGACTACAGGAACCCAGTCACATCAGCAATCTTGTCCAAAGAGCAAACATCTGTTCTCTGTAAGTTTCCAAGGGTGCTGTAGGGCAAATCAAGTTGGAAATCACTGTTTCTCTGAGGCAAGAAGGCCACTGTTGTTCACTGGTTTTTAACACTTCTCTGTAGCAAGGGAATCACTTTGGACAGCCTCAGAGTTGGACTCCAGTAGCAACAGAAGCTTTTCCTTGGAAGGACATAAGAACCTCATTTACTTTATGCAAATAGAAATGCCTCATACTGCAAGCAGCAGGAAATGCTCCCTCACAAAGAGGGAAGGTGCTGTCAGTCACTGGTATCTTCACTCTTAAAGAAGTAGGGTTTCTCTGGTCTCAGAAACACATGAAAGTACTGGGGGAGATGGGGGCTGTCACTTGAAGTACTGGATTTTATCAACAAACTGGAGACGCCATGAAAAATTTCAACCAGCAGCAGGTTTTATAGGTTTTTCCAAAGTATGAAAAAGACAACAAAGACTGTGACCTACAACGCTGCTCTCTCCCTAACTGCTCCACAACAGAACAAGCCATACATTACTGCCAGCTACCCTGCAAAGGAGATGAGTACAACAGCGTGGTTGGAATGTTCCATGCTGATGCAAAAAATTACCTGTATTTATTTTCCCTTTTAACCAACTGATATTTTGTACTGAAGACTATCTTTCTGGATATTATTTTTAAGGATCTGATGGCTTTCTGCAATTGCTTTGAATTGAAATATTTGTTTTATGATGAGAACCTTTAAGATTAAAAAAATAGCTTTATTTGCTTTTTAAAGCCCAGTTACATTATTCCCCTTAAGCTGTTAGGCTCTTTTGCTCTCCTTTATAGCTGCAAGGAGTATGTTATTATTTTTGGAAATGTTGCCTTTTATATTCTGTCTTTATTACTTACCCTAGTCTCTTAATCTTTTCTGAATATATTTGGGTGTTCTTTTCATCTGGAAGTTTATTTATTTTTTTCTCTGTACAATATGTTCTGTACTGTCAAACCTGCTAGAAACTAATTTTACTTAATTATCACTCCTTAAATGTTCACTCTCTTACAATTACAGTGTTTCAGGTTCCGGGGTTTTCACAAAATACGTTAAAGCATTTATCAGGTTTTCCCTTTCTTTTCTGTCTCAACATCTAATTGCTTTTAGTGGAAAAAAATAAAAAGAAAAATAAGAGGAAAACTTAATATCTAATTTTTAAATGGAAGGGAATAACATACATTTAATAATGTGTTAATAGAACATATTTTTAATTAAATTGCAATATGGAAAAAAGCACAGTATTTTCATAGTACGGATGGAATTGCAAATCTTATTTATGTATCTGTTGCCAGATTTACTGAGCTATTTTAGAAAAAGCTTAAAATTTTAATGTAGATGGTATCTTTCATTTTAGTGAATATTTGTGTATGAGATGATTAATTAGACTGATATAGCATAAAAATGAAGTTTAGTGTTTGCAATCAGTCTGACAATATAGTCATCGTAGGAGAAATTTGCAAAGTGTGAATCAGCCATGCAAATGCCCCTGTACCTTTCAGTTATTTACCTTCTAAATTTCCATGGAGCTATAAAAGTGGTGCCCAAACAACAGTTTAGCTCTGTGGTAGAATCTGGCATTCTGGCTGCACCAGGGGGAGGTCCCACCCATGGGGGTCCCACCCTGGAAATCAAGCTGTCTATGACAGGACCAGGATGAGACACAAGAGATCGTAGCATCCTGGACTGTTTATGTTCCTGGACAAAACTGACACCTGACAAGGGAGAAACAGCATTTCTGAGGTAGAAATGCATCTTCAGTCCCTTTCCTGCTCCTGGCCTTGCAATACTTTGTGGCATAAACATGGGCTACACTTAAGTTTTTATGGATTACAGTTAAGTTTTTACTGGAGCCCATAAGTTGCATCTCTCCTGAACATGTATTCCTTGTTTGACAACAATGTAAAGCACCTCCAGACAATGATTTTTGTTAGATTTCTGGAGGCATTTGTCTTTCTCTGTGTCTATAAAGGCATCTAGACAGATCAACAGCAGTCTTCTTTCACTTCAGACCTATGCACACTGTCTTTATGTATATTATGAGTCACACAGAGGTTTGGGTCCTTAAAGTCACTTAAAGACATTACATAGGAGGTCTTGCTTGCAGTCTCAATCTTTCATGAAAATCAAAGTTATTAAAATTCTTCACCTTCTTTTTATTCACAACTGTCATTATTCCTATCAACATTTAAAACATAACATGAACTGAGAATGAACCATGGACTTTAAAAATGCCAAATACTACAGTCTGTATTCCTAAAGTAATAGATCTTATTTCTTCAAGGGCTCAAGACTAAAATATTTTCTATCAGTAGCATTTGGTTCAGCCTGGACTTGAAATTATCAGTTCCATTCATGGGTCACAGTTTATAATTATCTTTTCTCTCTCAGATCTTATTAATCACACAAACCCTCTATAACAGACTTTATAAAAGGCTTTATTTTACCCTATTTTGCACATAAATACTGTGTTTGTATTTACTTCAGATACAAATGGTGCCACCTGCTCCTCTTAGTACCCTGACATTTGGTGCTAATTAGATGGACTTGCATTATCAACAGCACAGAAATACAGCGCTGCAGCAGGCTTGGTTACCATGGATCCTAATGCACTCAGCATTCCACAGGAAATTTAACAGAGCATAAGAAATAAATCTATTCCTGTGTGAACCTGCACCAGTTCTGTGACACTATTAAGGTACATCCTCAAAGTCTTCTAAATTCAAGGGTAAACACCATTATTATTTCTAAACTTTTATTAATACATTCTACCACTGAGTCACCATGTAGGTGAAACAAAATTGCAAGTCGATTTGAAACACCTTGACAGTGCTAATGGAAACAAGTCATGCATTCAAGCTGTAAAGGAGAGTAAGTCTCAACTGGGGATCAGTTGGCACAAAAGACTACTGGCATCTCTAAGTGAGAAAAGTCAAAACGATTCTTACACATAGGAGTGTCACACTGAATAGCTGCTGAGAAAACTCACGCTATTTATTCCTTTTCAAGCCTACCTGAATGTACCTAACCATTATACTCTAAGACCTAACAAATGGGCTAATCCAAAAGTTGCTTCTGCGGAGTGATTTGACATAGCTCAATAAACTCTGCAGATGAAATTAAATGAAAAGGGGAAGAATGGATTATGGTGCAAGCAGAAGGTGAAGAAAAGATATAAAAAACCCAAAAGTTAAACCATTAAATAAACAGACAATATAAAAACAAAATTCTGTCTCCCTTTCTCACAGTGAAATGCATATAGTCCTCTCCATCTGTTCTCAGGCCCAACTCTGTATCTCACAATTGAGGTAAATTAGCAATTTCTGCTTCAGGTGTCAAACTCTGATGTTGTTTGAGGTTCCTCCTTCATTGTCAGAATTGTCTGCATTTCTGTCTCGCACATATTCTTTGAGTGCTATGGTACCAGAATTTCAGTTTCTTTCAGAGTTGTACCCAAACACATCTCAAAGGAAAAGTTCAGCACCTGAGTTATGAATTGCATATCCTCTGTTCTCCAAATGAGCTTTTCTAACCAACTGCAATGGGCAAGTTTGAATATTATTGCCGTCCCCTTGCAATTCGAATGATTTGAAGTAGTGTGAAGCAACATGATGCAAAAAAGGTAAAACCAGGGATAGATCTATCCCAAAGCTAAAAGCCTACCAGCACAATGATGGTATGATACACAACCACACAAGGCTCAGGCTGCTATCTCCATGCAAGTCCTTTAAGCTTCATCACAATTGAGTTCTAGCAAAAATATTTAACCTTTAAAAGAGGAAATTAATTTCAGAATCACCTCACAAAGGTCAATTTATGTGACACAGCCCAAGAGAAGCAAAAGAAGATAGGCCAGGAAATATCTGCAGGTCTAAAAGGTTTTTATGGTGTAGTACAATTAACAAACCACTGCAAGCAACAGATAAGCAATCAAGTGGGTAGGCAACACATTATTTGGGACAGGATAGATGTAACACTACATTTTTTTCTCTCTCCTCCTTTCTCTCTCAATTCCTTTTTTTCTCTCTCCTTTTTGAAAGGTATGAATGGACAAAGGATCTAAGTTTGCATAGCATATTTCACACAGCCTATATTACTAATCTGTCTGTATTTTAATTACCAGTTATTAATTGTGAGAACATTTCTATTCCTTAAGTTATCAACTCCAAGTGGCAGTGAAACCTCACAGCATGATTACAATGCACGTTTCAGAAACAAAAAATCTCAAAGTTTGTACGTGACCTAACAAAAAGTAAAACATTCTCTGATTGACTGAAGACTGCTTTGTTTTGAGCCCTAAAAACCATTCAGCCTTTACAGTCACGAGATGCTTCCCCTCCACCAAAGTCTGCCAGCTCATATAATTTCACAGCTGGAATGGTGTCTGTGTCCACATAGCTGAGTGCGTTCTTACCTCAGTAACCACGAATTTGTCTGTTCTATGGCATGAATACTGCAGAGTTAAAAAACAGCTGCTTAAACCTGGCCAAGTCTATTGATCAGAAAGACAGGCTTGGTTTTAATAAATGTCAGAAGAACAAGTACCTGGTTTAGTGGTGAACATGGCAATGTTGGACTAGATGATCTTAGAGGTCTTTTCCAAACTTAGCAATTCTATGAATCTTTGAACACAACAGTCCCCATAAATAGGGGAGGACATTAATAAATCTGAACTAGGAAAGTTCATGTTAGAGATGGTATTCCCACAATTACCAATGTACTCTGAACTAAAAACAAACCAAGGAAATCACATCTTTCTGAACACTAACTAATCAGGAACCAAATATGTTCCATTTCTGATGTCATCATACCGCCAAAAATTAGTCTCTCAATAAAGTAGAATAACCCATCCCTGTGACACATGTGCAGTAACTCATTAAAGTTTGCATCCTATTTTTTTCCAAGGGATAATAGGCCGGTATAAAAGAAGAGGCATAAATGTTCCAACTTTTTGAAATGTTTAAAACAAAAAATTTCTACAAGACCATTAAATTTGCATTCTTCAAACTGTTTCATTCTCTTGTAGGAATTGATATAGCTGGGTTTCAGGAAATACATAACTGTTAAGTAGTGAGTTTAGCCAGCTCCCACCTGACATTCTACTTCTAGAATCATATCTTTGATTTTGAGGAAGAGGTCAAATGCTCAATTTAGATAGTTTCTGCTGAAAAATAGCCCTATAGAAGGATAAATCCATTGTCCAGAGACATGGAAAACTACTAGACATAGATGTCAATGTTATTATCTGTGTGATTCATCATAATCATCATGTCATTCATACACACTATCATTATTGTCTCCGTCAACTGTGTGCTAGATAAATATTTACTGTTCAGGCATGCACTGTATACAATAAAATATTACACACTGCTCTGACAATTTTTTTTTCTGGCTCCAAATCAGACATTTTTGTCCCGATCTTAAGTTATAGACTTATGGGGAGGGTTTGTTACAGAGTTACACTTCAGTATAGAATGTAGTTCCATTATAGTAAATATACCTTCTAAAATATTTAGCAACATTTGGGTTGCAGGGAAAATGGTAGATAAACCAGGACAATGTTGAAAATGGGACTGTTACATTTTAGGATTGAACCAGTTTGAAACTTTTGGTTACATGCATTTGATTTTTTATGTTAGATAACAAACTATAGTATTTTCATTGGATGGAATAAGGTTTAGTTCCCTTTTCTTTGAATTGTAAAATGGACTGGTTTAATTTCAATTCCAAATGCCAAAATCCTTTTTAAAACAGAAGATGGATCTTTGCAGTCCTGCTTCTCAAGAGGATTTCCTGAATAATAAATTAAGAATAAAGGTTTCGACCCTAATTACATTTTTTTCCGCTTTCCAAAATAGGCTCTTAATGTGTAACAGCAGTCATTTTAAATGTTTTCCTTCACCTAAGACTGGGAACGAGGGGACTGGGAACAATTCTCCTGTAGTCTCAGTGCTTGCCAACACAGAGGTCCAGCCCTAAGGACAGCTCCCAAAGCATCAGGTTCCCTTTCTCCAGGCTGCCTGCTATGACTTAGTAACTTCTTCAGTCCTGTACCTCTCACTTTGACTTTCTATCATGAATTGAAGATCAGTAACACAAAGACTGAAGATAGGAGAGGATGTTGGGAAAGGTAAAAGATTTTGCTCCAAAAGCATCCTCTGAAGACCTGCATGAAGATGGGGATTAAGGGAATGGAGATTTTATACAGGAGACATATGCACATGCATGCTGAAAACCACGTTAATACTTAAAAATTGAATGATCATGAGAGTAGGTCTGTATGAATGTCAAAACCCAAAGAATAGGGTTGTATCACCATCATTTGATCAGGAAGTCAATCACATACAAAGTTGAAGAACATACGACCAATGAAAAATTTTAATAATGCATTTTTTCCAATAACTCCCTGCTCTCTAGGGAGGTATCACAAGAACACAAAGTACAAGCACTTAAAATTACTATTTCCTTGTGGAACTGGCTATGGAACATTTTTACACAGATAGAAAATTTATTTAAGACATTCTTCAGGTAGTCATAATGATTCCTAAGATCCTTCAGCTGTGAAATGCTACTGAGTTCAGTGCAGTCCTGCACAGATGCAGAAGTGGTGCCCATACAGCCTACCTTGCATGACTGGAACTGTATTTCTAAATATTGCACAGTGATTTATTTGAATGCATAATTGCACCTAAAATGCTTGATCATAATGTAATTAATTCCTCACAATGAAATAAGAATTAATCTAAACTCGCATTAGAAACTTTTTTTTTTTTATGAAAAGGAGCACTTTTAGAAAAAAAAACAAAAAAATCATAAACTTGTTGGTAAATAAATCAATAAACTTAGCTACAGCAAAATGTACATAGTCTTAAAAACAGTTACTAAGGACTTGAACATCATGAAAATATGATCACTTGACATTTCACATAGTCACATTTCAGGCAAGTAAATATAATAAGGCAGCATCAGCCAGAGATATTGTAAATGACCAAGAAGAACAGAGAACGCCAAGAAAATAAAGGATGCTGGTCTTGCTATGCATGAATGCTCTAGACAGAATTTGAAATATGACAACAAATGAGCACCTTTGTAATTACAAGCAATATATGCTTAGATGCACCTTTCTAAAACTGAATAAAAAATAAATATATATACCAAGGAAAAGATAGATATGGGATTTTTTTTTAATTATTATTTAAGGAGCATTGTAAAAAGGTGAGGAAGGTGGTAAAACCACCATTCATATTCTAAAAACACAATTCCTTTTTTATAATGTCACATATATTACTGGAAGTAAACATAAAATACTGATATTAAAGGCCCCAAAAGCAAAGGCCAAAATGATTCAATACTATAGTGAATGAATTAAAAAGAAGTTTGTTGTTTGTTTTTTTTCAGATGAGAGATTCATGTTAAATGAAAATAAATAAATAAATAAACATATATATGTATATATTTATATATATATACACTGTGGAAAACAAAACCACGTAACAGCAGCCCAAAAGAATAACGTGCATTGTAGTCCACTCTCACAATTTTGCTTTCATTGATACTACAAAATTTCAGAATATAGTACTGCTGAGATCAAATTCTTGGTTGGTTACTCTTTTCATAGGATGTTCAAACTTCTTGTCTCTGTTTCAAGGTTCTGTTGAACCTGACTACAAAGCTCTGCTTATTTTCACCCTACTTGTAAGATCTAACTCTTGTCTTCTGAAGTGAAAAGCAATGTAGCTTTCCTTCTGATAATTCCTTTAAAGCTTTTCTTATCCTACTCAGCATTTGATTACTGACCAATCTGTGATTTCCACAAAAAATCAAGTTATTACTCTCATTTGGGGGGCCATATCCTCTCATATCTCAAAACGCTTCATGTCAATAAAGCACCACTCATGTACAGCATTGAAGATCTGGCCGATACACATACTTTGTATTTTATCTCTACAAAACTAAGTTGCAAAATCTTTGGTCTGGTGTTTCAAACCCTGTTTCCTTTATTATCATCATAAATTACATGTAAGATTATTTCGCAGAGGAATGGGTTAAAAAAAAAAAAGGTAAAATTTCAGATAAAATGTTAAGTGACCAAAAAAAAATCAGATTTTTAATATGCAATATAAAAGGTCATTTCTGAAATTGAAACAACTGGGCATGGTGGTGTTTGGTCAAAGGTTGGACTCAATGATGTTGGTGGTACTTCCCAACCCTAATGACTCTGTGATTCTAATATATTCTTCACAGTAGTTCTGTGAATTGCAGAGATTATTCTATCACTCTTCAAGCCAGCACTTGGAATGCTCCTAAAACTGCCACTTTTAGAGACCTGGTTTATTTTTCAAAATTTAAAAGTACTAAAAGGAATTTGTTTCTTGTTTTCTGTAGTTTCAAAAGCCACAGTCAATTTAAAAAGTTACCTTGAAGTGCTTCTGGTGATGGAAATTACTTGTTCATTTAAGATGAGAGAATTGTTGATCTACCTGAGACTCTTTGAAAAACTGTTCTTTCTAGAGTACAGCTCAGGAAAAAGTCTACCAATAGTCAGAATCTAGCACTAAGAGTGAAAAAGCACCCATATTTTCCGAGCCAAACAATGCTTATGTGGCACTTAAATTCCAGTGAACACCTACAAGCAGGTTTATGATGGGCAGATGCCCACTCTCCTTTCTTCGTTTGAAAGAATAGAACAGGAAAGAATGTTCAAAAACAAAATCTGAAAAAATCTCTGGCCCAAATATATTATATATTCAAGCACATGGAAAAGTAAAGAACAGATTGGAAGCAAAGGAACCCTGAAGAGCATGACCTCAGCACACCACCTGCCCCATCACTGCAGAGCTTTGAAGGCATTTGGATCTAATTTTGTGGAGTCAGGTGGAATGTATGTAGTGCATAGACATTACCTTTCACTGCTTTACATTTTAACAAAATAAAAAATCTACCAAGACCATTCTTGGCTGCCAAAACTTCAGTAAATGCTGAAGTCAGAGTAGAAAAACCCCAGAGCCTTAAACACCCATTGTCTACTGATATCACAAAAGATACCACTAAAGGAAGTACACCTCATTCCACAGTATTGCTTTAATAAACTGAAAGTAATTTATTTTCCACAGGATATGCAAGATCACAACACCAGCTTTATTTGTCTGTGTGACAGATCACACACATTATGTACATTCATCAATGACTTTAAATCCTTAATTTCTCTGTCTCCTGGTACCATCTCTTCACAGCATAAAAGGACTTCAGCCAGAATAATTAAATATTTAATTTTTAAGAAAAATCTAAATATAAAACAGAAATGTAAATCTTTTTCAACTAGTCATTTTAAAGTATTTTTGTATAAGTCCACAGGATATCGCATCCTTGAAATCTGTGGTATTATCAATAAGGAAAACGTCACATTTTCAGGTTTGAGGAGTATTTTCTGATCATCTGGGTACAGAGGACTGTCATGTACTGACTGCCCTTCTGTTTCTATGTGTGAAAGTACCTGTAAGAATGCTAAATCATCTCTAAACATTTAATTAAAACAGTTATACTTAATATAAACAAATATTAGCATTTTCACCAGGATCTTACAGAAACTGGGAAGGAAGATTGCTTTTCAGGAGCCATTTCAGTTGGTTTGAGCAATCTCAAAGTGGGACACCCGATCCAATTTAGTCATCTAGGACTATTTGCAATCTGGAAAGAGAGATGGGCATCCTCACAGGGTAAGTCATACCAGTCTAAGCAGTTTACTGAGACATATGGAGGTGGCCTGCCAGAAGTTGGAGAATTAAGTAAATCCTTTGTCATGAGCTCCTTCCAAGTGCAAGCATGTAAGTCTTAAACATTCATTAGTCCAGAGTCCAAATCATTATGCCCAGCCATGCCGTTGAACCAATGTATGCTCAATATAACAAATATTTTTCCCCTGTACACAAATTAAGGACACTTCTGCTTTTGCCTGACCTTTCGTAAGAGCCCTTCATACAAAAACACCTAACTCAAATATCAGATACAAAAAATATTCTGGAAATACTAAACTATAATTGGTACATTTAATGGCTACACTTGACCATTGAAAGCCAAATTCTGACCTCTTTTCCCACACTGAATTATACTGAAGTTCATTGTCCATGTCTCATTGGTTTCTCAGGGGCTACTTCTGCAATAAAATTCTACTTAGCAGATTTAAAAGCATCTACATCTATTTACAGGTGACCAGTCTGAACTCCCTTCCACAAAACATGAGCAATCACTTATAAATCAGGGACATTACATGAGTGAATAATTACTCAATGTATTGAAAATGTTCATGATATAAAAGCAATCCTAGGTATTTCCACTGCTACTTGATGAAATAACTTTGTTTACCCTTACTAATTATAATATAAAATTAATATAATTATTAAAATATATAGTTTTATGTCTAGTATTGGTGGTATCTAAGATCAAAATAAGTTGAAATATATTTTAATATCAAACATAATTAATCAGGAAAAAGATCACAACAGAAAGATAAATAATTTTCTTTGTTTTACCATTTGCTTTGCCCTTTTTCTCGTTTTTTTAGAATTGCTTATATATTAGTAAATCAAGTACTAACTAATAGAGAAAATACAGTTTCGTGAGAACTTTTACATCAAAAGTTTATTTTGTAAGTCACTCCCTATTCCCTCAAAGTCTTTCGTGTCCAATGCATGTGATTGGTAGCAAAGATTCAACAGCCTGCTTGGTTACTGCTTAGGCTGCAAATCCAACTAACATGATTTTTATGTGAGGTTACTGTACTCACACAAAATTGCAATAGAGATTTCAGAAATATAAATAAAATTTCAAAAATTACTTTGTGTTTGTTGAGAAGATACTTTTCAAATGGGAATCAACAAAATGGCAAGCAACAACAAAAGAATAGAAAGAATAAGAATTGCCCTTTCTGACTCTTTTCCCTAAACATCCTAGTTCCAACTCACAAATCACAAAGAGGGAGAGCAACAGCTGTGTACCCTTAAATAGTCCCTCCTGAGCCTTAGTACCTCTTGAGAATTGTGCTAAATTCGTGTATCTCAACTGCATCTGTGCTGGTTTTCTTAATTTTCTGTAGGTCTCATCAAGAAAAGAAACTACTTTAGGAGTGATTTGATGGTAATGGAACCATTACTTAAACAAAATAGCAACAAAATAGCAAGTAGTTGTACCTCTAAAAGATTCACATTCTGGTTTTCAGTTTGTCCTATAAACTTTTCAGAATGTGATTGCATACACACGAGTAAATTTACTTCTTTCTATTAATATTTTAGGGGCAACTGTAATTTCAAAGAGGTTAGTGAAGAAAATAAGTATTATTTCTGCAAAGTTCCTAGCTATGCACGGTTTTTATTATACTGCACTATGATTTTTTTTCAGTGAAACAAACAGCTCATTTTAATAGAGCAAATTGACATTAGGCTAATTGACACAGGCCTCTGTACTTTTGGAAACTCTGCCATCTTTATTTTTAGCAGCACATTCAGACATTACAGGCAGTTAAAGGCTGATTAGATTTGCATAGTAGTTAGAATTCCAACCATATAAAATGGGGAAGACTCCTTCTGTGGAGATGTACATGAAGAAAATTTATAATTGACATTTTTGTTGAGGTTTTTTGAAAGTACCACATTACAGTGGTGTTTTATTGAAGAACCCCATTTTGCTTTTCAAAGACCATAATGGATGCCTTGAAGGGATTCTATGGGCAAAATCTAGAACAGATCTCTATGGAATTGTGAATTCTTTTGTCAGATTTGAAGCTGAGGCTATGATTTTTCCTATTAAAACATGATATAGTAAGCAACATCATTTCATGTTACATTTCTATCTGCTTAAGCATACAAAGACAATCATGTATCTACTTGTATAAGCACACATAGACATATACACGCAAATACAAAAAGAGGATTTCAGATTTTTTGTTAGCTTGAAATCAAATATTAGCAGTCTGTGAGGTTAATGAAAGCAAATCTAAGTAGATTTTATTAAGTTCTTCTCTTTACACTTCATCATTAATGCTGCTTTCTTTTACTATCACTGTTTTGCTTTTCTGAAAGAGTGATGTTGTGTATTGTCTCTATTCAATGCAATTATTAAAGAGCATTCTGCAATATCTTTGATTTTTAAATATTTGTATTAATCTTTTTGTAGATGTCTCAAGAAAGACAATATATATAAATCTACATTAAGGTGGAACTGACAAGTAATAGCTCAACAACCAAGAGTTGGAGCTAAGAACAAGTCTGGTCAGTCCACAGTATTTCTAAGTAATGCTAAATCTTCAACTACCAAAAACTGGCCCACTGGTAGGGTCAACTGGAAAGCTGAGGATACGGAAAAATTCCATTAGGATTTTAAATTTAGAGTAGAGCAAGAGGCAAAGAGTCTTTGCCATCTCCTGCAACCACCATTTTACTCTTTACACTTTACTCTTAAAGAATCAACAGGAATCAAAGGATGAATGAATAGTGTCTCTGTCTTTACAGTTTTCTGCTGGGGCAAAGAGAGAGGGAAAACCTTTCCATCTCCTCACTTCTCCTCCCCACAGAGAACCCAGTGCTAGAGAAAGACTACTGAAGATCCCTGAAAGGATCATGTCTCACTAAAGATGTTTTTATTGAATATAGAAAATCCACACCTTGAATAAAGTAAGGCTTCTTGTAACCTCTACATATGGTTTAATCCTGGTAGTGCTCCTTTCTTTTCCATTTTGTCATAGTAAGACAAATGAATTTTCTCTGCAAATGCCTTTCCTCTTCCTCAAGGAAAGTAGTTTAAGGGTAGTCATTGAATTATTGTTTCATGCTTACTAAGTTAATGGCCCAATTTGATATTTTTTTAATTCCAGAAAAGTCAGAACAAGAAATCTCTAATATTTTTCAATGAACTATTCTAATATTGAGAATTTGATCAATGTACACTCACATTCAGAAACACACAGAGTTAGCTGCAAATCAATAGTGGCAAAAAAATTACTTTTTCAAAGTTTAGGTGAATCACTGCTTTCTGTAAAATGGCAAAAATCAGAAAAGAAACAAACAGGCAAATTAAAAAGAAACTTATTACTTTATGTATCTCCAGAGCACAAATTCTTTTAGGAATAAGAAGCAACAGCAACCACAAATAAACAGGATTTTAAAATTCAAATAAACTGTTCAAGTTATTACAACACTAGACTGCAATAGTCATAATGTATAAGAAAAGAAGAATGTAAGGCTTATGCCCTTGTGTAATTCTTAACCTTAAAGGAAGATAAGTTCCTTTCAGACTTCCAGTGCTTAAAAGACTGTTCATTTTACATGGCAAAGAAAAGAGAGAAAGGTTTTTCACGATTAAGCATTTTCTTCACAGGAAAAAAAAAAAAGGCTTGAAATTGGATTAGATCAGTAGCATCCTCACTGCAGGTAGCAAAAATTTAAAGCTATGAAAAACTTTATAAATAGAGAACAGGGATATCAGTTCTGTTGTTGGGAATTACAAATGTTATATGAGAAAAAGATTCAACTACATCCTAAGTAAGATAAAGAAAGTAAGGAAGGCGTAATAAAATACATCTCAAGCCTAAGAAAACTTTATACCTATCAATTTGCCTTTTAATATCATTGGAGAGAGAGATTTTCAGATTGCGCCAGTATCTTGAGCTTTTGGATTTCTTTCAGTGTACTACTGCCTACTGACATCACAATATCCCAGAATCATCAAGGTTGGAAGAGACCTTCAGGATCATCTAGACCAGCTGTCAACCAGGTACCACCATTATCACCTTTAAACCATATCCCAAAGTGCCACATCCAGACACATCTTGAACACTTATACAGACAATGACATGATTTACAAAATGGACTTGTGGGCAAAACACAAAGAGAATCTTATTTTCTGCAGTGCTCAGATGAAAATACAGGAAAAATAGAATAAATGGTGTTTTTACGTCCAGTCTTCAAGTTCTGCACTACAGATGGGAATATAGAAGCAAAGAATCACAGAATGGGAAAGGCTGGAAGGGACTGAAGGAGGTCATTTGGTCCAACCTCCCTGGTCAGGCGGGGTCATCCCAGAGCACATGGCACAGGACTGTGTCCAGATGGTTCTTGAATATCTCCAGTGAGGGAGACTCCACAGCCTCTCTGGGCAACCTTTTCCTGTGCTTGGCCACCAGTACATGCCTTTCAGGAACTGAGCTGAAAATTAGGACTGAGAAACTACACATAAAATATCAGAGAAAACCCACTTCAAGGAAAAATGGCAATGGGGCTAGGCCAAGGTTCAAGGATTTCAACATTAAGTTATAAACAACTAAATGCAACAGGTCTATTCTTATTGAAATCTGGGGATTCATTCATTTTTTTTACCTACCTCCATTGTTTCAGAGCAGACTTAGCCACGAGGTAATGCCTTTGGCCTCTCAAGGAAAAGATAAATTCATGGGTGGGACATTCCTTTAAATTTTAGCAGACATAGAATATCATAGTAGACACTCAACTGGTTTCAGGGCCGTGGTATGAAAAACCGGTCAGGATTTCATTGCTGTCTCTCTTTTGTGCATGAGAGGCCCTGACAAATAAACTGGGGTATGTCAAGATATCATTTGCAATTCTCTGAGTCCAAATTGGCATCTGTCCAATGGGGGTCATTTCCCCATTTTCCACTTCTCATTTTCCTTAAATCACAGGAGGTTTATTTCAAACTTAATACCAACAACACCATCTCTTCTTGATTCAGTTTACTTAAGATGAACATATTTTGGGTAATTTCGTTACCCAACCCTTTAAATTTGAGTTAGATAAGCATAGAGATTGTGATGAATCGCCATTTGTGTCAGATCTGCTTCTGTTTGAATGGAGATTCTTCTATTGTGGCAAGCCACTTCTAAGTGGTTTTAGTGAAGCATCCTATCACTCATAGGTGTTTTGCAGAAGAATTCATGTTTTTTTCCCCTGCTGGTTAAAATGCCTGTGCAACTGGCATATGAGACCTCCCATGCCTTTGTCCCATCACTTGGTACCATGTTAACTTTCTGGGCACAGAAAATAGGTTTTCTTTCTATTTTCAGGTTCAGAGAACACACCATAATTTTTTCATAAAATATACAGATATCCGTTTCAAATTAGAAATTCTTTTAGATCAAGATACAGCCTATGCATTTCATACACTACTTTTCACTTGGTAATTCAATTTGACAGATGTGATGAGGCTGAAATAAGTCATACAACCATCTGTGGTAACATTTAGAGCTTCCCAAACTACAACACATACACCAGTCATTCCACCTGAAGAACTTTAAAAAAAAAAAATCTATTTTCCACTTAAAATAGTAATAACAAAATAATCCCTTTCCAGACGTGGGTAACTATCCAGCCGTGATTTATTGCTATATGAATCAAGGCCAAGGAGTAAAGGATTAAAGTAATGAGCTATCATTTAGCTCAGTGAGAAACTGAATATTACCCTTTTTTTGTGAACTATGTGGCAAAAGGCAGAGGACAAAGCACTGCTGAAATGGCAGAGTGAATGCATGGTTCTGATATTTCTGCGTGAGTTGTACCTGTGACTTGTGAAGTCCAGTGCAGTAATGTTTGAATTGATGACACAATACACGTACAATAAATCTGATGGTCCAGAAAGGAATGAATGTTCTTGAAGACTTCACAGTGCTTCTGTCTGACAAGCCCAGGAGAAGTGGGATGCTGGCATACAGAAAGTTTGGAAGGGCAGCGCTATAACAAATGCTACATGACAGTGTCATCAAGCAGCCAAAAATCTTGGGACAGCAACTGCACGAAAGTTCATGATCCATGGGGAAAATATAATTTGGTGAAAGAAAAGACTGCCAGGAAAATCAAGGCACATCACAGACAACTTATATATGTAGTGCAGCAAAATTGTGTACTGCTGCTGGCACTACTCACAGAGATGGTGGTCACAACCAGCAATGCCGGCAGGGGTGGCAGTAATTAAAGAAATGAAAACAAGGAGCCCTAACATTAGGTAAAAGTGTCTACACAAAAAGTAACATAAGCAATCTGCTGTAGCCACAGAAAGTAACACTCATATTAAACTTTTCAAGTAACAGCAAGAAAACAACATCTCATAGAGAAGATCAAAGTCAGCTGCTGATGTGTCTGCTCTATTAGGTGTCATGACAATTGCATCTGGGTATGATGCCTGAGCTAGCAGGTTTGCAAAACCTAGTGGCAATTACTTCAAGTTTTTGCTCAAATTTTAGAGGCATTCAGCTTTATAATATGATATAGAATCCTTCTTTTACACATGGGGACAAGTAATAAGAACATATTGATTTGCTTTTTGCTTCATCCTCAAACACAGTTTGTAAAATAAATAAGGAGTTCAAGACTTGACCTATCATCAAGATCTCAATAGTTTAAAGAGAAATTTAATTTTCACTGTATATACTTCAGGGTTAACATTATGAGAATTACCATGATGCACACACTTGCTGAAAAAAATCATATTGACAACCAGAGATGAGGTGAGAGAGGAGGTCATTGAAAACATAAATGGAATTGAACCACTGTCACTGGTCTTTAATAAAATCTGTACCATCATAGTATTTGTGTAAATTAACTACTAAATTTTTCATACATTGTGCATGCATTTTTCCTTCAGGTTTAAGAAAAAATGTCACACTTTTCTTACAACTCAGCAATATGCATTGGAGAATTGAAGGGAAACAGAAAGGTGATGAAAAGAAAGCAGCTCCTTTCCTGCACTCCTATAAACAATTTACAGATAATTTTTTACTTTCACAGTTACCTGTGCATTTCTTGATATTGCTATTTCTTTTTCCATGTGATCCTAACTTGCATCCAAAATTCTCCTCCCAAAATTCTGCAAACCAGACATTTCTTCGATTGTTAGCAAGTGTTCTGCTCCGAAAATATCTATCAAATCCTACATTGAAGAGAAGTGAAAGAAGCATTAAAATATGATACGGTATAAAAATAGTAATTTAAATACAGTATCAGATTTTTTTATAAATATAAGAACAAAAAAAAAAAGCTTTAGGCACAAACTATCTTATGAACATAGCAGTATCTAAGGATTTGATTTCATTTCAAGGCCACATAAAATCATGGGGTACCTTTTGTTGAACAAGAGAACATCCAGGATGCCTATAATTCTGCTTCTATTTATATAGTTAGCAACACCAGTTGGGAAACTGAAAATTTCTACTTAAACCTGATTGCAGCCTTACCCCTGCAATCCAGCTGTCTTAATGAAACCATGATTAACACATCCCATCTGGATTAGCTCCTTGCAAGTATTTCCCTGTGGCTAAATTCTCTATGTAACATCCATAGTGTTCATTTTTCCTAATCAATTACCAATTTTTTGTCTTACCCAGACACTAAGAGATGTTACTATATCCAGTACCCTCACAGGAATAAGGTACTACAAACCAACTCCCACTTCATCCACCAAGTAAGAATCTTTCTTAATACAGCAGCTTCTTAAAGTAAGTTTAGGAGTGGAAAGCAGGGCACAGATCAATCTCCTCCCCAGAGAGCAATTATGTTCATCCAATTATTCATTATCATTCATCCAATATTCTTCTTATTTGTCCCAAAGAGTGACCAGGCTATGGTTAGGAAGCTCTTAACTCCAAGTGCCATCACTATTTGATAATTACAAGATTGCCTAGTTGCAGATTCATATCTCCTCATCTCAACAGATATGTTAAATTATCATTGGATCAGGCCAACTCAGGTAACTTGGTTGGAAAGCTTTTCCTGAATTCCCTGTAATCAAGGACAACATGATTTTTAAATTATTTTTAAAGAGACCTAAAGTTCTTGAACTTTGACAGAAAATGAAAGGTTTGTGCCACATGTGTCCTTACCATCTATGGATGTTCTTTTGGGTAGAATGGTTACTGCTCCTTCTGCAATCTCCTCCTGCTGCTGGACTGGTGAAATTTTTGACCCCCAGCTGTCTGAGCCAATCCAGAGGAAATGTCCAGACTGGTTAGCTTTTTTGGCTGCTTCCAGTACTCTCCTGCAAACAAACAACACATGACCAATTAAACAAGTTCCATTTAGAAAGAACTTGAGAAACCCAGCATTTATTTTGGTTATGCATAATCTTAATATAACCAATTCATCTAGTTTTCACAGTTTAAGGCATATTCAGCAACAGCTGTAATTTTCAGTAAAATTCAGTAACTGCTGTAACTCAGGATTTAGTAATATACCAGTTAATTTGTTTCATCTTTAGCCATATTTTCCTAGCATTCTTACTGGTTTCTTCCTTTTCAGTCAACAAATAACTACCTATTGGCACTGCACTCCTGGGAGCTAGGAGAAGTCTGGAACTACACAGAATAAAGGACCAGCACACTCCATAATTATGACTCAATTTCTGATCATCAGATTTCCAAGAAATTTTACATAGGACTGAATCTGAAACTTCTTTGTTCATCTATTTTCCACCAGCCAACCAAGACTCTTTCTTAAGAGGAACATCTTCAAAACCCAAAATTAGGAAACAGGCACCTAATATCATCTTCATTGGCAAACATGATCACTGCTCGAGCATTTGGAGTTTCCAACAAGCGCTTAATGATCTTTTCAAATTCTCCTGGTCTTGGTTCCCGAGGGATTTTGAGTGACTGAGCAATGCAAACACCTCCTAGGAAAAATTAAGAGGATAAAAAAAGAATTTAACACAGTAAATATCCACACTTCAAATAATTCTTAGCTAACCAGGCAAGCAGAGAAAGCAAGGTGCTTATCTGAGATACAACAGCACAGCCAAAAGTTACATTATCTATGTGTTCTGAAACATGCTTTGTACAGGCTTACACACTTGAAGCTGCATTAAGGAGTATAACACAATTACCTGTTACTTTGTATTTTAAGTACATTTTTAAACAACAGTCTCAGGCCTGTTGTCAAGCACCACGCTGGCTCAAGTGGACCAAGTTGCCCAGACCTACCTAATCTATGGCAACTGAGAATCCAGCCTTGCCACAGCATTACATTGAACCATGGATCCACAGTTTTACAGTCACCTTATGTTCATTATGTGGCTCCTCAGTATCAGGAACTGTCACATGCCTCTGCTTTGTCAGCAGAGAGGATGTAGCAGAGAATACATACAGATCACTTTTAATTGTTATTATGACATTCTTAAATCTGAGTTGTCTCAATTATTTAAGAAGCTGTCATTGAATATTCTAAATTACTAATCAGCAAATGAACAGAAACTCAGAGATGATATTTATATTTCTTCCTGACAGATGGTGCTGATTGAAATCTTTGTATTTTACCTGTCAAGTAAAAAGGGCTGATTTCTACAGAAACTTAGTGATTTCTAATAGCTTTCATAGACCAGGGTAATCTCTACTCTTCAATTACAACACTGTTATCTGTGTTTGAGCATGCAAGAGAAAAATTCCTTGAGCCTGTTTCATGAATCATTGAGTCCATATTGCTACCAGATTCCAATACTATAGATGATCTTTCTGATAGTTTGCTGATTTGCTTGTTTTAATTATTTGTTCTCTAAAAACTATTGCCTGATTCTCATTATGCATCTAACATCCACCAGTGTTTGTTCTTGAATGGTGTTATTCCAACCATAAGAGCCTATTGTGGGGAATCTACTCAATAATAAACCCAGAAAATTGAGAAAATGATAAAATATTTAGCTCTGAACAAAAGTGACAAGTTACTAGTCAAACTCAAGCAAACCACACATTTTGCATCTGTACGTCTAAATGCTTCTACACTCAAGATTATTTTCAGCGTGAATAAGAATGTGTTTTAAAACATATGCTCTATTTTTAATGAGTTTTAAAAGAAGCATTCCATTTTTAATAAATGCTGGTATTTAAGACACATATATTTGTTTGCATTAAATGTAGTTTGTCAACTGAAGTCACAGTTGGATGGCTGTGTTGTGTTTGGGGAGGCTTTCCAACTTTCTCATCTATCTTGTCCCACCTATCAATATGTTAGAATTCTGGTTTTCCAAAGTTCTTCACAAATTAGGTTGATGCACACCTTCAGTGATAGGATTTGAAAAAAAACAAGAGTCCAGGCAGGTGAAGTTTGGCATGCAAATTTACATGAAGGTATTACCAAGGTCCCTTGTGTAAGTTTTCTTAAGTCTAATGTATTTAATCTTTAAGCAAAAGAAACAAAGTAAAGGCATGTCTGAAGGTATTTTTCTTTACTTTACTTAAAAAATTAGTAGGAATGATTCAAAGCTGCCCCAATCTGTCAGTGATTAAGAGGCACTGAGACAATGCACTTTACGACCTGCTTTAACTTTTTGGTCAACCTTGATTTGGTCAGGCAGTTGGACTACATGATCATCAGAAATATTCCAACTGAAATATTCTATTCTATTCTATTCTATTCTATTCTATTCTATTCTATTCTATTCTATTCTATTCTATTCTATCCTATATTTAGAAATGCTGGGAATTCATTATCAGATTTTGTGCTGCTTTTGCAGAACCTCATGGACTTCAATAGCTCTCTGAACAGGCAAATCCTAAGTTTGAATCAAGTTTGGACACGGCATAAATCAAGCATGGAGTTATCAACTGCCAGTGTAAAAACAACAACTTTCAAATTACATCACCCAGTTTTATTCACAGGCAAGCATATCACCTTTTTCAGTTAGGCACCAATTACTTGGAGTGTTACATTATTATTTTATTTGATTGAGAAATTCATTCTGTAGTCCAGGCTTGTCCTGAATTCTTCTCTGCTTCACATGAAAAAATAATATTTGCAAGTCAGAATACCTGCCATTTCTAACAAAAAATGTTTGTATGTAGGTCTTTGCCATCCATAAATAGTGCAACAATATAACATAAATAATTTATTCTTATCTGCTATAAAATGTAATATAGAACCTTTTTATGGCAACAAATTTCTTCACATTTTTACGAATATCCTGTCTTCCCATGATGGGCAACTAATTTGCCAATAATAACAAATAAGCCTTTATAGCAGATGATCCTTATATTTACCAGGTATTCTTGAAAATCCAGTAATGAGAAGATGGATGCTTTACTGTGAAAAGCTTTAGCCAATTATCTAAGCTGATATTAAGCTACAGCAATAGACACTTCAAAGTCCTTTACTTTCTTTCTTAAGTACCAGGGCTGAAATGTAAGAGAAATATTTAGCAGACATCCTGTAAATTTAACAACCAGCAATTCACTGTCAAAAAAAGAAATGCTTGAAAAAAATGCCAAGCTCTCAGCCGTCCCCAAAGTCATTCAGCACAAAAAGTAAAACAGATCCTGAAAATGACATAAAGGAATAATTTGGTACCTCATACATTTTGTAACTGCATTTTTCAACTGCTTCTACTCATGCAATGGCCCTTAAGGAAAAAAAATATCATTCTACGCACATAAAAATCAAATGCAAATATTACAAAATGCATACATATAATAAACTACATACATCCATCTACAGTTTGTGTGAAATGGATATCAAGCAATGAAGAACTGCAGTATCTAAAAAGGCTATTTTCAGTGAAAAGTGTGTAGAAAAAACATCATTCCATCATTGCAGCAGCAAGTTCAGTCATGACTGTACTGTGTATCTTGGCATCTCTGCATTGAAGAATGTGTTAAGTACTACCAGGAACAAAATAAAGTGTACTTCTGCCTTGTTGCTACATTTATAATTGTGTAGGCTATCTCCAACTCACAGAATACTTTGTATACATCCTTACCTATATATTGCATATACAACTGTTGCTCAAACCCATAACAGGATGTCAATTTTCAGCTAATGATGAATTGCTGGATCCACAAAGGTATTCACAACATTACAGTGTCTAACCTCTTGGCATCCAGCTGCCTTTGAAATCTACAGCCTGGGCTAAATGCCCAGACACAGAGAGATAAGTGCCTAGAAAAAGGATTCCTATGAGCCAGCAAACTAAATAAGGAATAATTATTCCTCCAAAATAGGTTGCAGAGGTACTAAAAGGACAAGTTTAAGGCCAGTAGTAAGGATTAATCCTATCAAGTGTGAACAAAAGAGAGATTTCCCCAAACCAAGAATAAATAGGGCTTGAGAACAGATGTCTCATACGTGATACCAATGGATTTACCATTTGCTGCAGAGATGCCAAAGGGCAGATGGTTCAGACATCTAAGGTCTCAAGAGAATTTATGGCTCTGAATTGTAAGAACAAGTTGTGTTTCACTCCATCAGCATTTCTCACTGATCTGGCGTGATGACTGCTTTTCTCTTTTGCTGGTTTCTAAGATCCTTCACTGTCTGGGGATGTACTTTAAAAAAACACATTGGTCTAGATTTCCCTTGGCTAAAATGATGATAAATCTAACATTTGTATAAGGAAATGAGAGCTAACTTCCCTCTTACTGAAAAAAAAATTATATGTTTAAGTCCCATCAATTAAAAGGACCTATGATGAGGCTTCTGAGAGTGCAGCACTAAAAGTTACTGAGTAGAGTCAGCCAGACAGACGCATTTCAGGTAGCTACTACAAACAGACATCAGTAACTGTACCCACTGATATGGTATCCATTCCATAAGTCATATATGACACAGGAGATGAAATTAAGAGTTTGCATCTATCACACATTTCAAAGACATTAAGAGGGCACTGAAGGAAAGCAGCTTTTTGTCTACTGTGGAGGAAAATAATCTTACCACCAAATTCTGCTAAGCCTCATTCGCCTGTTTTCATATTTGTAAAGCCAAGGTTTTCCTCAGTCAGCCCAGAGGTTGATTGGAGGAATAAAACAGTCAATATGAACTACCTTGTGTCAGTGATGACAAGTATCCATTTGTCTTCTGTCCAGCAGCTATGAAGTGCCATACCCAGCACCTTGGGCAAGGGGATGATAAAGGGAAGGAGAGCAGAGGTGGGAGCTGGAAATCAGGATCATGCCAAGAGCTGCCTTATTCCTGATAAGGCTCAGTCCAGCCACTCCACACCACGGTTACAGCTGGAAATTCATGTGCTTTTAAAACAGACACATAACCAGACCTGGTCTACAAAATTTTTTTATCTACACTGAGATGAAAATAACTTAAAATAAATCATGCTGGGATAGGCTTGCTTTGCTTTCAGATACTCTGTATAACACAGCTTGTAGGAGCACAGGTCATCACTGTGGAAAAAAAAAAAAAGTGAAAAATTTGTATATATTGTCAGTACAGCAAATAAATAACCCTTTTGTGGTGATCTCATAACAATGACACAAATGGAAAAAAACAGGTAGGTAATACCCCCATCATTTTAGCAGGTAAACATAATCATATTTATAATAAAATAAATACTGATTTTTGCCTGTGTGGTTTTTGAAGTCACAAGATGCCATGCTGATTGTAAACCATTAAACACTCAACTACATGAACTTGTGTGTCAGAAGATATTGAAGAAGTATTTGGAAAATAGCAAGTAAACTTGGTAGAAAACCTGTACAAAAAATTAATTTCCTGAAAAACAGACTGAATGGTGAAGCTCAATGCAAATACAAGGGCTGCATTGTCTCCCACTCCAGCTAGGAATCAGCACTATATTATGGATCAGCTAAGTAGCATATATAAGCATAGTCCCTGGTTTTGTATCGAGAAAGTTGAAGACAGTTTTCAGTTCAAGTGATCACTGCTGGGACTACTTGTACTACTCAGAACCATTTTACCCTCTAAACTATTTCCCCATATAAATATAAATACCCTTACCATTGTAACAGCGAAGGGATCAACCTATGTACTTTGACAATCTATTTGTTGGCAGAAGGAGGTGTACCTCACCTGACTCAGTACACAGCATTGCAAGTCGATTATTTCATAATCACATTGTTCCTGAAAAAGCTCAAGACAAACATCCAGGCCATATCTGGGATCCAGTCCTACCTGGCAGGAATTTCTCCGCTGCCTTCAAGTACGCATGTCCTTTTTTACTATGGGTTATATGTCACTGGTCATTAGGCTGACAAAATTTTAATGTAGGTCTGTGGAAAGTTTCCAAAAGACATTACAGAAATATATGAAGGCAGGTAAGCTCCTATTCCAAGTAGGGGAACAGATGTCAGAGACTCAGAAGAAGCCTTAGCAAGAAACTCCTGTGAGACCCACAGGGTGCTGCTGCAGGCAGACAGAGCCTCTGTCTGACAGAAGACTGCACACTTCCAACAATGTGACGTGACACAGAAGAACATCAGGAAAAACACACAAGTGCATTTCTCCTCCTCTTCCAGTCCTTCCACTGGTTATATTGAAAGTCTAGAAAATCTAGACCCAATCATTGGAAAGACTGCTCCAACTGCCAGGAACCTAGATCAATATGAAGATTATTGAAGATACTAAAAACTACAAGATGCTCCAAACTCTAGTTCTGTTGAAAAAATCAGAATAGTTTTGTCACTTATTGAATCCACCAAGACATTCCATTTAAGCAGAAAGTTCATTATTTCTTGAAATTGAATGGTAAGAAATCAGAATGTTAAAGAAAAATAAGTGACTGTTCTGCATGGAGCTTTTACTGGCATTGATAATCAGTCACTTCTAGCAATTATTTAAACTAAAATCAACCTGCCATCCTCTTGCGTGTTCCTAAATTCCCTTAAGAATAATTTTCTGGAGTATAAGTCAACAGGGAGTGACACCTAGGAAGACATAATTATAAGTTGAAGGCAAAATTACTCAAGCAATAATTCAAAATTAAATGTTTCCTTAATGCCGAAGTGCTGATGCTGAGAGGTCTGAATGAAGCCATGGATTTTGCACAGAGCTACCTTTACCTAACCAAATGATACTCTCACTGATGCTGCTGTGCAGACTTTGGGGTAGCTCAGCTTAATGAGTAAGAAACTGAGCACTCAGCATGCCCTGTGCTTCCACCAAAGCCAATGCTGTGGCATCTTACCTGCTATTTATGTCCAAATCTCGTTAAATAAAATCCAATTCCACTGCACCTCTTTTGTTGAAGTCACAAATATCTGCACTACAAAAATAAACCAAACTCTTGTGGCTTTTCATTTCTCCAGAAGATCACCAAGTACCTCAGCAAAAATTCACTGACTTACTTCTGCAAAGGCAGTGAATTCTTCAGCCAACAGTGGCAGGACTTTTTGATGTAAGGTAATAGAAAAAAAATTAAATAAGTAATAAAAACAGGACTTTACTCTGAATTGACAAAACTGGCACTTAATATCCAGTACACTTAAATATAAAGGAGGCTGAGAGATTTTGTTACAACCTTTGAACAGACAAAAATATTCTGCATTTCAAACCCATATATTGGTGTCCTATTTCCTTCACTTAAGTAAAACTGCGTCTTCTCAAAATCCCTTAATATTGATGACAAAGATTTTTTTTATTGCACAAGCCAGTTGGTGATGTTTTTTCACTAACACGTCAGGTACAATTATGAGCTTTTCTACTCAAAACTAACAGCTCTTAGGAGATCAAAGTCTCTCTTTTTTATTATAGTGTTTTAGAAAAGGTTTTTTAGCAAAGGGTTTATTATTGGGTCTTACATTTATTAATTCTTGTACAAAAAAAAAATTAAAAAATTAGAAAGCTTTTAGCAAGTCCATGAATGAACACACAACATTCTGATAAATACAACTCACCCATCCCTCTTGAACCTGTTTTTCACATTCCAACCTGTACTCACAGGCACACAGCCATGCCTATTTCACAAGCACATGTGCTCACACAGACCCTTACACTGTGGTGGAATCAGATGCTAATTCTAAAATAGAAAAGGAATAGAGAGTAACCCAGCTCTGCTGCTGCATGAGACCACTGGCTACTGGCTTCAGTCATCAGAGTCAGTTTCTGAGGTGACACGAAACAGGAGAGAGCTACTATTTTGCACTTCCATTCTGAAAAGTAAAACATTTTTTTTCCTCCCAGAAGAAACAGATCCAAATGTAGCTGATTCTGTTAACACCAGCATCTGATGGAAAATAACTGCAAAGAATATTCCCCTCATTTCAAGACCGATAGGTTTTTTTTATTTTTTCAGATTTGAAAAAAAACCCAAAAAAAACCTACAAACAACATATTTTTATCCTTTGATTTTTAGTGCTATTTGTGTAAATTAAAGCCAACTTTCACAGTCTTGAAAGGCTAAAAGAAAAATTTGTAGTAGAGATGTTTATGAATGGGTAAAAATCACCTAGTCACCCAAAAAAAAAAAAAAAACAAAAAAAAAACCACCCTGAAAATAATGAATCCTGGAAGGTTGTAAGAGATGTTTCCTCTCCACAGTGACTCCCTAGGTAATTACTTCATAAAGGATATGGGATGTTCAGTCAAACTCCAAAACAATGTAACTGAAATAGGCCTCCACTTATATTTACTGGTCAGTTGTTGCAATGCCTTCGTAGCTATGTCTTTTTAACATCACAGTGGATATAAATATTTCCCTCTGGGGAAGCATTGTTCTTGCTACTTGCAGATTCAGAACTCACAGAGGCATAATATGAAAAAATAAATACACTGTGATTTCTGTTTTCTGGCTACATGCCAGGTATATCCTCAACGAGGAATGGAGACACCCTAAATTTTGGGTTTGTTTTTTTTTCTTTTCTAAAGATCTGAGGAACCTAGGTTATGAAAAGAAATTTCATGAATTCAAAAATGTTTTCAAATTTTGCTCTTAAAGTAACATCAGTTCTGATTTATATAAAAGTAATAGCATGAACACAAAGCCTGGCACGTGGTTACCTAAAGTATTTTCCTCTCGAAGGAAATTTCCTTAAATAAGCCCCTATTTCTTTCTTCCATTTCTCTACAATTCCCCATATTAATGGGCCTGACTAGTTGCAAAGATTTGGATTTGATATTCTGGGTAGTTGAACTGACTAATAGCCAATTCAAAGAAATTCAAGAGAAGGTTCAGGCATAAAAATAATCAGTTCACATCCAAGTAGAGGTCCCAAGTCTCAATCCATTATAGTTCACAGAAGATCATGAAGATGACACAGGAGCTTATAGCATTCTTTATAAATATGTGTCGGCAGGAGATGAAAGTCCACCACAAGAAGGACTGAATTTTGTTAAAACATTTATTTCTAAATAAATATAACCTTTCTTCTTTTAGGATACGATGCTCCCTGCAGGCCTCTTTAGTTATCAATTTTTATTCCATTCCCCACCTTGTTTAAGTATTTTACTGGTGGTATAAAAGACTGTTTTCACTTAAGTTGTCCTGGGTTGCCTGATTTTAATAGCAGGCTGCTATCCTACTTCTCTCTTGTATGCTTCTTAATGCTGTAATGGTGCTCAGGGATTGCATTCAGTCACCTCCTTTGAACTGAAATTCTGTACAGAGGCAGGGGAACCCAACTTTTAATCATGCCTTCAAAGAAAAATAGCAGCTGTGATTAATGTTCTTCTCGTGAAACTTCTTGGTCTGCTTTGTGAAGACATTCTTCTTCTTTGTGGTCATAAAATAATCCCAGTTTTCTTGTATTAAAAAAGGAAAAATAAAAAATCCTTATGCCTTTTCCTAGCTTCAAGAAGATATGTAGCAAAATCAATTTTTATCTTTCTTCATGTAGTTCTGTAGCTCTAAAATTCTATATTAGGAAATTTTTCTTAAAATTAGTTATGTGTTATTTAGATTAGGTTATCTCTATTAATTCAATATTTATTTTCTCTTAATTTGATCAAAATGGTTTGAACATAAAGAATTACTGAACTTTAATGAAGATAAGTCAGAGTTTGAGCTTAAGTGTGACATTCAAGAAAACACCTCGACTTAGATATTTTAAAAAAAGCCTCAAAAAATAACTGTCAGATAATTCTTTTTCTGAAACTGGAAAAAGATAATTCTGTGGCTTTCTCAACATGAAATTATACACACAAAATTGTGAGGAAAATCAAGAAGGGATCACTTCTGAGAGGGAATCTTGGAGGTAAATCTAATGCCAAGAAAGTAAATATTATATAGATTCACAGTCTCCTACAACAAAATGGAGATGCACAGGGATAAAATGGAGTTTATTGTATACATTCTCTACATAGCTATACTGGAGTTAAGACCTTGCTAACATTATTCAAGTGCCCAGTTCCAACCTGGTGTGCAAGAGGCCTTGCCTACTTTCATGGAAATTTTCATCAGGAGCCATGATGACTTCAGCATGCACAAGCCGACTGATTATCTTACAGAGATACCATCATATATGAGGAGCTCTGATCATCAATTAGAACTAAAAGAGAAAACATTTTTCAGGCCCAAGGGACAACTGTCACCATCTACCTTGGCCTCTTCCACTTAAGAGTGATCAGAATATTTTTCAAAGGCCTAACTTAGCTTTTGGAAAGGCAGTTTCATTAAAAATTAAATATTTTGCACTTGTCTGAAAATATTTTAAAGTATGAAATGACTTAGTGGTTAAATTTCTTATCTTAGCAATATTAAAACATTAACATAAAATGGGATTATTTTTAAGGATATTTTTGAAGGTTCATTACTTGATTTTTTTTTAACTCAGTACAAAATAACACGTCTGCACTGGTGAGACAGAAAAAGTAAATACTTGAGAAATAAATGTTTTACTTTGTGTATTTCTGAAATTTCACAAAACAAATTTCAATTTTTTAAAATTTCCTTTTAATATCAAAGTTTTCAATATAATGGAAGTACAATTTCTGACTGGTTGCATATGTAGTGCGTCAAAGAATGCTACCCTGCAATGTCTGGATCAAGTGATTTCCAAGTGAGCTGAAGTGTACATACTTAACAAAACAAGCATTTTAAGGCATGATGGGTGTCCCACACTGCTCTAGACATTTCTGAAATTATTTATAATCATCTTTACTGAAAAAAGTCCCTCTTAATCAGTTTAATTTTTAATGTTCCTTACTTCAGCCTGTAAACAACTGTAAACAACTCAGTCTGGTTACACCTTTTTCATCAAAACCAGACATCCACTTCCCTCATTCTTCCAAACACAATAACTTGAATATTATTAAGTTTTGTTATCAAGTCATATTAAAAATTAGGAAGGCTGGCTTTATTTCCTTAAGTATCTAGGCTGCGAGTTACATTTTCAAAATTCATCTCTCTATATATATCTATTTTGATGTTAGCACCTATTTATCTGACTTCAAAGTTCTTTGAGAGCTGGACACTTGGGTAAAAACACAATTACGATGTAAAAAATTTAAGGAAGTTTATCTGCTGACTTCTCATCATTGTGGGTAATAAAAAATTGAGAGAATAAAGCTAAATCTTATATATTGCTTCAGGTCTTTACACCAGCTGAAAATACAGTGATATTAAGAATCAGCAATACTTCTTCTGTAATACAGCAGTAAAGTGGAGTTAGTGAACTCTGCAGCCATCCAGATATATAAACTTACAGAAGTCTACCTTCATTTTAAAAATATAATTGAATTCAAGTTGGCCACAAAGATCCTGTAGATTTAAGAAAGTTTGCTGCACTGTCTCTATGTATTTAATATCAAGAGCCTTCTGCTTCTATGCATTTAATAAAAAGTGGTAAAATGTCTCTTGAGAAGAAGCTCAGGAGTGAGCAGATCAGATAATTGGTCATTTCCTGAATGTTGGGATGAAGGATTAACTGAATTCGTAACCGTCTAGAAAAAAACCCAAATCCTTAGGACAAAAATGACCAACCAGGAGACATCCGCAAACAGCTGCAACAAGCCTGAGAATTTATAGTTAAAGGAAGCCACTGGAGAGTGTTCAGAAGACCTATGCATGCAATCAAAGAGAGATTCCGAACTGAACACAGGCATGTAAGGCATGTAACAACAATGTAGAAACATTGGGACAAGAGTAAAAGCATTGAAATAGTTTTAATTCAAGAGTATAATAAATACTGAAATGGTAGTTGCCTGTCCTTGGACAAAAGATGAGATGTACATGCATCAGTGCAGGTGGTTTGGTGAGCAGCTGCAGAGAGAGCGTCAGGTTGAGCTCCGGGGGACAGGAGCCTGAGGCAAGAGGCAGTGAGCTGCTGCCAACCTTCTGCACAACATAGGACATGGGGACCTGTGTCACTACCAAGTGACTGGGCACTCAAAAAACAAAAGGTAAGGAATCCTTGTCTGACTGTGGAGTGAGCATAGGGAGTGAATCAGGGCATCCTGGAGCTGCCCTCTGCAAAGGTGTTTCGGACCTTGCTCAGTGGTCTGACAATGACTGCCAGAGAGGCTCCAGGATGGCCAGTCAGGAAAGCTTCCTTAACATATAAAATAAATTGCAGAAGTATAGCAGTGTTTGCTTTTATTGAATATCTAATTACTCACATCTGTTTTTTGTTTGGGAACACAAATATCAAATTAGTCTTCGGAATTAGTCCTACCTTGTAAATGATACAGCAGACAGGATTCTGGATAGGAGGTTTGATGAGTTATCTGATACAAATCATAATTTCTGTAACAGTGGGGATGCACTTGCCTTATATGGAAAGGACCAGCAAACAAAATTAGATGTTATGTAGTCTGTCAATAGACTGGTTGTACTAAGACAGGATTTAACCCTACCTACCCTTTTTACAGATGCTAGAAACATGGCTTCATTTTCACTGATATTGTGAAAGGAACAAAGTCTTCACATAACATCAATGTCAGAAGAACATGGCAAGAATGCTGGTACCCATGCAGAGACAAAGAGAAAAACCTGCTCTTTCCATGCAAGCGCACAACTCATGTAAAATCCCCTGGAAAAAATGGCAGCCACTGGGAAGAGGTTTTGCTCTTCTAGCCCAAACTTGGAAAGTCTCAGCTAGAGTATATGGATCCCACTCAAACCCAGCCAAGTTGCTCAGTGACATCAGACAAATGGATGCAACTCTGTTCAGAATTAACACTACAGTAAAAGGGAAATCTAGATACTTCTACTAATGTAGGTATCAATGGAAGAAAGGCTTAAGACATGGAAAGCAGATCAAACACTAGGAAGGTGGTTGGATCACAGTTTAATCCTTGCCACAGAGCAGCACTCTTTGTTTTACCAGAGATGAAAACTTGCAAGTGCTCTATAGGTTTATTTCCATCTGATTTAATATTAGAATACTCCAGATCTAACTCTTTTCATGCTAGTAATACCTGTACTACAGTAAATCACCATTAGCTGTGCAAGTAATGGAAGGAAGTGGTTGCTCTGTCATAGATTATGTATTCATGGTATACAGTAACTGACAAAAGACATCTGCATTTCACCCCCTTCTAATACAAGGTTTGATAGAGCCACCACAAGTTTTAGAGAAGGAGACAAAAACATATGCCAACAATGACACAAAAAGTATAGTCACCAAGTACAAAATTGCTTTTATGAGCACTGCACAATAGTGGACACTATTATGCTGTTAATACAAGATGAAATAAAAGCCTATTTCAGTGTGCATCTAGTCTCCTCCACACAGACCTCCGATCAACAAACTACCTCATCAAGGGCCTGAAGGATTTTTCTCTGTCCACACTACTCATCTGATGATGTAGTTTCAGCAATTTGAGACAATTCATCACATGTAACATTTTTAAAAAATTATACCAGACAAAAATCTATTATTCATGGAGCACTTATATCTAAACTATTATAATAGAGAAATACATTATATAAAAATTGATTAATTATGAAATGCAATGCTGATCAAATCTGTCAAAAGATGTAATGGGGAAAATGAAGGTACTTAAATGAAATCTGGGTCATATCTTGAATAAAGATATATGATTAGCCCCACAGACTCAAGAGAAAGAAACTCCATCTTGCAGTAACAAAAAATGCATTCTATATTTTTTGACAAAAGTATAAAGTGAGGATAAAAAATGAAGATAACATAGAAGACAAAGAAAAGATGACAAAGCAAGTAAGGACTGGAGAGAGGTGCTACAATCACTCATTGTTCAGTGTAATGCACAAATCACAGTGCTGATCCTAAAACAAAATCTTTGGCAAATGCCTACCGCTAAAATAATAATACACCTTTGTTTGCAATGCTTTATGATTAATCACTGTCAAGTTTTGAAGTGGAAAAAAAAAGCAATAGGAACAAATCCTTTATTCTCCAGACTTTCAAAGAACTTTCTTGCTCTTCTTATTTAAAGTAGTTTCTCCAGTGAAGTACATACTTTTGCTGTAAGAAAAAGTAAAGGAACAGGCTCTTCCAAACCCTTTATAATAAACCTATGAGAGTTTGCATTGAAATTTTCAATTCAAATGCATATTTTAAAATCCCAGAAGAATTCAGTAAAAGTTACTAGCAATTTAAGTACTAAATTTTTTACTTTTTCCTATTCTGATTTCTGTTAGCAGTCAAGACACTACAACTTTGACAATATTTTTCTCTATACTAGAAAAATCACAATCATCCAAATATGTACAAAGTTCTACTGGATTCAGTATTTGAAGAGGCAGTATCCCTTTCCCACTATTTAGAAAGCTTTCAGTGATGGAAAGATGGAAAAGCAGGAAATCAGTTTCAATTGTATACAGGTTCTGGCTGGAATAGAGTTAAATTTCTTTGTAGTAGACTGTGCAGTGCATGTTTTGGATTTAGGACAAGAATAATGTTGATAACACAGGGATGCTTTCATTACTGTTGAGCAGTGCTTACTCAGAGCCAAGGACTTTTCTGTCTCATACCCCAGTCCCACCAGCGAGGAGGCTGTGGGCCTACAAGGAGTTGGGAAGGGACACAGCAGGCACAGCTGACCCCAAGTGACCAAAGGGGTATTTTAGATCATGTGGCATCATGCTCAGTATATAGAGTTGAGGGGGAGAAAAATGGGGAGGGACATTTGGAGTGATGGAGTTTGTCTTCCCAAATCACTGTTACATGTGATGGGGCCCTGCCCTCCTGGGGATGCCTGAACACCTGCCTGCCCATGAGAAGTGGTGAATTAATTCCTTGCTTTGCTTGTGTGCACAGCTTTTGCTCTACCTTTTAAGCTGTCTTTACCTCATCCCAAGAGTTTTCTCATTTTTACCCTTCTGATTCTCTCTCTCATCCTGCTGTGAGACTGAATGAAAAAGAGGCTATGCGGGGTTTAGCTGCCAGCTGAGGTTAAACCACAACACACAGCAAAAAGCAAAAGACAGCTCTGAAGAGCACAAATAACTTCTGCCCTCTTTTTTCTCATGCTTGTTTCTTGCAGAGGGACTAACTTATTTTAGAACAGAGTAGCCAAAAAATGAAAATAAAAGGAATAGGGGAGGAAAAAAAAGAAGATATTAACTGCAGAATACCATTCCTGATAGCTTGTCTGAAAATAAATTTAACTCCAATGAAGAAAGCAACATTATATGCATATACCAATTAAGACACCCAAGCCACTGTGTAGAACATCTGTTTACAAGAAGACAAGTCAGGGACAGTGACCTTGCTGTGCTCATGTATTTCCATACAGTGGCAAGTGCAGATGAGGTCTACTGGAATCCATACCAGACATTTGTGTTCAATCTGCAAGATAGGCTTCAGATTTGGGCTCCTTGGGAGAATGCATAAGGATCTGTGTCCAAATATAACTCATCTGAGTTTTTGTAAAACTGTAAAATGTTTAGCCTGAGCTAGGCCTTTTCACAACGACAATTTTACTTCTTGATACATAAACTAGTCACTGGCAGGTTTTTATCACCTACATGCATAGCTATCCTAGTAACCAAAATCTAGACATTTTCCACTCAAACTTTCACAAGTTTTCTCCTGTGAAACTTCTACTCACTTGACTTACGATTCATCTCTTGCATAGGAAGAAAAACATGAAGATTGAGATTACAGCTGGTAGGGAGGAGAGGACCAGAAAAGGGACTCTAAGGATTTTCAGTTTCTCTTTTAGTCCCCTATCTCCAAAAAATACATCCACAATACAGTGTTATTCCCTGGAAACTCCCTCTGGATGAGTACACATACAAAAGAATTACAGTGCTTCAGAGAGCCTATGTCTGTTTCATACCATACCCTACCATACCCTCTCCCATGTGCTGTGACATGTGAAATACAATAGGAATGCTTGGTCTCCTCACCACCATAACTGTAGTCAAGATCAAAAGTACTTATGGAAGGAAATGCATCTGTCATGAACCATGAACTAAGGAGATTCCAGCAGCAAGTCTTTGTTGTAAAATCCTATCTGGAGAAAGGACATTAAAGCACAAAACTATGTGCAACAGAATTAACTATTGATTGGCTTCTTTTGATGCTGATTTTTTAATTGGAAAATAATATACTAATATCCTAGAAATCACCTTTAACCATCTGTGTAGCTGTTAGATTCAGGTTAGTCCTTTAGAAGCTGAAGGGCAATGCTGCAGATGACAAAAGTCCAGAGGCAATCCCACATGGGACTTCCTAAATTGAATTCCTGCTCTCACAGTGTTGCTATGCTTTCTTCCAAGTTGCATGCCAAGCTCGACTAGGACACAATGATAGCTTGATTTAAAATCAAAGCCAACAGACTTGGTGTTTTTTTTAACTAGACACAGCAAAATGATGCCTATGGCACTGGAGAATTTACAGTCAGTCTAGGTCTCTGAGACAGAGGCAGTGAAATTAAACAGGTAAGGACTTATCAAAAACTAACACAAGGACATGCACATAGAGCTGGTCTCCAAAGTTGTAAATTCTGAAAAATTATCAAGATCATGTCTTAATAGATAACTTAGATTTTATTCTCAGAGATAGCTAGGAAGAACCCCAGCTAAATCTAATGACTAGCAATGGAGGGGATAAGAAAATATTTTAATTATACCCCAGACTCCTGGTATTCTCCCTTTGAGCACCTTCAAACTATTTTCAGAATATTTGTCAAATTCTCTTTTCAGTTCTCCTCAGATACTCCTGTCTACAAAGCCAGGGTCATCTTTTCCAAGCATGAACCATTATACTGGGACTTAAATGACTCACGCAAAATCAGTTTTCATAGACAGGATACTGGAAAAAAAATTACTTTAATGTAAGTTTGGGTATGCAGAGTTCCACCCCACTAAGAGATAAGAAATAAGCCCTGTTCATTACAGGAAAATAGCATGTTCCTGGGCAATGAAATTTGAACCCAAGTTCATTCCTCAGCTGATTTCACAGAATCTTCACAAAGAGATGAAAACTCACCATTGCTTCTCAGACCACATATGGGCAGCAATCATCTCTACACACTTCATTGATAATTAATAATGAAAAAGGAGAAATTCAAAGAAGAAATTATTTGTTGCATTTTGTCACTGAAGAGACTAGGGAAAAGGCCTATTGTTATAATATTATTATTGATTGAAGTCTAGAACAGACAAAATTCTTTCCTTCCAAAAAAATTGCATATATGACAGGAAAGAATATGTTTTTGAATCTCTGCCAAAGGATTTAGTTCCATATTTTTACTTGGAATAGTCTTTCTTTTTCTTTCCCACATTTGTGGCTGAAAATTCCCTGCCAGCTGTCATTTAATTAAATTTTGATAACTGAGCTCACCGGATTTCCAGTTGCAAGGGAATCTCTACTGGAGAACAGCCGTTATGAGTCTGACCAAAGGTTCATCTTCCCTGATAGTCCTTTTCTGGCTATGACTCACAGTGGAAGAGTGGAAGAATAAACATATGTGCTGACACATTGTTCTAGCCTTCAATAATCTCCAGCTCAAGGGCTTTTTGAGAGAAAATGCTCTTATGCTCATCAAAAGCCCTTGCTTGAATTTTTCTTCATTAGTACACTTAGTCCCCCTGAACACAAGTAAAAGCTATAGTAGAAGGTCTAGGGGTTCCCTCAACATCAATATGCCTAAACTCTACAGTGCCTAATGATCAATCTTCCTTTTACTTTTTTTGTGATTACAATGTTAAGCTCTAAAAAATACAGTTTGATCCTAATGCCATGGCAAAGTCTTCTCAACATTGCATGTACTTCGCAGCTTTGCCTTCTTGTTAAGCTGGTGGTCTTATTCACCATATATATCCATCACTTTTCCCCCTCTTTTAGGAACAGAACTGCCAAGTATATTTAGATACATTTCTATGCAGCTTCCCAGAATATTCTAGTACCTAAAACAGTAGATATATTTTTATATCCCCATATGTGCGTCTGCAGATTTTTTTCATGAACCCTAGAAAACTGGCCAAGAAAAACAGCATATGCAAGAATCTGAATGTACAGGCATATACGCACATCTCAAAAGGCTGCATGAAAGTCTTTTTGAAGTAACAAGTTCTTTAGTTTCTAGGACAACTGAAATCAAGGACCAGATATATCTGACAAGCAATTCAGTGCTCTAGAAGCAAGAGAACTTTATTTTTTAATGAATGACTCAAAACACTAATTACAGAATAGTCCCAGATACATTTTCTTAGTAATTTTTTACAATAGCCTAGCAGTTATCTGGTATGTACTGAACCCCTTCTTGCTATATATTCAAATATAGTGATTTCCTACATCTATTTCTGTTTGTACCTACCCAGTAACTGCAGTGTTTTAAAGTAAAGTTCTCATATTAAATGCTGAAAAAATCTTTTCCCATGCATCTAAAATGATTGTATTTATAACAATAAATTTAACATGACACAATTGTTTACTGATTTGAGTTCACCAATTTCATTAAATTTCCTTCTAGAAGTCCTATTTCATACTGCATAGCTCCCTCTGAAGTAACTGAAAGGGTTTCATTTTTCATAGTTTGGAATGTTCATTAGATATTTATATGAAAAATGAGAACAAACTATGCTACAGTAGATAGAACAAAAACAATTTCATAGGGCAGTAAACTCTCACACTCCGGGGCATAACCCAAGTAGTAATTTATAGGGTTAGGCAGAAGCTTTGCTCACAGACAGATTATTTTGAAGAGAATACAATTAAATGTTAATTACCTTCCATCAAACCATCCATTCACTTGTAAACTGGACAAAACATGGTATCACAATTTCTTTGCCTGTATCTTTGTGAAACCAGCTCTATGTCTCCCACCCTTGCTCGAGTGACATCCACAGCAATCCTTCTCAGTCCAGACTGCTCTCAGTACAGTTCACATAGTCAGACATCAATTGAACTAGATTATATCTTTTAAGATTTAAAATCTTTCCTAGCCTACTTACTTCTTTATTTTTATTCTATTTCCTACACCATTTTTATTTAAGGTATGAAATGACCATCTTGTTTCAAGTGAGCAAGGCAAAGCCTTGTGTATTGCTTTCATACTTTATATACCACCCTGAATTACACCTACATTTGAAAGCATAAATTATCTTCCTCCCTCATTTTCACATGGACTCTTACGTGCAATATCTAAAACTGTATTGATCAAATTTATCCAAGGCTTGCGGTAAATGAAGATAAAGAAAAAAATCTTTTTTAAATACAGAAAAGTTAAACATATAAAATCCATACAATTATCTACCTTGTTATTAATACACTTCTGAAAAAATGCTGGAATAAGCAAAACTCTATGCTCATTGCAACCACTGATAAAACAGTTTCTACGAGTCACCAGATTTACCTGTCTTTAAAGAGACCATTATTCTGATTGTCCTTTTAATTCAAAGGTGTTTTGCATTTGATTAAGCACAATTTGCTGTCCAAGTACATTATCATTTAACATCATTACACTTTTGTAACAATTTTTCAGTGAATGTATTTCACGAAACTCCTCATCTATAACTTCCTTCCCCTATGGGTTATATCATACTTCTGTTAAATAGGTTCTACTTCATACAGTGGGAAAGCAATAAAGGAAAGGAGAAAGTGCTTTAAAGTTTCCATGAGACTCCAAAGTAAATTCATACAATAACATAAGGGCCTTCCACTCACTATAGTGCAAAACCACAATCCAGACCCAGAGTGCAGCACAATGAATGGTGACTGGTGAAGGCTTGGCCATAAGAAGTAGAAACATTCACTCCTCTAGTTTCTCATTTCTTGGAGAAAAAATTAGTTTTTCCAATTTTAAATGCAATAAATAAGGCAGGGAATTTGTTCTCATCACTCCCTTCCATCCAATAGCTACGCATTTATTAGTGAGATGGGTGGATCGGGTCTTGTGGATCATTTCATCAGCATCAAAATGAGCTGGTGTCAGCTCCTCATGAAGAGACAAGCATGAACTTCCAGCAAGATGGAGCGCAGGGGCAGCCTGAGGTGTCAGCAGTGACAGCCATACACTGGCCTCCTCCCTGCCTCCTCAGAAGGCACACACCACAGTGACAGGGGACCTGCCTTGCAGGCATCCCAATCCTATCCAGAGCCAGAAAATCTGCCTTGTCCAGGTGGGTCAAGGTTGGAGACTGTGTCTGCAGCTTTCTACTTACCTCTACTTCCCTTTTCCCCAAAGCTGAGATTCCTCTGAGAGAAGGATAAGAAAAGTTTGGTTTAACATGTCCATCAGCATAAATGCTTGATAACTTAAATCAGGAAAATCTTCTGTGACAGTACATTAAGCTCTGCCTGATAAGAGAAATAAAACTAAATAGATGCACAGACACAGAACATATGTTTGATTAATTGTGATTCTTGCATGATATTTAAGAAAACTGTGCTTTCAGAATGAAGCAGCATGATTTGATTTCTGAAATATCATTGTGTTTGAGATATCCACTTACTTTACAAGCAACTACTCTACCTCATTGGTATACAGTGTGCAACTATAGCTCTCTGAAGCTAGGGCAAAATTTTACCATCTGAACTTCAATAAAAAAATCTGGTAAGTAATGGAATTTGTCACAGAGCTGTATTTTAAGGAAAGGAGGTTCAAAGACCCTTCTTTGAGTTCACTGTGGTCTAGAACAATTAATGATAATAGCAAAAAAAGAGTTCCTAGTATGACGACAAATTACAAACAAAACTTATTTGGTTACTTTTTTACTGAAAATTTAGTATCAGCCTGCCAGTGGTAAATGAAAGGAAAGCACAAAGGAGAGGTATTGACATTTTGTATTTCTGAACTCATCCTCGGGACAGCAAATTCCTTCTTCGGCATTTCTTTCACATTTACTTAGAACACGATAAATATATCTATCCAAGCAACTATATCAACACCAGGAGCTTATTTTACCTAAGGTCAGGCATCTTGTGTTGTTATGTAGGTGGAAAGGCAGATTCGTTTCTCCTTCTTCTTCGAGATGAGTAGGTGTGTGGAAAAATGCCACATGAATCAAATTATCTTTGATTCATAATTATAACATTCATACAAATTATTTGTGCTTAGGAACTCATTTTTTATCCATGCGTTCTTGGCAAGTATACAGTATACAAAAGAAAAGACAAAAACCCAAGGACTCCACTGATTCAAAATTCAGTTTATCTCTGCATTTGCTCAACACTGGTTTTTATATTATTCTTTGAGTAACTATTTGTATAATAATAATTAGTAAAACCCTATTGCAGTCAAATCTTCTCAGAAAATGCCTCCTAAAGGATGTAGAATCCCTTTCTTTGCAATATCTATGCTTAGAGTAAATCACATTAGCTATGGCAGCCAGCTGAGCTCAGTTCAACTGCTAATGTTCTCTTTTAATCCATCTGGATCTCCTCTACTCCTCCCTACACATTTTGTGGGCAAGGAAAACCAAAGGCATTGATTACAAAGAATGCCCCACACTATTTTCTCCCAGAGAATTTAAGCATAATATTAAGGACACGTTGCACCACTCCTGAAGTCTGCAGTACTGGTATTATCATAAATCTCAAACTGACTTCCTTATTTGATCTTTTCCCTGCATGTGAACATGCAGGCACTGGAAGCATCTGTGGGATTCTGAATACATCTGAAGTAATGTGCACATCAGTCTCCAGCTGAATGGGTCTTAAATCTACAGCTTTTATTGTTCAGGCCATTGCTTCAAGTTGACTTGCAGTGCAAGAGGATTCCTGCAGAGGCTTTATTGAAGTCCAAATTCTGCAGTCTGACATAAACAAAATGCAAATTCTTGGCTTTTTAAATGCAAAATATATCTGCTAACAACCCTCTCTTTGATTCATGTGACATGCAAAACCAATTGGGAGAGTGATCTGTGGTGGAAGAAATTGTTTTGTCATGTCATTCCAGTCAAAACACTGAGGATGTGTTTCTAGCTGACCCATAAGCAACTCTCAAGAATCGTATTCTCTTCCTCCTCTGTAGAAAAAAAGATATTTCACTTGTAGACCAAGCAGACTAAAGTTTTCTTGATTTCTGATGCTACAAAAGTGAAATAGAGTGTCTACAATAAAAAATATTAGCAAAATGGCTTCTTCATCTGAATTTTTTTTTTAAAAAAGCAACATCAAAAACAAAACCTCAAGTTTTCTCAGGCTTATTCCATCCCACCACAGAAACCACTTGAGCATTGCAAAATAGCAGAAAGGTACTGGTGAGCTGGGTTTTGGAATTTCAAAGGGGTTTTGCTTAATTATTCATACAGCAAATTCAGTGAAAGGTATTATTAGTTCTCTTTTTCCTCAGTTCATTTAACACAGGTCTCTCTGCTTCATCACTTAGTGTTATTATTTCTAGCTGTGAATGTCTTTTCTGTCATGTGAAATTGAAATCCAATCTCATTAACATACAATTTCTTTTTAGATTGCATTTTCTCTCTTGTCTATAGTTAGTATTCACTATTTTGCTGTTTTCTTTTTTGTTGCTGTTCTTCCTCTAGAATATCTTTTGGAATGTAGTTTACATGAAAGATGTTATACAAAAAGCAAAGGATAATCTAATTTCTTTTTACCAAAGAAAACAAAGTCCACTTCACGCAAGGCTTATATCTATTATTGTTGTTATTCAGGGAGGGTAGATGATGAAATTGTCAGAATAGCTAGTGAGGGCGTATCCTGCATTACTGCTGTTCTGTAAGGACAGAGGGAATGGAACACAAAACATTGTTTTGTTTGCAGTCATTAATTTCTCTGCTGCAAAAAAAGTAACATTGAGCAGATGCACCTTTTTTCTGAACAGAAGTGTTTTCTCTTCCTAATTAATTGGGGACTTTTTCAATACTGGCTCAGCAATACAAAATTGACCTTTGAAGATCAAAGTGAAAAGCCATATGGGGCTAAATCTTGTCTCTCTTATGCATGCTAAACTCTCACACATTTCAGATGAGTTTGCATCAGGATTTAGACAAGTGATCATCGTTCACCATGAAAAACAGCTCCTGGGACAGTTTAATTGTACATCCAAAACTTTTGTGTTTTACTTTATTTTCTTCACCCTACCCTCTCTTTTTTGGCTTTCTTCTGGGAAAATTTAACCCCCACTCACATCTCTCTCAATCATCCCATTTTGCTTTATCACACTTGGCAACCTTCTTACAACACAAAATCTTGGGAGCAAGAATATTAGCACTGCATAATTTAGGAGAGGCTCCTCATTGCACTGCATCTTCATTTTAATTGTTTGAAATTCTTTTGCACCCACAGGCATATGCAGAAGCCAAACCAGGATCCAAATGTGCTTACTTACATTACTATTTCTTGAATACCAACAGCCAGAGGGTTAAACTAGTAATTCACAACAAATCAAATATTTTTTCTTTCAAAACACCTTACAAACTATACTGACTATATAGTTTTGAAATGCATAACATAGTTCATATTTAAAATCCTTATTATAATAATACTGTATCTGCTTCCATAAGGACTGTTTCAACATTTTTTCCTCTGAATTACTCTTAAAGTCCTGATGGTATCAGAAGGTTAAACTTGTAAGACCTCAAAACTGACAGCAATAGCCGAAAATATTTTAGAGATTTATGTATTCAATGTATTATACTCCCTTCTTATTACTAGAGTTGCATTTTATGGTGAGCAACTATCTAGGCACTGAATACAGTCTATGGTCTACAGTCATTCTAGTCTGCTCCACAGTCATTAAAAGAAAGTCTAAACAATTCCAGGGTTCTGACATTGTCAAAATGGCCAAATAACACAGCTTGAAAATGTTTAGAGTGGTTTAATACTTCTTCAAATGCATGATTACTGTATGACAGCCACTCATGGAGGGCTATACTGTACCAATCACAACCTAGGTAGCGGTGAAGTTCTTTAAGTTTCTAGCAAAGTCCTGCACTGGTACTGTTTAGGCAAAATAGGAATAAACCCTGGATGGTATCAATCAACATAGTTCCTTGATTGTCAATACAGATACATTTGATAATACAATTGTGAATATAACTTTTTTAGACAGGTTGAAGATGGAAATAGTAATGCAATCTCACTGTATGCCATCTTAGAATCAAATAATAACCTGAAAGAATTTGATTATACTCATGAAGATGTTTTTAAATAGGAGATGGAAAGGCAAGACAGATGGTAGTTCACCTGCAAAAGTGAGCAAAGCTTTTTAAGAGTTTTCTAACATCAGGTTCTTCCTATTTTAAGACATATTTCTGAACTCTGAAAGTGGAGACAGCAAAAAAACCCTACCCAAACTCCCAATTAGTGACCTTGGAAGGTCATATACTACAGGAATAAACATAAAATCAGGTACAAAATTATATTCAAATCTCGTACTCTATTATGCTTCTAGGTTACATATTTAAAAACCCAGCACATTAAAGTCAAAAACAGAAGCCCTCTCAAGGGTTAGACACAAGGATGCTGCATTTGACCAAACTCTACTTTAAAACACTTACCATTCACCTACCAAAGGGTGAAGCTGACAGGATATCATAATTAATATTTTTGAGGTACCTTGGATCTCTGTCTACACAAATTCTGCCTAACAGTTGCAAAAAATACTCAGGATTAAGTTCTGCCCTGAGTTATACTCACATCCAGTCCTACTATGGTAATCTGGTTCTCTCAAAAGTGGCAGAAAAAATATTGCAAGACAAAAGAGCTATTTACATAAATTATAATGTTAAGACATGAAGAAAAGAAGATATGACCATGATTAGGCTAGAAATTAGAAGCTTCTTAGTTAGCTGTGAAAGGGAGAGTATTATTTCAGTAGATTTAGGGAGAGCAATAAAGCCCAGAGGTTTTAAGAGAGATCTAAGACACTTTATGCATGGGATCATACATCCTGATCACTCTAATCAGAGCCCACTATTTCTCCAATGAGGTACATTCACAGAATTGAGAGATGTTTCCAGAGCTTGAGCCAGCATTATAAACAGTAAGAGAGAACTGTAGTCCTTCACTGCAGGCTCTGGAGGACCTGTGATGCTGCAAGCAAACAAAGGCCATGCTCCCAGCTAGGGAGCTGAGCTGTGACCTGGATTCAGTTCACTGCTCTGCTATTCATCTCTCATGTTTCCTCAGGCACATCACCATTCCAGAAGCTTTTCATCTGTGACAGAAATACATACTTATCACCATCAGAGGTAGGCACAAGGATCAATACTGTATGGATTTAAGATACCAGAGTAGCAGCAAACATTCAAGTACCTTTACAGGGTGCTTTTAATTCCAAAATTTCCATTTTCATGGGCACAGTCTCCTCAGCTCTGTTAGCACACCTATCAGGCAAAGTACCTTTACAGGGTGCTTTTAATTCCAAAATTTCCATTTTCATGGGCACAGTCTCCTCAGCTCTGTTAGCACACCTATCAGGCATTTGCATTTCAGGCCAGGTGACAGAAGCACTGCTAAGAGGGCAGCTCAGAGAAGAGAGCTGTAGGCAGCCAGGGATGATGCACTGCCTGTGGTCCTGCTGCCTACTGAGACCAGCCTGGAGCCTGGACTGCACTGCGGCTGCTGCACTGAAGGGAAAGGGACTGTGTGTGTCTGTGTGGGGCTGACAGGGGGAAGGGTTAGGATGGAGGGCAGAACTGGACCCCTCTGAGCAGATGGGATTGCTGTCCTCTGCCTCCCACAGCCCCCAGCATGAGAAACACGGCTCCTTCTCTGGATCTTTCTCCTCTGCCTCCTGATTCACTTCCATCCTCCTGACTCCTGCCTATGCCAAGAGAAGCATGACTTTGGCCAGGGCTGTTCTGCCATCTCTGGTGGAACAAAATCAGTTTCACCTGCTCTCCTGGGAGGCACTGAGCTGCTGTTGGCTGCTACATCAAACAATGGCTCTGCCACTGACACCGTCACAGCTGCTTTTTAGTTCAGGTGCTGGCACGCTGCATGTCTGCTGCTTTGTTACTGCCTGGTGGATGCTGTCTGATGACTGCATCCCCAGAAGAAAGCACTGGGATTAGTATGCAGCTTATCTGTATTTAACAGTCAGCCAAAATATCAAAAAAGCTATGTATAAAATTGTATCTCTGTTGCTACCCAAAGCAGTCTATACTCTTCTGTGTTTTCCCCATGAACATTGATTTTATAGTATGTTATTCAATTAAGACGTTTTCATATGTGTTTTGCACTAGAAGTCATACATCCAGCTTGTTAGCCTAAAATTCACAGATTGCCTCCAGTATTAAACTTTCATTTTTTAACAGGATACTCAGATTTCTGTTTCTAGAAAGTGAACTTAAATTACAGCTCCCTGTGGGGCATTTCAGAGGATGACTCTAAATAAGCCAAAGGCAATATATTAAAGAACAGATCCTTATTACAAAAGCCTATAAATTCACAGTAACTGGCAAGAAAGGAAGGCCACAGAAAATTCAAGAAAATAGACTAAATTCAATAAATATGCTTTATTGATAATTAGTGGAGAGTAGACAGCATTGCAGAAACAACAGCTTAGAAGACAGTTCACTCTCTGGGCTAATAAGAGTTCACACTCATATCTGGCTGTAATTCTTTTATCCCCATATAGAAATCAGGTCTAACTCAAAGAATCAAAATATCAAGGTAGGATTTGGACTCTAAGCCCAAAGTTGCCAAAAGGTCAAGAGTATAGAAGGGCTCAGCTGTAACTAGCAGTAGGGGATCTCATTTACATCCACAGTTTCTGCATATGCATAACAACACAAAAGGAAGGAAGAAAATTTTTTTGCACACTGACTCACTGGATTGTTTATCTTGAAACACATCCTGCTTCAGGGCTTGTTTAAGCAATTCTCACCATAGGGCCTCCTCACCTTTATAGCACTGAAGTTTGAGTCTCTTAAATGCTATGTGATCCCATGGTATCAGTATTTTAAAATCCTTTACCCTCATGTTAAATTAGTAAAGTTTAGTGACTTCATCATGAGACTAGTCATTTGGGGGTCTTGTATCTGGCAAGGCTTTTATTATTTTTTGTGATTTGCTTTTGGTTTTTGAGGGGGTTGGTGAGGATTTTTGGTTAATCACTTGGGCCCCATCAATGTTTTCATTTTGCTTAAGTAAGCAATTTCTTTTGAATACAAAATTCTGACTAAATTCTATAATCAGCTTTTGCTCAGAAACTGTTTATTTCATCTGCATTACAAATGCAGGATTTAAACAACCTATCAACTCAGCATAAGCAGCAAGTCATCTTGTCAGTCTGTCCTTTCCTCTCAGGGATGCAACTACTGTATTCTGTAGTTCTGAAGAAAGGAAATAATAGGATTAGAAAAACATTGAGGAGAAGGGGATGTCAAACAAAACAAAAGCATGCTGTGGTTCTAAAGCAGTCTCATCTAGTACTGGGAATTGTAATCCATTTGTGCTAAAGACTTTGCCTCTGCTAATTAAACAAAAAAACCCATGAAAGACCATAGTTTGATACTGTAGTGTGGCCTTCAGGGAAACATAATTAAAACACATTTGAGTGTTTTGGTTTTGGCTTGGATGGAGTTAATTTCTTCCATAGTAGCTACTACAGGCTGTGTTTTCGGTTTCTGCTGAAAGCAGGATTGATAATACAGAGTTATTTTAGCTATTGCAGACTCTATTACATAGACTCTAGGCCTTTTCATACTGTTCCACCAGCAAGGAGGCCAGGGGTGCATAAGAAAGTGGAAAGCAACACAACTGGGACAGCTGTGATCTCAACTGACCCAGGGGATATTCCAAACCATATGGCATCATGCTCAGCAGTAAAACTAGCGGGAATTTGGCTGAGGGGCCGCTGCTCAGAGACTGGCTGAGCATCGGTCAGTCAGTGCTGAGCAACTGCTTCCATTTGTATCACTTGTCTTTTGGGGGTTTTATTCCTCTTTTTTTTTTTTTTTTTTTTCATTACTATTACCATTATGATTAAAAGAAAAATAATTAAACTGTTCTTATCCCAACCCAAAACTTTTCTCACTTCTACCTTCCTAATTCACTTTGACCTGTGGTAGGGAGTGAGTGAGTAGAGCTTAGCTGCTGGCTGGAGTTAAACAACAGAGTACATGCAAATTTAGTCATTAATAAGCAATCTGAAGTACGGTCAATCATCCGAACACACCATTACTTAAGGATTGCAACGTGTGAGAAAGCCAGCAAATAACCCTACAGATCCCATACTCAGCATACCAAAAAATAATGTCCAACTACTTTAGAAAAATTATTCTATAGATCTTTGAAGAAAATGCAAAAATGTGATCCAATAGGAATAGCTAATTTCTGTAAGCACTTTCAGGTCTTATGCTTTGCATCACCATTAGGCAGTTTTATTAAAAAAATAAATACTATTTAAATAAGTCAATGTAACATCAGATATACAGCGTAATTTTAAAAGAAAAGCTTTGCAGTCTATTTTCTTCCTCTTCAGAGACACAAATCACAGGGTTTTTTTCATATGGTCCTGTGTTGGCTCAGTTTCAGGTACTAGGCTAAATAAGCATTCACTTAAGACTTAGTTCTGTTGAGTGAGGATGGCATTGAGAACAGTGACCTTCTCTGCATATTAAAGTTTACATAAGAAAGGTGAAAAACTGTTTTTGACCTTGTAAAAGGCCATTCTTTCCATTTAAACAGAGCTGCAGGCAAGTGAGAAGCATCCTGAATGGTGATAGGGCTGTGTGCTAATCATGCTGAAGTCTGTAACTGTGAGTGAATAGCACCTTAGTATTGGTCAGGAAAACACAGATAATAAAAGCTGAAACCTACCGCTACTGATAATCCATCAGCTTTAAATCAAACACTATTTTGAAACTCAAAGTTAAGGCTTAGGGTATTTCTCCTATCAAGCCCAAACACCAGAAAAATCAAACTAAACCAAAAAACAAACCATACCACACCTCCTCTTTGCCCTCCTCCCACTCCCAACCACAACTGAAAACAGACAAACAGAAAAACGCAAAACACTTTTTGTTCAGAATGTATTTTCCTATTCCTGGAATATGAGCAAGTCTCAGAAAAGAGGACAATTGGGATTTCAAACAGAGAGAGTCCAATGAGACTGTGAGATGCGAGACATCAGTCTGTCTCACATGTAGATCAAGGTAACTCAGATGAGAATTCACTGCTGTGGAGATGAGCTGAACTCAAAGCGGAACGAGACCAATTTGACATTCCCACTTGCTGCAGTTTGCAAAGACAACCAATGTTTACAGAGGTTTGCTTATTGTTCTCACAATGCCTTTTCTTGGCCAATTCTTGTGTGCAAACACCATAACAACACAGTATAATAAGCCCGACCTGCTTTAGCCCCCTGCATTCCCCAGTGCACATTCAAACAAGGCTTATGCAATTTGGCCCAGATGCATGCACATTTCTGTGTATTGAGGTAAGCAGAGAAAAAGCCAAGATCAAAGCCTCCTCTCTCCCAGGTGAATCACAGAGCTACAGACTCACCCTCCCACCCCACTGAGCTTAGTTATTCATGAGACACAGGATGTTAGTCCTATCAGAAAATACTACTCAAGCAGGGTAAAGCTGTGAGTGAATACTTTGGAAAATGCTGCTGGAAAGTACTGTAAACAAGTATTTGTAAGTGTGCCTTTGCTCTCTACAGAAAACAAGATGGTGAGGTGTGGAGATAACACAAATGTTCACCGAGAAATACAAGTTACTATTTCTGACCCTCTTGGCTGCTAAACAAATACTAGCAAAAATCATGAAGAGTCCATAAGGCTTTACATTTTAGAGCCATTCAAGCTTGCAGCATTTGTAGCTTCACTAGCCGTCTCCATCACTGGTCTGATCAAGCTCTGCTTCATACGACTTCCACCAGATCTGATCAAGTTTTGCTTCATACAATTCCCACCAGACTGCTCTCTCCTCAAGTATTTCCAGGCTTCATCCAGCAGGACTTGCCTGATGATTAATCTCCCCGCTTGTGTCCCTGTGTCCCCTAACATTACAGATTATCCCTCAACTCCACCAGCCAGTTGTCTCCCCACTTTGCATGCCAAAAAGACAGGAGAGCTATTCCTCAACCTAACCATGTCACACTGGAGATATTTAACACCTAGAGTTAAAAGAAAAACTGTTCTCTATGTAAATATGAAAAATACATTATTCTGGAGATGGGTAAGTCTTCCAAACATGCAGAGCTTCTCATCCTTTTAAGCTGTATCTTAAGTATCTTCATGACATTTCAGTGCATCTTGAGTTACTTCTGAACCCTGAAGCCTTTTCAGTCCAGCTCACCTTAGCAAGACCAACAGCTAAGCCATGTACATACAGTTCCTCTCTTTTTTACCTGCAGTGTTTTGTGACAGTTTTTCCAGGTGATCATGGGAGTTTCTTCATATATAAAATGCTTGGCCTCTTTATTGTGTGTTTAGTCATATTCTACCCTCTTCCTGCAGACTGATAAAGTGTATTCATTTTTGGTCAAGGGACAGTCACTAAAATTTAACTATTGTCCTGAGGCTGAAGGGTATATGTTGAAAAACTTGTCAGTAAATGTAGATAAATATTTGCCAAGAAATATTCACAATGCAGCAATTTTCCTAACTACAGAATAATTCTGTAATATTGATTGGAATTCATGTAACATATGCAAGTTCCCCTAACCATCCTATGTACCCACTGATGTCTCTTTGAGCTGCTGCAAGGACAGGAAGCATCCGCAGTTATTGCAAAATGTGCATTTATATAACAATATAAATGTATCTACTCTAATTTTAGCTCCTGCCGGCAGGGGAAAGCATTTGCAGCTAAAATACAAAGTTTGAATTTTTCTAAACAATTTATTCCTTCTTACTGTACCACCAACCATATTCACAAATGAATAAAGTGCAAGGGATTTTCCTGTTAATATTATCAGCATATATTTCAAATCTCAAATATATCCAATTACAGCATAGCTAATTTTCTACATTTCTTCTGATTGCTCTGCCCCTGCACTCTAAATGATGAGAAGCTCTCTGCTGCAACTGCAGCACAGACTCTTTCCTCTCACTATTAATAAGCCCACTGAGAAATAGGAAGCTGCCTTGCAAGATTTGTTTAAGCTTTATTATTTTCCTAATTTTCCAAAACTGAGTATTTCTATTGTTACAACAAGCATAGATCATATTGAATATTGCTCCTGTCAATTAAAAAGTATTTTGGCATTCAGAAATATTTCCATTATATACAGTAGCAGAATAAAGTGGCAGAAGACTATCCCTCAAGATAGACACTAAAATCCTTTTTCATTCCTTTAGTTTATGTTATGTTCAGGTTTGGGATTTTTCTTTTCTTTTGTTTTAACTGGTTGCCATGTGAACTGGCAATAAAGTATGCAGCCTTCTATACCTGTTAATGTCTTCCCATTTTGAGAAAAGAGAGGCAGCTTTTAATGTGTCTCTCTCTGAGAACAGATTGTGTTGCAGACTCAACCTCATGCAAAAGGAGAATTCAAGATATCATAAGGAATTCAGTAAAACTGCAGCTTGCACCCAGAAAATCTGGCGATGTGATTTAATTTGGGAGCAAAACTACTGACTTTATTATTCCAAATACAAAATCATCACTAATAGGACTAATATCAAGTGCTATCAGTGCAATAGCTCTTGAATATTGGGATTTGGTTATTTATTTCAACTTCCTGAAAACCGAGCATTTATTAATGAAAAACTTTTATAATTAGTATTCAACTTATGCACAAACCACATTATCTTTTAGATCAAGAATAAGTAAAATGCGTAGGAATATAAAATTATTTGTGATGGAGACGGAAGAAGGAAAGAAACATTCCTTACAGGAAAACAACACTTAGATTAATGCCAAAAAAAATCCCCAGGATTGCTAAATATGATGGGAAGGAACTTGTACATTCCAGCCATATGCTGAGACTAATCTCTTCTAGAAAAAGTGCATTCAATACAAGTGTATCTGGAGAAGAGCTCTTAGCTGGGTACAAACCACAGACACTTGTACTCAATTTGTAAAGGGAGGAAATGGAAGAACAAGAGGGAGAGGAAAAGCTATATTAAGAAGTCAAATTGCAGGAGCCCTTTGACTGCTATTACAAATTGGATCTTCAAAACTGAAAACCTGCCATTAATCTCTTATTTACATGGAAAGCACATGCTTCTTTTTATCTGAAATACTTACAGTAATGACAGGAGCTGAGACTAGACAGATAAACACAATATGTCTGGTTATCAAGAAATTTAAATTCCTTATCTAAATTTGGTGTTGAAGCTGATATTTGCTTACTGTGAGCAGATAGTGCATCTGCTCAGTGAAACTTCACATAACTTTTATTGATAATAGCAGTAGTGAAGCAGTACTTTCATGGGGGCCATTTTTTCAGGAAGCAGTCATTGCTAAGGGGGAGGAAGTCCACTTACTGAATCAGTCCCACAATCAGAGACTATAAACCCCAAAAGTTTACAGTGGTGAAGTCTAACAAGAAGTTAGGCTAAAATCTATAACATTCACTCAGAAATTTTTAATGCTAAAATTGTTCTGAGGGAAGCATGAGCTAAACAAATAGACATTTTATGATGCAACTGTTCCGAGGAAATTTCCAGGAAGGACTGCTTTTTTCTTCATTTTTAAATCACATTTGATAAACAGAGCTTTTGGTATACATCTGCTTCTTTCTATGCATGTCTGCTCTAAAAATGAGTGACTGTGAGTGGCCATGTTTATTTATCAGTTTATTTAATTTTTTAAGAGTTCTGGAAGCATGTGTGATCTTTTAACAGAAAATCATGTGGTCCTTTCAGCAGCTGTGCCGCATAAAGAAAAACTGCAATGTTTCTGCTTTACTTAACCAGCTTAGTCAAAGTCAGGGAAAATAAGAGGCCATGTTACTATTCATGCAAAAAAGATACAAAGACATCTCTAGTTGTTCTTTGGTCTGGTTTGGTTTTTTTTGGTTTTTTTTTCATTTTAGTTTGCCATGTAATTTGTTAGCCTTGTTATAGGTTAACATACAAGACACACCTCTACTTTGAACACAGCATTGATTTTGGTGGTTGGCTTGAAGTCTCTGTATGGTGTCGACTTTTGAAAAAAAATGCAGAAGACGTGCAAACAGAGCAATTCAACCTTAATCACACAATTCATTAAAAAATTTGGTTTTTTCACACTCTGCTATGTGTCCATCCCAAATTTCTCTCTTATTTACATGAAACTCCTACTGATTACACCGATGATGGCAATTACAGTAAATCATTCTATGAGAGTGCTGCCAAAGACACATAAACCCAGGTTCTGCTGTACACGTCATATAATGGGGATGTCAATTACAGTGCCCAAAACTGAACACAGAGTTTATATTATTTCAACATGCACACATACTCTAACATTTATGAATGATTAGGCCACAGTTTATCTATTGATCTACAAGCAAATTCACTGCAGTGGGGTAGCATTAAGTACGACTGCTAGAGAAGTGTCTAGGCATATCTCAAGATTTTACTGATCTGTTTTTTAACACCACAGAGTTGTACAACATAAAAAAGAGATAGGTAACGTCAACAACATCTTGAAGAGTCAACACATTTCTATTCCTAATACATGAATAAAACACACTGATTCTTGAAATAATTAGTTTTGCTCCTTATTTTGAGAACACATTCTTCACCAACAGTTGAACATCATGAGGCCTATGAAGGTGTGAGTCAGGATTGACAGGAGGACCGAGGGACTACCTACCCCTCATATTTTGAATGCAAGGCAATTCTTCCAGCTGCTCATGTCATCAAGGTGACATTGCACCTCTGAAACGAGTTGGTTTATATTTTAATGGTACCCTATTGCTTGACCCCAAATCTTACATTTGCTGAATCAACACTATCACAAAACAGCGAAGTCTGTCTGGCATAGCAATGTTTTAATACACGATGATTCATCATGACAGGCATTGAAAGCCCTGTGGCATGTGCAGAAAAGCTTTAAATCGTACATAGTTGTTAACTTATTTTAATTAAAAAGGCAAATGCGCAAGAGAGACCAGAACAATCTTTCTGTATCACATCACTTTTATTTGCTCCACTTACCAGCACAGAATTGTTTTGGTTCCATTAAAAAATTCTATTTAAGAAATTGTCTTCTTCCCTGTTTTCATATTTTCCTTCCTTTTCTCCATGGCATATCTAAAGGCATACAGCTTCTGGCTGCAAATACTACAGAGGATCACTAAATATAGGACAGCATGAAAATATGTTGAATACATTTGTCAGCACTGTATTAAAACAGCTGCATAGCAGAAAGATTCCCTCATTGTTAATATATACTGGCTTTATCACCTTTCCAAGGTGAGAGCACGCACACAGGTACCATAATAAGTGACATTTTTGCAAAGTGCTTCAGGATATTTTATTTTATTTTTTTTCCTCCATAAAATGCATGCTGAAAATGTGCTAATGAAGGTTACACTATTTTTTAATTTTATATTATTAGCACAAATTCAGTATTTCATTTCATACTACAGAGGTCTGAATCTCCCTTGTTTGAAGTGCTGCCAGCACAGCCACAAAGTGCATCTCAGATTAATGGAAGCCATGACAAACAGAACGAGTTAACCCCATACAAACTTTCCATCAAATATGCACAGCAGGTAAACAATTGCGAACTTCCATATTTTCTCTGCACTGTGAAGTCATTGCAGATGACATTAAGTTGCTATGTAGCAGGGGACATCAAAGCAGTATGTCACATCAGCAGAAAAACCAGAAATAGCACAAGAAATATCTCCACAAACTATTTTCAGCTTTCTCAGGAAAACTACTGTGAAGCTGCATGATAGAGCTAAAAAATTACAACAGTTTGCAAAAATTGACCAATGTTTCTTAATGAACAACCTTTCAGCTTCATTACAGCTCTGCAGAACAGAAGTGCTGTAGAATTCTCTATTAAAAAAAAAAAAGGAGAAATTTTTGCTAATGATACAACCCCATAACTGATCTTTTATATTTAAACACAATTGTGAGATCCACAATGCCTCCTGAAAATCTCGCATTAAGAGCAAAAGTGCCAGAAACCATCCCTTCACCAGACTTTAAAATAAACTAGTTACTTTTATTCCTTACAGGTAACAGAAGCTCCACTGTGCAAGCCAAGTTGTGATGAGGCATGTTTTAGCACTATGACTGCAAGGGAAGGCAACTCTTGGAACATACATTTAATCTTCCCTGTGCTATCAATTGCTGTTTCTTTAAAATCTCTTCCAGAGACTGGCAGGGTTCACTGTCTGCCTGCAATGTGCTTTATAGCCCTTGAGCAACTAAGAAGCAGTTTAGGAAATCATCTTACTGATCTTTTTGAAATCACTACAAAGGAGTCTGTACATCACCAGTGCCAAATAGCTCAACTATGCTCACACCAGAAATGGCAAATTTTCATTACGATTTTGGTAAAAGTACTTTCACCTTTGGAAATACGTAATGAAAGACAGCTTGGTCCAGGTTATAGTAGAAAAGTTTATGTCTGAATATCTCAATAATCAAATACAGATATATTAATTTGTTTTCTTAACATTGCCTACTTATTGAAGACAGATATTTAGTGGTTGTAATAACAATAAAAACAAAACAAATGAAGAAAAAATACAAATTCTCTTTACCTTCATGACTTGATATTTGTATTGACTCTCTCCTGTTCCCAGCAAATTACTTGGGTCAAGTACAAGATATCCTTAATAGCATTTGTTATCATGCAGACTTCTGTCAAACAGCAGTATCTTACATTTCCACTGGCATTTCTTATCGTTAAATGTCCATGTAAGTCTCCTGGTTTTAGCAGATATCTTGCCTACTGTTTTTTCCTTCTGACATTTAAATCAATAATTCTCCAATCAAATTAGTCATACTTAAAAAGCTTGCACCTATCTGCTAATTCACAGTGTTAAATGACAGATGAAATGCAATGTTATACGAAATTTCTTACACAAAAGACAGTATGTTCTCTACACCCATGGTATAAAGGACACAAAGTAATGAGATTAAATTGCAGCAAGAAAGACTCAGGCTAGAAACAGAAAAATCATCCAAAGAACCAGGGAACTTAAAACCCTCAAGCAGGGTGTTTATGGGTGCTGTTATACACCTGTCATTGGAAATACCTAACAGCATAAACAAAAGTCTCCCTTAAAATGTTCCAGGTCTTGTCAATCTTGCTGTGGCTGAGACAGATTTCTTGTAGTCTTTTCTACCATAGACATTCTAGAATGTGCAGGAAGCATGGAAAATATGAAGATCAAACATTGGGCTAAAAAATTTTATACTACCATCTAAATTGCTATTTGAACTTATCTCTAGAACCTCCCTCATTCTTTAAAGACCTGTTAACAAAAAGCACACCCCTCAGGGACAGATACTTCTTAAGTAGAGAGTGGGACAATGCAGGGGAAAGAAAAAGCATCCAATATAACCACTTGTACAACTAATAAGACATTCACTTTTATTTTTCTTGCCCATTTGGGATTTAAAAGCTCATATAAGGCACATGGCTTAGGTGAAAAGAATTATAAAGAAAACATATTATTTTCATTCATAATAGCAAGATCCAATTAAAGTATTAATGAAAATGCCACTGACATATAGCAAAGTGACTTAGACACATCTCCTGTACTCACAGGCTTCATTTTCTCCAGGGATTATCTTCATGCCATTAGCTATATATTTTGATATCAGAAACATTTGGAATACAGTAAGAAAGAAGAACCTTAAAAGCACACACATATCCAGGAGGAGAAGTAACCAAAAGAAATCTGGATCTATGTTCCAGGGAGCCAAAACACCACAGCAGCAATCACACAGCTTGCTCTCCTCCAGCAAAGAGGATCACCATGTGCAGTCATCCCTACATTCACCCCTTATATCTACACTGCATTTCTGACCTGCCAGTGCAACTGTTTCTGCAGTGGCACCAAAATACTCCAGTCCAAAGGCATGATTCAAGCTACAAAAGCTGCTGTAGTCATAACTCCAGTAATGCTATTTACTACTGCCTGCACTAGCTAAGCTCACCCTGCATTCACTATGGTCAGGACATCACACCACAAGCAACTGATCTTGTTACACTAACAGATGAAGGCGGAGAATAACCCCGGTTGCAGGGTTATAACCCTTCCAGCTGGCCCAGCAGCAGCTGAATGAGAACATGCAGTCAGGCCTCCAAGGAGCAGGGAAAAGTGATTATGCTCTTCTGTCCTGCTAGCAGAATGCAACCTGGCATGACATTGCTGTGTTTAACAGCACTCCTGTCTTGCAACATTCTTCTCTGGGCAGATAAAAAAGTTCATCCAAAAAGAAACCCACTCTCTCCCACACTGTAAAGATGAATGAGGATAGAATTAGAGGAAACTGTGAAGTTACTTTTGCATCCTAACAGAAGTTGTAACTGTTCGGAAATTATAGGATAAAATATAGTTGCTGTTTCCTGGATGGAATGTGGTTCCCATGCTCAAAACCTGTTCCACAATGATTCCCCATATGTGCAACCAGATCCTCAATCTGCAACCAGGAGCACGTGCTAAGGGGGATTGAATGGAGGGTGGAGCAGAGTGGAGAAATCATGGCCAGGTACTGTTGAAATCCTTAAATCCTTGCAGGGAGGGGAACTTGACGGTAGCTTGCAGCTGATAAACCATGTAACACTGGTTAACCAGGAGAGAGAGGGGAAGCTGTCCTGCTGCTGAGCCAACAGCTGTGGTGGAATCACTCTCCTCACATGAACTTATTTCATCAAAGCCTAATGGTAATATTAACACACACATCCATCCCAACATTACCCATCTCCAAGGTACCACCATCCCTCACTGGATATGTGCTCTAGAGCATTTTACACCAATCAGTAACCAAGGTGTGCATGACTAGAGTCACTCAAGACCCACCTAAACATAAAGAAATAGTATGAAACTAAGTCAAGAATGGAGGAAAGGTCAGGAAAACTCCATTGTAACTGCTGGGATCAGTTGATGGGCTGAACCTGTCTTGTGCCCCACAGGGATGTCTACTGGGTAAGAACCATGCTACGTGTGCTGAATACTTTTTGGGGATCGGAGCTGGCTGTGTGCTGTTTTGAATTCATTTTTGCACTCAGTACTATCACTAACAATCCTTGAAACTCGACCTGTCTTAATTTTATATTAACAAACAGTGGTATTCCATAAACCATTGGTGTGAGTCCCTCACAGGCGCTGGCAGTTGCCTACAGCAAGGAATATACCCAATTATAAGGAAGACCTGCTGAGATGTCTCCCTTGTGCTGTTGGTGTTTTTCCCTCAGTCAGTCAAACCACTCAGTCAGTCAATCCAGCAGGACTGCACAGTGAAGGGTCCCCATCACACACTGGTCACAAGGGTTCTTTTTCCATCTTTCCATCTTTCCTGGGCTGCTGAAACCCTATGACAGACAAGTTAAACACTAAAGATCAGGTAAATCTCCCCACACAAAGAGTGAGGGAAACCTCCCCTTCTCACATGACACACATCCCTTTTTCTTTATTTTTTTATCACTTCAGAATATTTTACTGAGAATTATTTGGCAAAGAATAATTTCTTTTAGTCTCTCCTAGCCCTGTCACTTAAAAGCTGCTACAATCAAATTCTAACTCTATTTTCAGGTTACAAAGTAGTCCATAAGATTAAAAAAGTTAAGAAAAGACATCTAACCTCTGTGCTTAAAAAAAGATTAATGGACAAATTGCCTGCTTTATGGGGACAAGGAAGCTAAGAAAAGTTCTCCAATGACAGCTACAAAAGAAGCAAGATTTCCAATCTTCAAAGCCACATATAAAAGATCAGTAAAACGCTCTGGTATTTAATGCTTCAATGTAAGCCTCTATAATTAAATGTTAGATTTTCTATTAGAGAAATGATCAGATTAAAGATGAGTTGATCAAAGATTCAAATTAATTTGGATACTTTAAATATTCTAATAAAGACGTTCTGTTGATTCTCAAACTAGCAGCACTTACATTAAGAGTATTTCAGGGAATGCCTCATCACATTGTGAGATACATTATGTTCTTCTGTACTAACCATTAAATTCTGTTCTTTTAGGGGGAAGAAAGAAAAGCACACAAAGATTTTCTGCTGATCTCTGCAGGCTATAAGTGTAAGAAAACTTATACTCTATCTTTTGAATTTTCTCAGTTTAATTGCGCAGTATACCCACAAACTCACTTTCCTAGAAAATGGTATTTTAATACGCTTTAACCCATACCTCTTCAATTGCATTTTTTTATTCATTGCCATGTTAAACATATTTCTCAGCCGAGGATCAAATCTGAATCAGCAATGCAAACTTCACCTTGTTTCTTCACCATGTGTAGTATGTGATGCATAGACCTATCAGGACAATGAGGGCATTCCCTTTTTATGTCAGCTAAAAGGGAAACTCCTTGTACATCATAAAAATCTTACTTCATCTTACCCTGTAAAAGAGTAAACTATAAGAAATAACTAAAACACAACAGCTTTCATAAAACAACAATACAATAGGTTGTGTTATATAATTCATCAAAATGCTGAAGGTGTACAGTTTGGCTAAGGATAAGAATTAAACAAGTAACACCCTGAAACCTTGTTCCTGAACACATTAAAAAGACTTTGCTACAACAGAAAGATTTAAGATAGCTAGGTATGATCCTTAAAACCTAAAAATAGTACTGTGGAGAAGACAGACTCAAAAAATTTTAGAGTTTTCTGGACAGAAAATATCAAAAGCACAAGTAGCCTGAAGAAGAAGAGAAACTTCTGGAATCTGGAATTTAAAAAGAAAATAAAGGTGTAAGCAGATGGGGAAAAGGAAACTGTGCTGCTTTTTCAAATTCTGCAAACTATGGCAAGGAGCTCTAGCAGAAGGTAGCTGCTTTCACATGCACTTTAATTAAGAGTCCTTCGTTTTTAAGTAATTTCTAATGCTCACAGTACTATGATTAACACTGGAAGTTTTTTTGGGTGGTTTTTTTTTTT